>SSBG01000088.1:0-44447 GCA_028220655.1 Shiraia bambusicola | reverse complement strand
AAAAAAAAAAAAAAAAAAAAAAAAAAAAAAAAAAGTTTCGCGCGCTGACAATGAGGCAGTATCATGATTGGTATGGGTCAGAAAGACTCTTATGTCGGTGATGAGGCACAGTCAAAGCGTGGTATTCTTACCCTGCGATACCCAATTGAGCACGGTGTCGTCACCAACTGGGACGATATGGAGAAGATCTGGCATCACACCTTCTACAACGAGCTGCGTGTCGCCCCCGAGGAGCACCCCGTCTTGCTCACCGAGGCTCCCATTAACCCCAAGTCCAACCGTGAGAAGATGACGCAGATTGTCTTCGAGACCTTCAACGCCCCCGCGTTCTACGTCTCTATTCAGGCTGTCCTGTCTCTGTACGCCTCCGGTCGTACCACCGGTATCGTCCTTGACTCTGGCGACGGTGTCACCCACGTTGTCCCCATTTACGAGGGTTTCGCTCTTCCCCACGCCATTTCCCGTGTCGACATGGCTGGTCGTGATCTGACTGATTACCTCATGAAGATCTTGGCCGAGCGCGGCTACACCTTCTCCACCACCGCCGAGCGAGAAATTGTCCGTGACATCAAGGAGAAGCTCTGCTATGTTGCTCTTGACTTTGAGCAGGAGATCCAGACTGCCAGCCAGAGCTCCAGCCTCGAGAAGTCTTACGAACTTCCTGACGGTCAGGTCATTACCATTGGCAACGAGCGTTTCCGCGCCCCCGAGGCCCTTTTCCAGCCTTCTGTGTTGGGTCTTGAGAGCGGCGGTATCCATGTCACCACTTTCAACTCCATCATGAAGTGCGACGTTGATGTCAGGAAAGACCTGTACGGCAACATTGTCATGGTGCGTATCTGGGTTTTCTTGCATCTCTAGGAGAGAACGAAGCTAACAGTTATCCAGTCTGGTGGTACTACCATGTACCCCGGTATCTCCGACCGCATGCAAAAGGAGATTACTGCTCTCGCTCCCTCATCGATGAAGGTCAAGATCATCGCACCTCCCGAGCGCAAGTACTCTGTCTGGATCGGTGGATCCATTCTCGCCTCGCTCTCCACTTTCCAGCAGATGTGGATCTCAAAGCAGGAGTACGACGAGAGCGGTCCTTCCATCGTCCACCGCAAGTGCTTCTAAGGTACATTTGGCCCTTTTTCACAGACTGAGCCGCGGCTGATGATCTGGTAGCTTTTTTCTTGCAGTCTCTCGCATCATGGCAAGCCTGTTAGCGGAGGTATCAATGTATTGGCGCTCTGTTACCACGGGGTTTCTCAAATGATGGTTGTTCACAAAAGCGAGCCAGCGGTTGGTGATTAGTTATGGATAACCTCAAATCAAGATGGAGGTACAGTAGGATCCTAAGAATGTAGCTTAAAACCTGGACACTTTCATATCCTTTAGAATTGTGCCTGACAGTCGTGCTTTGCCTTGTGTGCTTTGTTTCGGAAAACGTGCTTGGTTGCACTGGTCCTGCAATTGTCATATATTTATCTGCTTGCATGTTCTTTGGACTGATCGAAACTCTATTGCTTTCAAAATAATCAGTATGCAATGCACATTGCCATGTGCCACGGTTTTGAGTGGGCAAATGCATGTCCGGACATGATTGGTCGGAAACAACGCTATCTCAAGCCTACAGGGTCAGTGCGCTTTGATGGGAAGGCATGATAGGCACTTAGGCATCCAAGGACGCGTTGTGCATCATTGCTTACCATCAATCAAATTAATTACGGAGTACCACGCATTGAATCAATTCTTCTTCATTCCTTTGACCTTGCATTGGTACAATGAGATGACTCATTGCCTTTTCTTTTTATAAACAATCTGCCTCATCCAACAGCTTGATAGCACCTTCACTAAAGTACCTACCTACATAGGTACCTCTCTACCTACCTAGTATATAACCACAAAATGGCCGCGAATTCTCATGACCAGCAGCGTTGCGGCGTTGAACCCAGTGATGAGACGACTCCACTGTTGGCCACTGAGACTGCACCAATTGCTATATTGGATGGTACAGCGCTTCAAACGAACAATGATGCTGGCGAGCAGCAGCAAGATGATGACAACGACGAGCCTTTACCGAGAGCGCAAATCTTCTTACTATGCTACACCAGCGTAGTCGAACCAATTGCATTTTTCGGCATCTTCCCATATATCAATTTCATGATTGAGAAAGTGGGGAACGTGCCCAAGGAGGATGTTGGGTTCTACTCTGGTCTGATTGAGAGCTTGTTTTCTGCCACTCAGATGTGTGTCATGATATTCTGGGGCAAGGTACGTGATGATGTGTATTGCGAGAATGCTTTTCTGACTGGTCCCATTAGGCTTCTGATCGGTATGGAAGGAAACCAATTCTTGTTATTTCATTGATTGGAGTGTCCATTGCGACAGTGCTATTTGGCATGAGTCAATCATTATGGCAGATGATTGTTGCCCGATGCTTTGCAGGTGTTTTTGCTGGAACGATTGTTACGGTGCGGACTATGCTCAGTGAGAATAGCACAAAGACTACTCAGGCAAGGGCATTCAGCTACTTTGCCTTTGCAAGGAATCTCGGGCTCTTTCTAGGACCACTCCTTGGTTAGTGAATGAAGAACGTCTCCTTCCCTTGGATTGACTTGAGCTAATCATAGACTGTAGGAGGTGTACTCGAACGACCAGCCGAAAAGTATACCAAGCTCTTTGGAAACATTCAATTCTTCCACACTTACCCATACGTCCTACCGAGTATTGTGACTGCAGCCATCTCTCTCTCCGCAGCACTCAGCACCATGTTCTTCGTCAAAGAAGTAAGTCACTCATCAGGAATCACAGCCATTACTCCACTTACCCGCAACTAGACACTCCACGCCCACTACGACGCCAAACAATCAAATGAAACCCCCATGTCCACCTGGCAACTCCTCAAGCACCCAGGCGTAAGACAAGTAATCCTCATCTCAAACTACGTAATCCTCCTGGCCTTCACCTTCACAGCCGTTCTACCTGTTTACCTCTACCTTCCGGTACCCCTTGGCGGCGTAGGATTTCCACCCGAAGGCATTGCCGGCGCGACAGCCTTGATCGGCGCATCCCAAGCGACCTGGCTTTTGCTCGTCTTCTCGCCTGTGCACAAACGTATTGGCACGGGTCAAATACTGTGGTACTGTGCATTTGTATGGCCCTTCTTCTTCGCGAGCGCGATACTGTTCAATGTTATGTTGAAACGTGGTTTGGATGTGCTGTTTTGGGTATCAGCGCCGGTTACGCTGGTGGTGGGCAGTGGAGTTGCCATGTCTTTTAGTATGTTACCCACCCTTCCCCTTCCCTTCTGCCATCATCATATTGCCAATTATTATTATTATTATTTTCCTTCTCTACTTGTCAAGCAAAGTAAAAGCTAACCACACTTCACAGCCGCAGTTCAACTCGCTATTAACGACATCGCTCCCTCTCACGAGACTTTGGGCACGCTGAATTCCATTGTCCTAGCAATTCAGAGTGGATTAAGGGCCATTGCTCCAGCACTAGCGACAAGTGTATATGCTGCGGGTGTCAAGTACAATATCCTTGGTGGTCATTTGTTTTGGCTGTTGAATGTTGGACTTGCGTTTGGATTGTGGGGGCTGTTGAGGATTTTGCCGGATGAGGTCAAGGGCGGTGGTGTTAGTGGTAAGAAGCAGGGACAGAGTGGACGGGTGTAGACAGGATGCAGGTGTCACGTGTGTTTGTTTAGATCTTCAAGTTGCTGGTGGACGGGTCAGCTTACCTTGGGCTTAGATGGGTTTGGTATAGAGGTATACATGGATGCTGAACGGCCAGTAATTACCTAGGTTAGAGGAAAGCCATGTCTTGGAGCTGCTAGAAATCTCTGGGAAAACATGTAGTTATACGGGGTATTGGTTAATACACTGTACATGGTTATAAATTTGATTGTGTGAATTGAATGGACTGTCAATATTGGCCGGGTAAGCGAGTGTGGGGGGGAACCGAATGTAGCTAGCGTACTTAGCTAGCGCGGGTGTGACTCAGCACCTACAGTGGGGCTGCGCGTTAATATAACGCGCAGAACCCACGATAGTTGAATCAAGAATCTTGTCACCAAATTATATTCGTTATAACGATACGATTCAACCCCTAACCTTGTTAGACCAACATTGATTTAATTATTAATGATTATTAGTAAACATGCTCGAAAAGGAAATACGACATGTTGTTCTCTGTTACGTTTTTTATTAGCTGGGGATTAAATTACCAAGCACCTCCAAGCATCGAGCTAAAACGCCTGCCAAAGCCCGGCGAATCAGCTTCTTGGATACCAGACATTCTGGCTCTCTTATTGATCAGTTCTTGCCAGGGGCTTGACTTGGCGTTTGGAGATTCCCATAGTATAAAGTTAATGACGTTGTAGCCTTCTAGGTGATAAGATCGACAGATATGCAGACTGTCTATCGCGATCGGACAGTGGAGGTCTGAGGAGGAAGTCTTGCCATTGGCGGTCATGTGCTAACGCCAAGGCCGAGCGCTGTTCAATAACCAGCACGTCACGCGTTCCCCGAAGCAGAAGCATATGAAAAGGCGGCTGCCAGCGAATATTAGCTAAATGCGGAGTTTTGACAGCAACAATTGTTGTACTATGTACGCTGATGGTAGAAACTTTGGAAAGTGCCGGGGGGTAAATTTTGAATTGATGAGCCCTCAGCCAAGCCACCCGCCGGCCCAAGTTAGTTACCTGTGTGCCTGTTTCCCCTTCCCCTTCCCCTTCCCCTTCGCCTTCCCCCCCTTATTATCCTTATTATCCTTCGACCTACTCCGTAATTACCTACGTGTGTGCTCCGTACTAGCCATGTTGCCTCTGGTGGCGTCCAAATTCAGACAAAATCCTTAATCACGTTTCGGGTTAGACTCGCTCATCATGTGCTGTGACGCGTGATCATATTATCCAAGACACCAAAAGAGAGAGAGCACTCAGAGGAGAGTGGTTCGCCCTCCCTTCCCCCGTCCAGTCTCTCGTCAGGCGTCGATAGCGGCGATCGCGGCACGCGGCTGCATCTCGCGCTTCCCTGGCCTTTCCCAGAACTAATACATACTCCGGTCCGCTGGTCTTGATTCTTTGCATGCATTTGGCATTGCACTGCTTTGGCTGATGGTTCACATGGAAAGGTGCACGGACACACATCAATACAATTAGGTACAAGGACGTGTTGCTCACCACTGACCAGTCCACAGCCAGGGCAGATCCTCGTCCGGCCATCATTCCCTACCAATTGGAAACTTACCAATTGGAGAGTTTGATTTATCCTCAAGGCCCACTCTACCCGTCCGCATCTTGGCCGAGAAGGAATCTAACACCAACAATCTTTTAGATTGGGGTTGCGGGCACCATGGCGGAGGAGGTAATTATGCCCCTGCAATGCTCATAGCTACTTCCATTTATATTAACTCGTCGTTAAAGCAGTACAGTGCCATGGCAAATGGATCCAGTGTTCAGTTTCACGAGAAGAATGAGTATTTTGAACACCCAGGGACCCATGACGAGTATCTCGACGGACTTGAAGAATATGAAACAGAGGATGAAGACATTGATGCCTTGATCGATGAGCTAGAGTCACAGGATGGCGATAATGTAGACTACGAAGAGGAGGAAGATGACCGGCCAGGTGGTGCGCGTGTAGTGCCTGAAGAGCTGTTGCAGACTGACACCAGACTTGGCCTCAATTCCGCAGAGGTGCTTCTTCGCCGTAAGAAATTCGGTTACAACCGCATGAAAGGTTAGTGAAATCGCCTCAACAACCGTGTGATAACTAACTTGAAACCAGAGGAGAAGGAAAACCTGTTTGTAAAATTTCTCATGTTCTTTGTTGGCCCAATTCAATTCGTCATGGAAGCGGCCGCGATCCTCGCCGCCGGCTTGGAAGACTGGGTTGATTTTGGCGTCATTTGCGGACTTCTCTTACTCAATGCTTGCGTTGGATTCTTCCAAGAGTATCACGCTGGAAACATTGTCGGAGAGCTCAAGAAGACACTAGCCCTCAAGGCCACTGTACTTCGAGACGGTGCGCTGATTGAGATTGAGGCTCCAGAACTCGTGCCTGGCGATATACTCCAAGTAGAAGAGGGCGCCATAGTTCCAGCTGATGGTCGTATTGTCACTCAGGATGCATTCCTCCAGGTCGACCAGTCCGCCATCACGGGCGAATCACTCGCAGTCGACAAGCGAAGGGGTGATCCGTGTTATTCGACGTCTGCAGTAAAACGCGGCGAGGCCTTCGTTGTTGTAACTGCGACTGGGGACTCAACTTTTGTTGGCCGCGCAGCCTCACTGGTTGCTTCCGCTAGCAGCGGGCCTGGTCATTTCACCGTGGTTCTTCATGGGATTGGCACGATTCTGTTGGTGCTTGTCATCGTTACGTTACTGGTTGTTTGGGTCAGTTCTTTCTATCGATCCAACGGCATAGTTCGCATACTCCAGTTTACTTTGGCGATTACTATCGTTGGCGTACCGGTCGGTCTACCTGCTGTCGTAACGACTACAATGGCAGTAGGTGCTGCACACCTGGCCAAGAAACAGGCCATTGTCCAGAAACTCTCGGCGATTGAGGCACTGGCAGGGGTTGATATCCTCTGTTCCGACAAGACTGGAACGCTCACCAAAAATAAGCTGTCCTTGGCTGATCCGTATACTGTCGAGGGGGTTGAAGTAGACGATCTTATGCTTACTGCATGCCTGGCTGCTTCTCGCAAGAAAAAGGGCATCGACGCTATAGACAAAGCATTCCTCAAGTCACTCAGGTATTTCCCTCGTGCCAAGAATGCCCTTGGCAAGTACAAAGTAATCCGGTTCCTCCCATTCGACCCAGTTTCAAAGAAAGTCCAGGCGATAGTTGAGTCGCCTCAAGGGGAACGCATAACTTGTGTAAAAGGCTCTCCTCTTGTTGTTCTACGTACTGTAGAAGATGAGCATCCTATTTCTGAGGGAGTTGCTGAGGCATATAAGAACAAGGTTGCCGAATTTGCTACCCGGGGCTTCCGGTCCCTTGGTGTTGCACGTAAGCGCGCTGACAGCTCCTGGGAGATACTGGGCATCATGCCTTGCTCTGATCCCCCCAGACACGACACTTTTCGGACCATCAACGAAGCCAAGACTTTGGGCTTGAAGATCAAGGTCTTGACAGGCGATGCGGTTGGCATTGCACGCGAAACAGCAAAACAGCTTGGGTTAGGAACCAACTTCTTCGACGCTGAGAAACTAGGGCTGGGAGGTGGCGGTGAAATGCCCGGCAGTGAAGTCTACGACTTTGTTGAGGCGGCCGACGGTTTCGCTGAAGTCTTCCCTCAACACAAGTACAATGTTGTGTCCATTCTTCAGCAACGTGGTTACTTGGTCGCCATGACTGGCGACGGAGTCAATGATGCACCATCATTGAAGAAGGCTAACACAGGTATAGCAGTCTCGAACGCTTCAGACGCTGCTCGCTCTGCAGCTGACATTGTGTTCTTGGCCCCCGGACTTTCCGCCATCATCGATGCTCTGAAGACCTCGCGACAAATCTTTCATCGAATGTACGCCTATGTCATTTACCGCATCGCGCTATCTATCCATCTTGAGATATTCCTCGGCCTTTGGATAGCTATCCTGGATGACTCTCTAAATCTTCAACTGGTGGTTTTTATTGCTATTTTTGCTGACATAGCTACATTGGCGATTGCTTACGATAACGCACCATACAGTAAGCTTCCGGTCAAGTGGAACCTACCCAAGCTCTGGGGAATGTCAGTCCTTCTTGGTATCATCCTAGCGGTTGGTACATGGATCACATTAACAACCATGTTCCCTTACAAGACCAAGGAGCACCAAGGTGTTGAGGGAGGAATCGTCCAGAATTTCGCTCGCCGCGATCCAATTCTATTCCTCGAAATCACTTTGACGGAAAACTGGCTTATTTTCATCACGCGAGCGAACGGTCCCTTTTGGTCATCACTACCGTCGTGGCAGCTTACCAGCGCTATTCTTACCGTTGACGTACTTGCCACACTCTTCACCATTTTTGGATGGTTCGTCGGCGGACAAACCAGCATTGTCGCCGTTGTGCGTGTTTGGGTCTTCTCGTCTGGCGTCTTCTGCGTAATGGGAGGTGTATATTATCTTCTTCAAGGGAGTCAAGGCTTCGACAACTTGATGCATGGGAAATCCATCAAGAAGGACCAAAAACAGCGATCACTGGAAGATTTCGTTGTCTCGCTACAGAGAGTGTCAACACAGCATGAGAAGACGACATAGTATGTTGCATCCCGTGTATGCTAGTGGACTAGGTAGGTGCTTGGGGTTTTTAACGATCACGCTGGGTGGAAATATTGGGGGCGTTATTTGAAGAGCCACGCTGTCATGCTAGAGCGAGGGTTGCATAGAGGGATAGCGGGGAAAACAAATTTCCCAAGACGCATTTATTGTTTTTGCGTGTCATGTCTATGGTAATCTAGTATTAGTATTGTAGAAATGTACATTATTCGTATGTAGGTAGTTATGCTTTTGGACTTTCTAGCTCCTGATACAGTAACTAGTCGAAGTAAGCAGTATAAAAAGTTTACATGCAGGTCTTATTGCTTATATTGTGTAGGACTACTTGAAGATATGATATTAGACACTAGTAGCTAACTTGAATGATCATGTTGACTCGGCCTGATGGTCAACTTGGGTGTGATGGCAGGGCTGAGACGAAGATGTGGGGGTAATTAATTAGTTAGTGGCGCTAACTAACTAGTTAGTGTGGAAATCAATTAACGCGTCGTCGCGTCTTTCTGAATACACGCGACACCAACTTCTAATACAGAATCCCTAATATTCAACGAACATGGCCCGATTACAAGGCCGACAGGCTCGTGAGTAGTTTCTGACTTGAATAAGAGGAGAAGCTGAAGCTGAGCCATCTCACAGATGCCCCTGGCGCAACTTATCTTGCGTACACGCCAAACGGAAAGAAACTCATCACAGCTGGCGTTGACAACTATTGCCGCGTGTTCAGCACCGGATCAGACGATGAACCAGTCACTGTAGACAATTGCCAGGAGGACAACACAGCCGTCGTTGCGGGTGTACGTATCGTTTTCTTGTAAAAGGCAGCACGAGACTGATTAGGAGGACAGAATGGGTTCTTCATTACGGGTTCAGAAGATGGCACAGTGAGCAGATACTCACTGGGGAGCAACAAATTCGAAGAGATACTAGAAAGAGCCACACTTCCCATCCGAGACGTTGCGTTGAGCCCGGATGGGAATTGGATTGCGGTTGCAAGCGAGTACGTGTACAGGACGCTCAGCTTGCACAATGACTGATCTTGCTAGTGAACTTGTAGTGAACATTGTCAACATTAAAGATTTGACGAAAAGGCGAATTTTACGCGAACAGCCCCGCGCCGTCAAGCACGTATCTTTCGATAAGACCGGAAAGCACCTCGCCGTGTCATGCACTGATGGCAACATCTACGTTTATTCGTTGGAGGAGGAAGAGCCTGAAATGGTTAGAAAAGTGGATGGTATGATTAAAAGCCTTGAAGCAGATGCAGAGCCGAGTTCCAGAGTGCTATGGCATCCTGACGGTCGGGCTTTTGCTACGCCTACTGCGCTGCGTGAGGTTCAAGTCATGTCTATCAGCGACTGGGAGCGTCAGCGCAAGTTCAAAACCGACCACTCGGCAGATATCACAGCCGCTGCATGGTCTCCAAACGGAGCACTACTGGCAACGACATCGAGCGACCTCAATCTTCGTCTATGGGACACCAAGACACAAAAGCTATTGAAGACGTATGACGATATCAAGGCTACCATTCTCGCCATGGCCTGGCATCCTACAGAGAACATACTGTCATATACGAACAACGAAGGCGAGCTGTTCATTCACACTAGTTTCGTGCCTGAGGAACATATTTCCACCCTCAAACAACCTACAGTGTCTGCACCATTCTTTCACGATCCTTCAGAAGGCCGAGGAGGAGTTGCGCCAGTGCCATCGAAAACAATAAATGGAACGACGCATGTCTTGCCAGAACGCCGAGCGAGGCAACGGGACGGAACTCCAGACTCTTTGGACGATCTACTCGGCCCTGAATTTAGGGATGGCGAAGCAGACGAAGATGGAGATGAGGATATGAATGACTTTGTAATCGACGATGATGGCGCAGGATATGCTGCAATCAATAGTCATGGGAAACGTCCGAACGGTCATCTTGCCAGCGGTGTCGAGCCTGCTCTCAAACGCCGTGCTACTAGCACCGCTCTTTTCCGACCTCTTGTACACGAATCCTTTCAGCCTGGCGCAACACCATGGCGTGGGAACCGTCGCCTTCTGTCATGCTCGTTGACTGGCTACGTAGAAACAGTCTCCCAAGAAGGTCGACATCACACTGTCTCAGTCAAGTTCTACGATGAGCACACGTTCCGCAACTTCCACTTCAAAGACATCTTCCTCTACGACAAGGCTTGTCTGAATGAGAACGGCACGCTCTTTGCATGCCAGCCCAACAGCACAGGCGATGGTAACTCGGCCATGATATACTATCGCCCACACGAGACGTGGACTACTAGAACGGACTGGCGGACCAACCTACCAGCCGGCGAGTCCGTGACTGCAATAGCCCTCTCAGACTCGTACGTCTGTGTCACCACTAGCACAAACTACGTGCGCATCTATTCACTCTTCGGCCTCCCCATTCGCGTCTATCGCCAAAAGTCGAGTCCAGCAGTAACATGCGCAGCATGGCGAGACTATATCCTCACCATTGGCAATGGCCCCATACAATCCGACCTCAGCACCCAACTGCTCTACACGATTGAAAACATCAAACACGACACCGTCTACCAAGACTCTGACATTCTCGCCCTCCCCCCAAACACCCAACTCACGTCCGTCTTCTTCTCCAAAGAAGGCGACCCCTACATCTACGACTCCTCAGGCATCCTCCTCACCCTCCTAGGCTGGCGCACAACCTCGCAAGCCCGCTGGATCCCCATGCTCGACACAAAAGCCCTCTCCCGCCTCGCCACGGGCGCAAAACAAGAATCCTACTGGCCCATTGGCGTAGCCCGCGACCTCGAAGCCGACAATCACGCCATTAAATTCCACTGCATCATCATCAAGGGAAAAGAAACTTACCCCTCCCCCCCTCTCCCCCATCTTACCGAATTCCCCCTCGAAATCCCCCTTTCCACCCCGCTGCATCGCTCCACCAGTCGCGCGCAACAAGCCCATGGCAATGACATGCACATTGATCAAGACGACCAAGCCGAAGAAGAAGAAGAAGAAGAAGAAGAAGAAACAGAAACAGAATCATCATCAAAATCAAAACAACAAGAACACGAACAATCCTTTGTCCTCTCCTCGGTCCTGCATACCCAGCTCCAGCATACCTTGTCGCATACTCGGCCCACGCTGCTGCTGCAGCAGCAGCTTGCTGGCCTGCATGTCGCCATTGATCGCGCCCTGTTGCAGCTGCTGGGCCTCGAGTGTCTGGCGGGCGAGCATCATGGTATGAAGGCGTTGGAAATCGTCGGGCTGATGAGGGATGCTAATGGCAACATGTTGGAGTTGGCGGGCAAGGTTGCGCAGAGATATGGGAGGGATGTGCTGGGGGGCAAGATTAGAGAGTTGGCGGAGCGCAAGGCGGCGGCTGCTAAGGGGGGAGAGGGGGATGAGTTTGATGACGATTATTGATGGAGGTTTTTTTTTTTTTCAACCTGGGCGTTCTGAGGACCAGGTGTAACGATGCATGTCATGTAGGTAGTCGGTAGGGAGGTAGCATAGCGTTTTGGATCTACTTTTACAATTCCTTTGTCAATACTGGTTGTTCACACATGGCTTTACAAGTATGAATAGACAGCAATTTTTTTTTTTCAACACAACATGATTGAATAGCGTGAAGCCGCAAACAATTTATTGGCATTACTAAAAGGGTAGTAACATAGAACTCAAGACCCCCCAAACTCCAGCGCTCTTGATCGCCAAAAGGTATCTGCTCTCATCAAAGGCGGTGCTTTTCAAGATCAGACCTATGAACAAAGCTGGAGCGAACCGCAGTACATCACATCTACACGCACTGCATGTAAGATACTTAGTACTCGGCCTCGACACCCTCGTCATCACCGAGGCTGTCGGCAGCAACTTCCTCGTAATCGCGTTCAAGCGCAGCAAGATCCTCACGGGCCTCGGAAAATTCACCCTCCTCCATACCCTCACCAACGTACCAGTGGACAAAGGCACGCTTAGAGTACATGAGGTCGAACTTGTGCGACAGAGCGGACCAGGCCTCACTAATGGCAGTGGTGTTGGACAACATGCAGACGGCGCGGTTGACGGACGCGAGATCACCGTTGGGAACGTTCTGAGGAGGCTGATAGCAAATACCAATCTTGAAGCCAGTGGGGCACCAGTCGACGAATTGAACGGTGCGCTTGGTCTTGAGGTGGGCAATGGCGGCGTGCGTGTCCTTGGGAACAACGTCACCGCGGTACAGCAGACAGGTAGCCATGTACTTTCCGTTGCGAGGATCGCACTTGACCATTTGGTTGTTGGGCTCGAAGCAGGCGTTGGTGATTTCCATGACTGAGTTGGCCTCGTGGGCAGCCTTGGCGGCAGAGATGACGGGTGCGTAGGCGACGAGGGGGAAGTGGATACGTGGGTACGGGACGAGGTTCGTTTGGAACTCGTTGAGATCGACGTTTAGCGAGCCGTCGAATCGGAGCGAGGCAGTGATGGACGAAACGACTGTGCACTTTTGTCAGCGATTGTGAAGCTACTCGAATGGACGTCAGATGATATGTACCTTGGGCGATCAGACGGTTCAAGTTCTCAAAGTTGGGGCGCTCAATTCCGAGGTTCCTTCGGCAAATGTCGTAAATGGCCTCGTTGTCAACCATAAAGCTGCAGTCGGAGTGCTCGAGAGTGGTGTGTGTAGTCAGAATGGAGTTGTATGGCTCGACAACTGCGGTAGCCACCTGTGGTGCTGGGTAGACGCAGAATTCGAGCTTGCACTTCTTGCCATAGTCGACAGACAGGCGCTCCATCAACAGGGCACCGAAGCCAGAGCCTGTTCCGCCGCCAAAGGAGTGGAAAACGAGAAAACCTTGCAGACCCGAGCAGTTGTCGGCAATGCGGCGAACCTTGTCCAAGACCTGGTCAATGAGCTCCTTTCCGACTGTGTAGTGGCCACGGGCGTAGTTGTTGGAGGCATCTTCCTTTCCAGTGATCATGTGTTCGGGATGGAAAAGAGATCGGTAGGCGCCAGTGCGGACCTCATCGACGACGTTGGGCTCCAAGTCGGCGTAGATGGTGCGGGGGACGTACTTGCCCTGGCCTGCAAAATATGAGTAATGCGGCGTGGAAGAGCTGGCCAGCGGCTGCAGGACATACCAGTCTCAGAGAAGAAAGTGCTGAAGCCATGGTCGTCGTCCTTGGCCTTGCGCTCCTCTGTCAGGTAGCCGTCGGGCTGGATGCCGTGCTCGAGGCAGTAGAGCTGCATGTCATGTCATGTTAGCGGAATGCATGCATGCTTGCACACGAAGATGTTGAGCACATGCTGCTGCCTCTACTCGTCGTCGTCGTCGTCGTCGTCGTCGTCGTCGCAATTTGGAAATTGCACAGACACAGAGAGGGGCCAGACTCACCTCCCAGCAAGAGTTTGCAATCTGGCAGCCAGCCTGGCCGACTAGACACGTACAAAGTCAGCAACGTGCCCATACAACAGCAATGTCACGCCAAAGGCGGTCAGGGCGGGCAGGCGTACCATTCAGACTGATGACTTCTCTCATGGCGGCGGCACACGTCTCGTAGTAATTGGCGGGTAATGTGAATGGGCAGGCTTGTCGAGAGGGCAGTGGTGAGAGTGCGGGGGACAAGAGATGTTGATGTTGTTGTTGTTGTTGTTGTTGTTCAGACAAGTCTCAGGGCCGCTGGAGGTGTGTGGTGGTGTGGTGGTGCAGTTTATTCGCGCTGAGGTTAGCGCCGCCGCTAGTTAGTCAACGGTGGAATGCAGCTGCCTGACTAACTATTCACTACTCTACTTGTTAGTGAAAAACCTTCATCTCAAGTTCCCAACACTGGCCAAAACACAATTGCAGACTCTTTCACACACTCCATGCGGCTTTGCTGGTCCACGTGACGTCGAGATATGCGGTGCCTGCTGCTCCCCCTCCTCTTGCCCCCATCTCCTGTCCCGGCTTCCTGCCAACCATGCGCGTCCTGGCCGGCTTGCTCAGCATTGTTGTCGTACAAGTCTGGACGGTGAATGCCAACGTCGAAAAGACCGTATTCATCGCCCCCAGCGCCGTGACTTTGCCCAATGTCCTCTCCAGCTTACATGCCCTGCGACTCCACGTCCTGTCGCCTCTGCAATCTATCCTGCCCACCCACCTGCCTGTCCAGTTCCCCTCCGAGCCGGCCCCTCGCGGCCTAGAATCGTGGTACCTCCTTCGCCCACTCGAAGCTGGACGCAGATACGAAGTCCGAGTTTGCTGGCCTGCAACAGTAGGTGTCCCCACTTCGCTTTTGTTATCCAGTCTGCCTACTGTCGCTTGTCCGCAAACTATCAGCCTGACAATGACATAGCAACCTACAAACTTCTGGCTAGACACTTTCCCCCCCACTCAGATCTTCGGTACCCCAGAGCTCACGTCGTCCCTCGTTATCTATAGCAAACACCTTCAAGATCCTCGCGCCAGACCCCAAGACCTCCAGAAAGAGGAAGCAGACAAATCCGCCCTTTTTCTACGCATCCAGGCGGCAGCATCTTACTACACCGCCAATCACACCTTGATGACATTTCCAGAGCCAGTAAATGTGGACATTAGTACGTCCTGACGTTACGCTGCATATCCAAAAAAAAAAAGTGCCGTCTGCTGACCACCCACAGTTCTTGACCCATTCATACTGAATGTCTTACCGCAGTCTTTACTCCCCATCGGCATATACCTGATCATAGTAACAGTAGGAGCCTGGTTTCTCTCCGCACGCATATACTCCTGGTTAGCTTCCGTCGCCACCGAGGGCTCTCCCAGGCCGCATATAGATTGATCACGTCGGGAGGTGCCAACCAGGCCAAGTTATACACCACGTCATTGGAGCTCAGATATCGACAGTAGTGGCCTTCAAAGGGCTTACCATATATACACCCAAGCTCGCCATGTCGGCAGCTGCTGGTGCCCCTCCACCGCCTCCTCCAACAAGCTCCCTTGCCAAATATCCATCTCGATGTTCGTCCTTCGACGACTTGCCCGCCGAGCTTCTCCTGATATTATATAGCTATCTCGGTCTAGAACAGTTCATGAATCTGGCTCTAGTCATATACCCTACATTGCGACGTCACAGCATGGTGCCTGAGCTGACGACCATCTCATTCGTCCGCATACTCAGCGATATCCCTGCATTACCGACTATCGAGTCAAATAGCCAGTCGGCCGTTGCGAGAATGCCAGTGGAGCTGTGGCTGCAGATTGCAGAATACCTGGAGCCAGCCAATAGCATTGGCCTGGTAATCGCCCTCGGCGGCCGATTCTGGCAGCTGTCAGACCGACCTAGTGATGAGCTGGTCATGTGTTTGCGAGTATGGAGTCGAAGAGCGCGAAAGAATGTATAAAGGATTTGCAAGAAACAATCGATGAAGCATCGGAATATACCCATTATGGCACCAGAGATGCCTTGAACAAATACAGTCAATCAAATCTCCTTTTACACCTCGCTATGCATCAAAAACCGATGCCCATCCATGCAATGACTCTTTACGTCAGAACAGAAGCACAGAAGAACAGAGAAAAGAGAAAAAAAGACTACTAATCCACCCAATCATCTCTTCACTCCAAGCAGTCACTCCTTTCCCATGCCCTTCAAGACTCCCGTGGAAACTCGTCCTCCAGTCCAATCGTAACCTTGATATTCATACTGCCCAATTCCTGAATCAGCAACTTGGCCGCATAGGGCATGACAATGCGTCGAACCGCCTTTTCAGACTTGCAGAGTTTGCAGTATGCGCTGTAGCCCATTTGGCCGCCTAAAAAAAAAACCTCATTGTTAGCAACTTTTTTTGTTACCCATACGAGTATATAGCGAGGGAGATGTGGATAAAAGGAAAGGAGGAGAGGGAAGATGGACTCACACTTGTCGCAAACATCAACAGTATGCGCATCCGACGAAATCATCAAGCGCTCCAAAAGAAGCTGCGAAGCACCATATGCGATCAGACAATCACGCTCCATTTCACCCAGACGCAGACCACCGTCGCGCGCACGACCTTCAGTAGGTTGACGTGTGAGAATCGCTCGGGGGCCACGAGCACGCGCGTGCATTTTATCCTGCACCATGTGCTTGAGTTTCTGGTAGTAAATGGGCCCGAAGAAGGTGTAGAATTGGTGCGCTTCGCCCGTGATGCCCGAGGTAAGGTAGTCTTTGCCAGTGTAAGAGAAGCCATTGGACACGAGGATGTCGCCCATGTCTTCAACTTTGGATCCACCGAATGCGGTGCCGTATTCGAGGGTGCCATTGAGAACACCGGCTTTGCCAGAGAGGAGTTCCATCATTTTGCCGACTGTCATACGGGAGGGGAAACCATGAGGATTCATGATAATGTCGGGACATATGCCTTGGTCGTTGAAAGGCATGTCTTCTTGGTTGACAATGAGTCCTGTGGTACCCTTTTGTCCGTGGCGTGAAGAGAATTTATCTCCCAGTTCTGGTCGCCGTGTTTGGCGCTTCAAGATTTTGACCAACGTGGTTCCTGCCTCGTTTTCGGTGATGCAGACTTTGTCAATGTACGAGCAATCTGGCAGCTTGTATTTTTCATGCTTGTCCTTGTAAACGTTGGATGGTGGGCCTGCGGTATCCTGTGGTATGCTCTTAAGCAGAAATGCATCGCCTTGTTGGATACGCGCACCGACTTGAGCAATTCCGTCAGCACCAATGGCTTGGTGTGTTGGATCAGTTACCTTCAGTGCTCCAGCATTGATACGATCGGATGTACCATTGGCATAAGTCTTGAGGGGCATGGAGAACTTCTTCATCACTTGACAGCGACCAAAGCCTCGATCGCAAGACGCTTTGTTCAGAATGAGAGCGTCTTCGATATCGTATCCAGAGTACGACATAACAGCCACTGTGGCATTCTGTCCGGCAGGCAATTTGTCGTACTTTGTAAGTTCGATGGTGCGCGTTTTGACCATGGGCTTCTGTGGGTACACCATGAGGTACAGGAGAGTGTCAATGCGAGAGAACTGATTATAAGCGATAGCACCAATGGCTTGCTTACCCATGGCGCATTGGTAGGTGTTACGCGGAGATTGGTTGTGGTGAGGGTAAGGGATCAGGCCAGCGACCGCACCGAGAATGGTAAAGGGCTCGATCTCGAGATGAGTGGTGTGCTCGTTGATTTCCTGTTCTGTGAGAGAAATATTGGTGTCGTTTTCTTCATTGGTATCTAGATACTCAACAAGTCCTCTGGTCAGGAAGTCTTCGAATTCCAATGTACCTTTGCGCAAGGCTTTCAGATAACGCACAGTTACTTTGGGGTGCTGGTTCTCCACGACAATCATTGGTCGACAGATACGGCCTTCATCCGTGGCAACATGCACCTCGCAGAAGTCATGGTTGATATGGATACTAGTGAACTCAGAGATGCGGCCCATCCGTCTGAGTTTTCGGAAGCTGTTCAAGAATTGTTTTGGTGTATTTGTGACGGCGATTGGTGTACCATTCAAGCACACGCTATACACACCTTCTCCATGTATTTCTTCTCCATTTTGTGAGCAAATATCTTCCGCCCCCAGCGTGAATATGATCTTGCGTACCGGATCTTCATCATCCTCAGTTGTGATATGTGTCATTAGCGCCAGGTTCTTGACGAGACCACAAGCTTCACCTTCAGGTGTATCTGATGTGCACAACATGCCAAATTGCGAGGGTTGTAGCGCACGGGGCCCAGAGACTTTGCGCGTCTTTTCAAATTGCGAGCTTATTCTGGTCATCATACCCAGTGCAGCAATGTAACTAAGTCGACTCAGAACGTGAGTTACACCTGCTCGGTCCATCTTGAAACGCTTCAGACTCCAATTACCTGTGGCGATCGCACGCTCGATTCCCATTGTGATATGGTTCTTGTGTACGCTAAAGTGCGAAAAAGCGTCGAATTCCTGTGCTCGATTCTGCTTCTTCAACACTTTATCGATGCTGAGCTTGAAGTCGTGGTTGAAACGCTTAAAGTGATCTTCAAAAAGTAGAGACAGCATTTGTCCAGACAACTCAAGGCGCTTGTTGCCGACATAGTCACGGTCGTCAATAAGCCTTGGGTCTTGCATCGCCATGAGTACTCTTCGAGCCATCATAGCGATATAAACAGCCTTGGGACGAAAATTCGTACCAACTAGCGGCACGTGTGGCAGAACGACGTTGGATAAGCACTCGATGGCTTCGAGGTAATAGTTTCGTAATCGAGAAGTTCCAAGCGGTCTCTTCACTAAGCGTACGCGGTGGCCAACATACTCTAGCGCCTTCTCTTGGGTATGTATTCCCTCTCTAGCACAGATCTCGAAATTGATAGCGAAATTGTCCTGATATGCACCATCGCAGCCAGCTACCATGAGCAAGATTTCCTTGTCTGAATGTACACCAAGCGCCTTCAAGACGAACACAATAGGTACTTCTTCGGATAGTGTGTTGTGTCGTAGAAACATGAGACCCTTCTTTTGGATGACGTATGTTTTGGTCCTTCGTTCGGTGGTTGAACTGGTAACACTGGCCTGCATGATACCTTTGGCGCTTTCGACAATGATACGGTTCTTATTCAGCTGCTCTTGGACAAGAATGACTTTCTCCTGCCCGCGTGTGATAAAGTAGCCTCCCGGGTCCAGTGGGCACTCGTCCATGACTGCCATTTCGTGATCACTTTTGCTTGCAAGAACGCATTTGTTGCTCTTCAACATGACAGGCATTCTGCCAATCTTGATGTCGGTTCGCTTGACCTTGGCATTGCCCCTCGTGTATACAATGTCCACGACGATTGGAGCGGCATATGTCATATCCCGCAGGCGGCATTCATTGGGAGTAATGGTACTGCGATGGTGCTCGAGGTCGTCTTCTTCTTGTCGGTTGGGTGACAAGACGCGAATATCCGTGTATTCAAGTAAGAATTTAGGATCAAGATCACTGCGTACAAAGCGATTAGCCTTGATGATCTTCTTCATTTCGATGTCCACGAAATGGTTGTATGAATCCACGTGCTGCTTTACCAGCCCTTTGACTTTGAGGAATGCCGGTAGCAAGTTCCACTTGTCGCGCGCAGTATTGATCGGGTCCGTCAGATGCTTGTCATAGTAAAAGGGCTCGAGCAGGGCTGCAAACTCGTCGTTGCCGTGTGCGTGTGGTGCTCGTCGTTTTCGTGTCTGGTCAGGCGAAGTCGAAGCTTGCGGATTGGCGTTGTGCGCATCTTCGCGCGCAGAGACCTGAGGCTGCCAATCAATGCCATCTATCTCCATAGGCTCACCGTCGTTGTCCACCTTTTGGCCTTCGACTGATCCAACAGCTGTCGCCTTGGTTGTCGCCCTGCGCGGGGCAGCTTTCGGCTTGGGTTTTGCGGCCTCCTAGGAGAAAGGTTAGTTAGCTACCAGTAGGCAAGGATAAAGTATCGAGCAGCTTACCTTCTTGCCCGCCATTACTGCTGCTGCAATTGATTGTTATGTGTCGAGGACATGCAAGCTTTGGACTCGAAAAGTTTAGGCGAGTCAAAGCTGGTGGGGTTTAAATAGGTACCTAGTTAGTTGATTAGTCAGCCACATCAGCCAATCGGTAGTCCGCAGCAGTAAGCTCATGTCTCTGGCAAAGGTGAGGCCCCAATGATGCAGGTAATTATACGGAGTAGTTGATGGTTATGTAACCGTTCACCAATTTCGGAAAGACATCAAATGCGACAATCTTTCTTCTATAAATCCCTAGTTCCCCATGCATATTCCATGGTTCGGTGCCTACAGTGGCAAGTAAACCATTCGCTAGAGCCCACCACCTACGCTTGCTTCTATGCTGCCAGCCAGAATACTTCGCAAAATTCAAGATGCATGTAGATCCCTCCTAACCCATCCATCATATATAATACAACGATATCGAGTACCCATCCACCTGAACCACTATACTATCGCCATATCCACTTTGATTTTCTCGGCTTGTGGCTTTCGTGAGCCTTGTTGCGAGTCGCTGTCGTTGATGTGCCAGCTACTAGAAGGCACTCGATGCATCGCCCTCGCCGTTCAGTTCACGCAGTGACGTCTCTGCAAGCTCAACTCTCAGTTGAGCAGTACTAGCGTCCCTCTCAAGACCATCCCATTCTTTCAACCTCTGACGTTTCTCATCTTCCTTCCTCTCAATCTTCTCCCTGAGCAGCCTCGCTTCCTCTTCAAGCTTAAGAATCCTGCTCTTGTCATAGATCTCGGGTGCCTTCTGGCCACCCGGAAGCTCCTTTGGCAGGTCAGCAAGATGGTCGCGGAAGCGCTGCGTGCGTGGGTAGGTAGTCGAAGTAGAGTTGCTCGAACCGCGGAAAGGGGGCGTGAAAGGCGCCGTACTGCTAAAGGAGCCACGTGGGCCTGCTGGCGCACCGCCACTGCTAGCAAAATGACCACCTCCTCGAGGTCCCGCGCCCCAAGTCCCGCGACGTGGCGGCCCAGAGAAGTCGCGAGGTGAGTCGTATGCGAATCCGCCACGCCCTCCTCCCCGAGGACGTGTTGGTGCAGCAAGAACCGGGTTACTGTTTCTTGGGTGAGAAGGGATTTGCTGGGCTACGCTAGTGGGTCCTGCTGGAGGTGACATGGCGGGCGAGGGATAGCTGCGGCTTGCTGGACCTGTTGGAGGAGCTCTGGGGAAGCTGCCGTCACCATTGCGATAGGACGAAGCAGGGCCCGTGGGAGGGGCAAATTCGCGGTCATTTCGCGGTCCACTTGGTGGAGACTCTCTACGACGGGGAGGCGATCTCTCCCGTTCGCGGGCAAATTCCCGACCTCGATCACTTTCCCGTTCACGGAAGGGAGACCTAGGTGCTGATGCGGGTTCCCTTGCAGTCTTTTCGTCTACCAAAGCAGCTCTGCTAGGATGAATTGGGGGTGGCGAAGAACGGCGCGATGTTGCAGCCGAGTCTCGACCCGATGCATCGTTGGGAGCATAATTAGGTTTGGCTGGAGACGGAGATCTACGGCTCCTCCAAGTGTCAGCAGGGTATGGATCTGGACGGTCGCGTCGAGGTGAAGGCGAGGGCCGGCGATAATCACGACTGTCTCTAGGAGGCGAGTAGCGACGGGGGGGAGGACTAAAAGTTAGACGTTAGCGAAGAAGACAAATACCCACTATGGCGCCACGACACACCTATTAACACGCGAGCGAGGCTCATCGTAACGGCTCAGTCTCGCAGGCGACCGGCCGGCGCGACTTCTGGCTGGCGAAGGATCGCGCTCTCGGGGCGGAGGAGACCTCTCACGTGGTCGGGGCGAGCGCCCATAGGATTCATACACATCTCTTCGCGGTGATCGAGCTCTATAGTCCTCACGTCTTGGAGAATATGCGCGTCGTGGTGGTGGAGAGCGAGGCCTTGCTCGCCAGCTGTCGTCCCGCCTTGGGCTCCGTGACCTTCTCCTGAACACTGGGGAGCGGCTTCTTGGGCGGACAGAGCGGCCGCCTGGAGTGTACGTGTCTGCAGAAGCCAGGCCACGACGAGGGGGCGAGCTGCGACGTGGCGGAGAGCGACCAGCGCGGTAGCTATCAGCTCGAGGCGAGCGCGGGCGAGGCGAGCGCGGACGGTATGTGTTGGAGTATCTATCGTCTCTGTGTACCACGTTGGCTACTTGCTGATGGTCGCTCATGTCAGGCAGCGACAAGAAGGGCTCTTGAGGCTGCTGCACCACCTGGGAGTCTACAAACCTTCTGTCTCTGTCCCGGTCCCTTTCACGATCTCGGTCCATTGTCGCGACAAACAAGGCTGGGTCGTGCCTTGTGGGCAGATTGCGAAGAATGCAGCTTGAAATAGAGGGGGTTAATGCTGTGTTTGGTGGTTGCAAGCGCGGATGGCGGTGGAAATGTGCTGCTGAAAGGTTGCGCGCCTGGCAATGGGCAAAAAGTGAAGTTCAACTCTTCGGGCTAGCAAGGCTGCACGTGCCACCAGTAACAATCGAATCCCAGCGAGCTAAAGCACTCTAAACATCCCTCGCATCAACCGCATCAACCGCCGGACGACCTCTGCATCTTGCCCAGGTGTAATCCTGTGATTGCTGTCTGGTTCAGTGGTTCTCTACAAATCGCACATTAGCTTCCAGGCATTCATTCCAACAATACTTCTATCATCGCGTGGCCCTCCTATACGTGTTCATATTCATCTTCACATACAACTTCACAGCTCGCTCTCCACTGGCTTGATCTTTTGTTCATTGCAGCTCTATCATTTTGCTGCCTAGAGCCTCGCCTTCTTCTACTTTCTTCTTCAGTCAAAGCGACGTCTACCGTACCTAGTGACCGAATTCGATGTATTGTTTGCTCTTTTTCAACCCTCTCTACTACGTCTTCGGTTGCTGATGTCAGTGGTCTCGTCGCGCCCGTCAGCTATTTCCTCAGTCACAAGATTATCTGAAGCTGAACATGTTCATTTGGAGGCATCTCAATGGTTGCCTTGGATGAACGCCTTGCCCCCAACGCTGTAGCCTGAACCATGCAATATCCTTGACGCCAGCTCCCTGAAACCTCTTAAATCTTAAACACCCATAATCTTTTGTACAGTGTCCATCTTTTGGGACCGCCTTGGCCTTGAACGCACTCAACGCCTGGTCCTACGGTCATCATCCCTCTTTGTCCTCTTCCGACTCTCCTGTTGGATCATGTCCGCCAAATCATCTTGATCAATGCTCTGCCACTGACCCTGAGCTTCGGCCTTCTGCCTAGACTCATACTCCTTCCTGAGCGCGTCTTTGTCGAGCTTGTTGCCATCTCCCAGCTGATCAAGGTCAACAGACACTTCGACTTCGCCTGCTTTACGCTTCCTGGGGCCAATCGCGTCCCGCTTTGCAGCATCAAGGTCGTACGCGTGCTCGCCCCCAAAGAATCCAGTGGCTGAAATGTTCTTTTCTGGGATAATCTGGAAGGCGCTGCGCGGTGTGCCTGGCTCCTCCGTCTCAAATCCCTTGCGTTGCTTGCGAAGAGTGAATTCTCCGCCAATGCTCTCAGTTCCTGCCTCGGTCGGCATCGCGGAGGCTGCAGTCATCGAGGTCTGTATGCCGGTTGCATCTGCCTCCTCGTTGTCCTCGTCCTCGTCGTCCTCCTCTTCCTCATCGCTCTCCTCATCTTCACTTTCACCCTCGGCTCGCAACGCCCCCCAAGTGCCGCGCTCAACGGGTTCTCCGACATGAGTGGGAAGCTGCTGCTCATCTAAGACGCTCGTGCCGTACAAATCGCCTCCAAACAGCGGCTTGCCCGCATCGTCGACCGGAGGTTTACCCCACTGCCCAGGCTGAAAGCCCCAATTTGCGCCGGCAGGGATGGGGGCATTCACACCAGCAATCCGCAAGCTAGGGTAGGTTGGAGGAGGACCAAAGCGTTGCATGTTGATTAGCCATGGCGGGGGATGACCGGGTGGCATCCCAAGAGCCTCTTTGAGGTCTTCACTTAGCTCACCAGGCTTGAAGTGTACCATACTTGTCTCGAACTCTTTTCCCTCGTAGTATACCTCGCCATATCGTGTCAACTCTGGCTTTGTCTGGCGTCGGAAGAAAGCGTCGTAGAGCTTGGCGTAATCGATATCAAGTTTTCCAAGTTTTCCTTGGACGCGCTCACGTTGCTTTTGCCTCATCGTCATTTCTGCCTGCTTCTCCAGCACGGCGTCTCGCATTTCTGAGATGCCAGTCTCTTGGATAAACTTCGGCAGAGCGAATGGCGGCTTTTCGATGCCGCGCTTCGACGACAGATACTCGCGCTTGAGGGACCAATGACTCGGCACGGGAATGACGTTCTTTGCGCCCTTGATGGCAACCAAAAGCTGTGGGTCTGACGATGAAGTATCGGTCCATTCGACCAACTCGGGCTTCCGTACGATTGATTTGAGTTGGGCGACAGTTAGCTTGTTCATGAGCTTCCTCTGCTTCTTGGAAATTTTGGGTTTGTCATCGCTTTCCTCATCTGGGATGTCATCAGGCTCGTAATAGACCTCGGGCTTATCTTCAGCTCTAATCGCAATTTCCTGCTCGGTTGGCTCTCGAAACTTTTCGAAGATGGCCTTGTATTGTTCAAAGAGGGGGTTGTCAAAGTCGTACGAGTTGGTGATATCATCAACGCTGAGAATCTCAACTGGCTGAAGCGCCTGCTCATCGTTATTGGTGTTGTCGTCTGTGACAGAAGCTTCACCCTCACGTTCAGCGTTGTCGGCCTTAGACGGGGTATCCTGTAATCATGTTGAGCTATGCACGCTCTGTATCCAGAAGACACGAGCTTCTACTTACGGTGCGCTGCGACTTCTTCCTCGCTCGGCGATGTGCGTTCTTGCTCGCCTGCTTCTTGGACTTTGCGGTGGCGCCCGACATGATGGAGCTGGTGTCGCGCCGCAAAAACGTAGGCCTTGGATCGCGAAATACTTATCAAAACGCGCCCAGTAGGATTGTCGCACTCTTGCTAAACTTCAAGACGAGGAAAAGTTGACCTGGAGTAGTTACTCGAAGCGTCCTAAGAATGCAATGTGGGATTGTGAGCGGGAGTGTCAGGGAAAGGTCGCAAAGCCACAGTAGGTAAAGTCAAATCAATGCCGCTAGGAGATTGGGGGCTGGCTTGGCAGTCACGTGCACGGGTGCCATCACATGATAACCCCACGCAATTTCTTTTTGTGTCTCAGTCTCAAAGTTTCTATGAATGATGCATGATAGAGAGTAGCTCTTTTATGGTATATAATCATTTCTTTATTCTTGGATTCGCGCGCCTGTGGCCTAGCAGACATGTCTCCCTCACTAAACAAGCTCCATTTCCCCTACGAACGATCATCTTCAGAGAATTGTTTGGTAAAGAGACCTCGGAAGTGCTTCTGTTGACCTAATTCATTGATCTGCTTTATCTCGGCTGGGGTCAGCTTGAAAGTTGCAGCTCGCAAGTAGTCGCTGAGCCTCTGTTCCTTCGAGCTCGTTGTAATGGGTACAATGTCTTGGTCAATAGACCATCTCAAGAAGATCTCATTCTCGCTGACGGCATACTTCTTGGTCAGGCCTTCCACATACTCATCCACGGGGCCAGGTTTGGCTTTTGTTGCCGCAGTTAGTGGGCTGTATGCTGCAGTGGCAATGCCATGCTTCTTGTGCAGGGCAAGAAGCTCAGGGTGCTGAAGATATGGGTGGAATTCAATCTGGTTGACGGCGGGAACGACTTTGGCCGTCTTGAGGATTGTATTCAAATGGACAGGAAGGTAGTTGGAGACACCAATCGATTTGGCCAGGCCTGCCTGCTGAAGAGCTTCCATATCGGCCCATGCTTTCTGCAGTTCTGTTTCAGACTCTGTAAACCAAGGTGCATGGATAAGATACCTATAAGTTGTGAGTCATATACGAATCAGCCTGCGAAGACATTGATATCCTTACAGATCAACGTAATCAAGTTGTAGCTTCTTCAGGCTCGTCCTTAAGGAATTCTCGAGGCCGGGCGTGCCTTGGATGTATATTTTGGTAGTGACAAACAGTTTCTCCCGAGCCACGCCGCTGTCTCTAATGGCAATTCCAAGTTCTGACTCAGTTTTATACACTTGATCATATATATGTTAGCATACACACGGTAGGATCAGGTGGATATGGCTCAGTATAAGACGTACTCTGGGCTCCGTCAAGGTGTGTATAGCCTAGCTTGATCGCAGCCTTGACTGCATCAACTACCGCTTGATCATGTTTCGATTCGTCGCCTGTTTTGTACCAGGCCGTGCCAGTTCCGTAGCCAAGCATGGGTATCTGGTTCCCATCATTGAGTTTGAGATTGGGAATTACGAGGTCTAGTTTCGCCATTGCTGCGGTTATCTCAAGCTGATAGGGTCCAGTCTCACACTGATCAGTGGTTGAGTTCTTGCAAGACTTGAATCAAGATTGTGGCTTCGTTCAGGTGGGGTGTGAGTAGTGCGTCATTACGATTGGAATAACCATACCTAAATAGACTAGGCTCACACCCTCCTGTATCCACCACTGGGTGATAAGAGGTGTGTTAAACATGACTGGGTTGCGTATTATTATACGTGTTTCTTCTCGCCGATGATGCCGAAGTCTTGTTAGAGCCGACCAGCCTTCGATCTTGTACGAGAGTAAGACCCTGACTATCACGAATCCTTAGTTCATTTACAAGTGTATATCTTCAATTAAATACGGCGATGCACGTCTTCAACCACTCACCTGTGGTAGCGTAGCATCTACTCCGTATACTATTATTCCAACCCTGGGTATCTATCCGATGTACGTCTTCAACCTTCCATATGGTAGCGTGCCATCCAACAAACACCTACAGCACAACAAAGTCAATATGAAGGAAAATGTGATGCACGCCTTCGACCAGCCTCATGGTAGCATGTCATCTTTTGTGTTCTGCGCAAATATTTCATGTCCGTTTTTTACTAGACCCAGCTGGCCTGAGATCGGACCATCGACTTCCACCATGCAATTTGCCCATCTAGTAAATATAAGGGATGATGCGCCACGGCACATGCTCAACGTAGCGGTCCCAATCTTTGCCATACTTTCGCCTGCACTTCTCCTCGTCACGGCGCTCGCGATGCAGCAAAAGTACTGCAAAGTACACCATGAAGAAGTAGGTGAAGATCATGCCCCATCCCTTTGCTTGACCGGGGACAACATATGTGCCGTAGCTGCCCTTGAAGAAGTAAGCGTCCTCTTGAGTGGCTATGATAGGGTGTTCCGCCACGCTCCGGACAACATAACCGGAAAGAGCAGTGGGCAAAACGTATGACCAGCTCATAAACCAATCGCCGAGATAATTGACGTGACGTGCCACACCCCACCATCCAGAGATAAGCAGGCGAGATCCGGTAGCAGTCTCAATGTACTTGAGGTGTGAGACTCGCGGGTCATCGGGGTTCGTACGGAAACGATTCTTCTCGTTATTGACTGAGCGGAACACATAGTACCCAAAGCCCTGCACAGCAAGAACAGCAATGACACCCTTGATGCCAAGCTCAACTGGATAGGTGGCGAGGTAGCGTGTTTGGATGCTGTATGTGAATGGGACCCAGACGAGATCTCCAAAAGACAACATCATACCGAAGCCATCCTGGATAATGTCCATGGTGGTCAAAATGGCCGGCTCCATGAACAAGCTGTCGAGTGTATAGACACTTTGTGCAATAGTGATCAGGACGATGGAGTCTGTGACTCGGCCAAAGTTGCGATATTGCTTCATAATAAAAGCAAGGTCCATGATGATCCAGCCCAGCATGCCTGGACGCAGTTCACACCAGGCCTTGATGTCAACCTCGCCAAAGATAGGAAGGGTGACGCGGGGGTTAAGTTCACGTCCGATGAACCAATCATACAGCATATTTCCAGTATGACCACCAGCTGCCAACTCGCGTCTGTCGGGGTCCTGAGGAAACTTGACACTGAATGAGCGAACATAACTGAAAGTAGCGAGGAAGTAAGAGATGAGAATGTTGCTGGTCAAGATGCTGATGTAGTTGTCGGTGATGAAGGTCCAGACAGGGAAATCGGCTCCTTGAGCGACAGTACCAGCAGCAAAGAGAGAAAGAATGAAAAGGGCAGAGTGCCAAGCTGCAGGATGTGAGCTATGATTTTGATGATTGCACGTGACGTATAACATTACCATTAAAGCGGTACTTCAATCGTCCACCAGTCGCAAGCTCCACACCATTGACTTCGTTGGCAGGGAGAATTGCGTACAAGGTCATGCTAAGGAGATAATAGCTCAGAGTGCCGGCGAAGCCCTGCCAGTTCAGCAGGCCAGAAAACCCGGCCCATCCCACCTCACGTTTCAACTGGTCCCAGTCCAGAGTTGAAGGGGAAAGCAGTGAAGGTGCAGGGCATCCAGAAATATCGTTGCAAAAGAACGTGAGGACGTAGACAAGTACTGGTAGTCCAAACGAGATGAAAAAGGCACCAGGTCTTGAACCAGTCAGTAATCTCACTAATTGCAAGATTCAAGTTACTTACGGTCCAAGGAACTCATAGCCATGTGGTTCCTCAGCATGCACCTTTGCAGCAGCAACATTGGATTTCTCTTTGCCACCCCTTGCCATGTGTGCCAAAAGTCTCGTGAAACCAAACAGACAGGAGAGAAGAAAAGGGGGTACAAGCGTCTCCCGTCTCACAACGAATGGCACGACAACGAGAGCAATTGATTTGTGCGTCTCTTCTTACCAAGCCTGGCAGACAAGGAGCAGGTGGCTAAAATATATAAATATTCTTGAGCCGAGAGAATAAGACGATGAAATCACCACGGCATTGTAATGATCCGTAATGACGCGGACACAAGTTGCCAAGCGGGAGCTAACCAAGGATAGCGTAGCGTCATTATCCCTGCAGGTGCACTGGTGCAGCCGCTGATGATAGGGCGTCGGCTCCGGACAAACGTGTCGCGAAGGAAGGGCGATGCGGCGTCAAGGCACCCAGTATTAGGTATTGTCAGCAGGAGTCCGGACTGCTGTAGTTGTCTTCTTTCCCCTCGTCTACAAACCGAGGTCGCCAACATGATATCATTGCCATTGCTGTATTCCACATTGCTGTTGCTTTGCTCGACACAACTAGCGACTGCAGCATCAGAGAAGCCGCTGAAACCATGTACCATTGTCTCACCCACCACCGAGCGCTTCTTCGATCTGAACCCCATACGGCGCGAACCTCCTGTTGACGGCAAGAAGAAGAAGGAGGGCGACACCGACGGCAGCTGGCATGCTAGAGGCTACGACTATGGCGCCAACTTTACCCTGAACTTTTGTGGCCCGGTGGTGGAGGAGTTGGAGAATGTGCAAGATCTAGACAAGGAACTATGGAAGAATGTGAGCGCATTCTATGAGGTTGGGAAGAAGCAGTATGCTATTGGGTAAGTGCTTTGGTCCTGTGCAACAAGCACCACAAGCATGGACACCACGCTGCTGTATCATTTGGAGCCAATATCTAATGCTTGCTCAGCCTTGAGAACTCGGAACCAGTCTTTCGCGGTCGCAAGCTCACCGTAAATTACACTGGTGGATCATTGTGTCCTTCCACCTCAAAGTCGAAGCGATCACCTGTTGCTCTTCCCCGCGAGATTGTGTCAGACTCCGATGACGATGACGATGACAAACCAAAGAAGAAAAAGCCCTCGTCTGACAAGGACGACAAGAACGTTCGCCGCAAAACCACCGTCATTTCTTTGCTGTGTGACTCAGACCCGCTGGCAAAAACCAGTGTATCCTTTGTCGCTGCCGTAGACGAGTGTACATACTTCTTCGAAGGCAGATCGCCGTTCGCATGTGGAGGTGTACATGTAGCAAAACAAGCTCTCAGCCCTGGCGGTGTGTTTGGCGTAATCGTCATGATTGCGGTAATGGTGTATCTTGTTGGCGGTTGTGTATACCAGCGAACAGTAATGCATCAACGCGGCTGGAGACAACTGCCAAATTACGCCATGTGGGCAGGCATTTGGAGGTTCCTTGTTGTGAGTTTCAGGATGCTGATTCCTTGAAAAAATTTACTAACACCCAACAGGACATGTTCGTTATTCTCACATCGTCTTGCGCTCGCTTCCTTCCTTCCCGTCGAGGTTACAGCCGGGTCTCACTTGGCCAGGATCATAGTCGAAATGGTCGTGGAAGACGGAATGAAGATGAGAACAGGTTAATAGACAACCTGGATGAGGAGTGGGATGATTGAAAAATTGGCATTGAACTTGAGGAAAAGTGTTGGGCATTTAATGGGCGTTCATAGGAATTGGAAATCATGGCGCAAGCAGGCCTTCCCGCCTTATCGAGACGGGGGAAATTATGCACATAGATCGCCTTTATGTGAAATATACCTTTTTTTGTAGGTTAACTCGATTATTAACTTGGGTCTGCTAGTTTGGAAAATTACTCATGATGAGGAATTTAAGAGCAACGCTTTTGTGGTAGGTATCATAAAGAAGTGCAATACACTGCCAAAACTTTTCCTTGCCCGTTCAAAGCCAAACCTCATCTCACATTAGGGGCTGTTTCCATCGAGGTCTCATGACCCTTGCCATTATTCATGCCACAACCTTCAAAACGCCAGGTGATTAGTACAAAAGAACGTAAAAATCTTGATAATTGTTCCAAATACCTTTAAAAATCGCATAATAGCCATGCTTGAAAGTCGAAAGTCGAAAGTCGATAAACATTGGCTGTGACATGGTCTCGTAAAATCGTCAGTTCATCAATCGTATACAAAAATGGTGATAGTAGTAATACAAATGCAATGCGGCCTGCCAGAAGACTACCCATCCGCGTACAGATCCATATTGTCGCTGGGTGTAAGCAAGGCGCGATTTGTCTCGTAGCCTGATGTGCCTTCGCCATTGTCCATATCCTGTGGCTCGGAATCACCGGCCCCAGAAAAGACACTGTATTGAGACAGGTCGAGCTCCGATTCCTCCGTCAAGTTGGGAGGGTTCGCTTCTACTGTTTGGTGTGGGACATCCTGAGGATTAATAGTTTGCCCAAAAGTGAGAGGTGCGAATAAATCGTTGACAGTGTCTAAGACTTCTGTGATTTCAGAGCGTAAATGAAGGCCTGGTTTGGTCTCATCGTCGTTAGGCTCGTGCCCAAGTACCCGCTTATAGTCCGTCTTGACCATGCCGTATATATGGTGACATTCTTCCTCCAGGATTTCCTTCAAGGTCTTGCACATTTTTCCTAGATCGCGCTGTACCGTCTGCACGGCAGAATCGAACATGTGTTCTCTCTTGACGCTGACGTGCTCTTGCATCCTTTCTTTCATGCGCATATAACTTCCGGGCCCACGTTCGTTCACACAGGCATTATAAGCTGCCTGCATTTCATGTGCAATAGTGGGTGCAAACTCGCGATTGGCGTCGCGCTGGAGTTCAGTCATCTTGGCGACGAGGATTTGTGTCAGGTCTTCAAATTGTTGTTTGTGAGTGTCGATTTGCATCTTGAGGACTGCCAAACTGGCATTATTGATACCGCCATCTTTAAGTTGCTCCTCAATAGCCAGGTGGAAATCCTTAAGCAGTTTCGCGGAACGTTTAGTTGAAATCGCAAAGGCTGTCGGAAGTTTGCTCTGGAAAGTTTGTTCCCATCCTCTAGCCAGTCTCTTGACTATAGGTTCCACAAGATCAGCATTGAAATCGCGGCGGCCGGCTGAAGACGAATGGAATGATCCATCACGTAAAACTACAGCTCTGTATGTGCCCCACACCAATCCGCCATCAGCCTTAGGCCCTCCCCATCGAGCAGTTGTGTGAGGCGCTTTACTTATTGCCCGATCAATAAGATGGGGATACTTGTCGAAGATCTTGCTAGACAACTCGCGCTTTATTCCGTCCATGCAAGTAGAGACGGATCCTTCTAGGTCCCTCTTGAGCTTTTCAAGTGCTTCGTCAAGGCGAACGGCATGCTCTAGTGCATCTTTGTCCGTATTCGTGAGGCCTGCGCTACCGTTTTTTGCCCAAAGCGAAAAGGTAGTCAACTGTTGGGATACACTCAGCAAGAAAGCACAAGCGGATCGGATACGAGGGCCTGTCGTAAGTGTCTTGCAATGATTTTGCAGCTGTGGTATTTCTGTCTGCTCCCATGTCTCGAACCCAGCCACGTCGGCGTCTTTCTGGAAGTGGCCGCAAAGCTTTTGGTACGCCCTAGCACTGACGCAAAAGACTGGGAGAGCTTTACCAATCTCGTCGTAGTCTCGTTGTTCGTCTTCGGGGTCGAAAGCCGCTTCATTTTCTTCAGCAGCATTTTCCTGATCCAGTTCTTTGATTCCAGCAGCAAAGTCACGCTGAATAGCAAGCTTGGCATACTCGTTACGACCAGCAATGCACATGCGGCTTATCTCGCCTTGGGCCATCGCCAGCACCTTTTTTTTATCTTGTAGTTTTTGCTTCAGGTGAGCCATTTGATCTCGCTGCTCTTTCTTCTTGAGTCGGATAGATCTTTTTGTTTCCCTCAACGTCTCCAATTTGGCACGAATATCCTTGAGAGTGAGTGGCGTTCGCGGAGCAGCAACATCGTCCCCGTCTGAATCATAAATCTGCTCCGAGGGGTCTTCGTCTTTCTCCATCGAATCACTAGTTGGCTTACCCTCAGTCACCTTGAGCTTCTTCCCGAACTGCAATACTTGATTGGATGTCTTTTTACGCTTGTTACTCCTCAAGGCTGGGGCGTGTGCTGCCTGGCCGTCTTGAACATTTTCTTCAAGCTCCTCCCACACATCGGAGTCGTCAGTTGCTTCTTTCTGAGCTGCATCCAGCGAATCTTGCTCTTTCTTTGACTTGGCAATCAACTTGCTGATTTCGGCGATCTCTTGCTCATAATTCTGTTCTTGCTTGAAGACGTCATCCATCACGTCTCGAAGCTCCAAAGTATCAAGAGCCTCAGTGATAGAGATGTCGTCTGTCTTGGAACAGATGAAGGTAACATTAGAGAAGCCTCCGTCATATTTCAGCTGACGTTTGAAAGAATCCCCGAGGAGTGTCTTTGCAGCTTTGTCGTCTACTGCTCTTGTGATTGGAGCCACTATCCAGAGGCCTGAGCACTGTTTCATGTAGCCTTGAGCGACAGCAGCTCGGGCTGCGTTGGAATCATGCACACCCGGAAGATCTACAAGAACACAGCCCGTTTTAAGTGCTGGGGCTTTTATGTAGATCCTCACGACCCTTATAAGTGGCCAATACTCGAGCTGAAGGTGGTCGTCCTTTCCATTTTTCGACACCTTCTCTTTGCTGTCTACGAACTGTTGTAATTTGTCGTAGAATGGAGGTGCTGACTTAGCGCTGATTGTTTTTGTGGTCCCCAGCACGCTCGAGACATCTCTATTGTGGAGAAGCTGCTCTACAGTGCATTCGTTGAGCATATCCTTTGTCCATTTAGGGTAGACACTGTGGAATTTGGCCCATGCGATACCTGCATCAGTGTTTTGGTCTCTGGCTTCTCTCGCCACACTACCGTTTTCATTCACCATCTCCTTCAGCAATGTCTGCACCTCCTTTTTCCAGTCGTGGTGGGAGATGAACTCAATCTCTGCGCGGTATGTCGAATTAGGATCGGTGCTGTCGTTCCAACTCAGTTCCGTTACAACTGCAGTACAGGCCCTCATGCAATTTGTCGGAACTAGTCGCTCTTCATTGAGCAATGCGTTGATAACGCTCGATTTTCCAGCTCCTGTATTCCCCACAACGCCAACTACAACCCGCTTTCGCTGAGCTTGAAGGAGGAGTCTTTCGATAGCCTGAATCCACATCTGGGCCTCTCTGTTTTCTGTGGAGTGCCGTAGAAAGATACATTTCAAAGCATGCATGAGGTTCGCCGATTGAATAACCGCACGCTCGAGGATCTGCAAGTCTTTCAAAGCAATAATATCATGCAACGCAGCAGCGACCGGTTTGCAATCCTCGATTGTGCGGCGCAACACCAAAGGCGCATGTCCTTCTTTTGTAATCCGGCTGATGTCCGAGGACCCTGTGGCTGAAGAAGAGGATCGCAAATGGTCATCGTTCGATATATTGTCGAGAGAGGCATTGTCAGGAGCCAGTGGGATTCGGGAGCCGACAGTTGCATCGTCGTTATGTGGATTTACCTTCACGTGCATACTAGAAGCTTGGTCGGTTTGTATACTTGAGCCCGAAGTGGGCACTTGTGAAGACAATGTACCAGGCTGCAGTGCTTCTGGTATTGAGAGGCTAGATGGGTTGATTATATAGGCCAAGAAGAGTACGAGGGTCTCATCGGGACGCGTGAAATTCTCCAGTACTCTATCCGGCTCCGCGATAATGTCTTGGAACTTCAGTCCAATGTGAACCTCGCTGTTCAGCTGCTGATACGTTTGGTGGATCTTATGAATCGATGTTTGGCGATTTCCTCTCATCCAAACAAAATCAGTCTGCTCCAGGTGTTGACGAGGGTCCTTGTTGTGCTGCAGGACGCCGATCCAGTATCTCGACGATGGTATATTGTCTGAAGGAATGACACTTTCTGCTCTTGCTTGGAAGTCGTTCCAGTCCATCGGGGGCAACATACTTGTTTTGATAAGAGTCTGGAAGAAATGCACACTGAGGCAACGCGACGTGAAGACGTTGAACGAGTCACAAACAACAATTGAGCCACCACGAGCTTGGATGTTTTTTATCTCGTTGGCGGGGAGAGCCAGGTTGCCATAACAAGCAAACACCCCCACGCTTCGTTCCTAACTAACTAACAAACACTTAAGGACATCCCTTTGACCAACAAACATCGTGTATGCGAGTATGCTCTGAATGGTTTCTAATACCCCGATTCTACAGCAATATACTAATATCACGGTAATGGGAGGGCAAGCTTCAGTCGAAGGCACGGTGAGTACCAAGCGAACAGGTTGCTATGTTAACTAGGTAGGTAACGTAAATACCGCTCGTTTCTTTCGAGAACCGTAAGCATGAGGCAAGATCGAAGTAGTTTGTAACAGCAAAAGCCTTTTTGGTATCAAATATGGCTCACAGGTCAAATGAGTATAATGACTATGTTGCATCATGTTGCAGAGAATCGGGTGAGTAGCATAGCACGTGATAACGCATAGTTACGCGACGCGTCAGAATACTCGCGTAACAACTAATTAACTAATTAACTAACTAACTAGTTAACTAACTAGGACTAGTTAGCGTTAAAATCTTGACGATCGTCGATTCCCAACTGTAACGTAACTTTATCTTTCGACGTTTGACCATGGGCAGTTATGGACTTACCTGTTACTCTATACCAAAGCCAGCTTTCAGTTACTATACCTATTTAACTAATTAGGTAATAGTCATATAATGACGAGAAAAGGTTACATGAATGTTATTATGTACAGCCATTAGTTTTGTCTGGATAAGACAGCCTATTAACTACTTTTCAAGTCTAACTGCTGCCTTGGCGTCGTCGAGGGCAAATATTCGAAGACATCGAAATCTCGATCTGCCACAACTACCTCCAGCTGTATCGAGTACAACAGGTATCAATGGAATAGCATACACAAATGTATTTGTGGTGTTAGAACAGCTCTCCGGTTTTGAAATTTATACCTTGGCTTTTCTGCAACTCCTCTTTAAGATAGATTAGGGCAAACAGCATTGTATTCAACACAATGCATAGCATAGACTGACCGTTTAACAGACATACAAATTCCTACATGGTAAGCCCCGAGTCACTGAAGAGACTGGTACTAGGCGATTTTCGCTGCCCCCCCAAGCTACAATGTAGCATCGAGTCTTTGTCTAAGAACAATTCATTGTGAACTGTCTTTGTTGCATTGTTAATGCAACATTCTTGCATAATGTAGTCTCAGGCGGTTTACATAAAAGTACAACAAGCTTCCCCAGTGAGTACGAATCTAATAATCGAATACACACAATATGACAGAACTCCGTGCTCCAGAGGAGCCCTCCGATCCCGAAGGAGCATACAGCTTCAACAGCCTTGTTCGAGCAGTTAACCGTGGTGACCGATTCAAAATTCTGGAGGATAACAGTGTGCTACCAGCAGATCTAGACAACCCTATACATCCAATCTTTCAGTCACTTGACGATAAAGGGTCTCGCAAGCAAACTTTACAGCTTGCCTCACAATTCTTATCCTACGACTCGGTGTTGAGCTTCTTCGTCCCTTTGATATTTGGCAAAGAGCTGGAAATACGCTGTAGAAAAGTATACGCCATTCAGCCTTCGAATTCTGGCCCAGGTTGGTCTCATGCGACGCCAATCAAAACAAAGAAGACCCAGACTTATCTCTCAAATCCTTTTACAAACGCGTCTGATGTGAAAAAGGCAAAACTAATCAGCGGAGTACGCGAAGCTCTGCATGGTCTAGCTGGATGTATAGTATTTCGAAAGCAGCCACCTGGGCAGTTCTGCTATGCTAATACATCGATTCGAGGAATCTGGCCAGGTTTCATACCATCATACAACGGATTCCAGCTAGGTGTTACAGCCAAAATTGAGATACTTGATTCATTCTCGAGTTTCTATGACAAGCCAGATGGATATGCAGCAAGCACTCGATGTGCGCAATTCCGCCATGACTTCCTCTTCGCTACAACTCTTGTACATGAAGTTGTTCATGCTTTAGGAATTATGTGTCGTGGATCATTAGAGGAACCTTTTATTCGAGCCGACCATCCGTCCAACGAATGGGGCCACGCGTGGGAAAACTTCATGTTTGGCAGCATCATAAACCCGCAAGAGCGAGACCACCCTGGAACCTATGCTCTTTTTGGTAGAGTGTGGTCTTATAACCCGGTCCGTGGTGTATCGGAAGGTAAAGAATACTGCGACGTTTCCATGTCGTACATTTCGAAGTGGTTCTACAAGGAGACGTGGAACATCATTGATAAAGGCGGACCAACTGCTATTCCTCCACCAACTACGCAGTTCAAGATTCGCCCTTCCTCAACTTCGAACGCTTGGGTGGTATCAGCCGCCGAGAATCCGGGTCTAGAAGACGATTTGTCTGATTTGTTATCTGAATGGTGGGTTCTAGAAAACAAACAGAACAAGACTAGTATCGACAACTCCCCTAAGATTGAGATCTTTCTGAAGCAACCTAGTCATGAAAAATTGCAAAAGTCTAGATATTGCATACCGGTACGCATACCTACGGCTTCGCTCTTCCCGTATGTGGCTCATAGTGACTCGCGTAAGCGTCCAGCAGACGCCTCAGCAGACGATGGCCGAGTTAGGAAATTTTCTAAAACCGGCGAGTAGAATTCAAAGTAAGTCTGTTTGTGACTGGACTGACAGGGGCGGGTTGGGGTATAGAGTCAGGAATAGATTTGGAAATGATGGCCAGCATGGAAGCTTGGTCATCTACACAAGACGGATTTTCTTTATCTTGACAGGATTCTGGATCCATGAATTAGCGCGATGATTTAGTGACAATAAAATATTTCTTCTCAAGTGCGTAGTACATCATGTCTATTTCCAGTGAGCCCCTTCACGTCCCTCGTCTCCACTTCTTTTTCTTTCTTGTCACTATGCAGGGCCAAGTCGTTCCTGACAACATGCTTGGTGATTGTTTCTGAAATTTCCGTCCCAGATATATGGTTTCTTTGAGGGCCAATCGAACAGTTGCGAACTAATCAATGTCAATCCACACGCGCTTCTAGATGCATCACAAAGTATAACCCAGGGGCGCTTTTGGAATGTGCCCTGGGCATAGCCACTGTAACGTGTACTGGCGAATGTCTTTGGACTTTGAAATTAATGTAGATTGCTTTTAGGGAGTGCATACTGGTGTGTTGTTCCCTGTATGCAACAGTAGGTACATGTATATGTAAGTCCTACGGAAATTATCCGAATTCCAAACTACTCGTAACTAACTATCATTGGTCGCTATTATAACTGCCACTTCACACCTACCACACCTATGTGGTTATACCACTAGATCTTCTTCACCAAACAATTCCGCAAATAACAAGTGCTTTCTGGTCCTTAATATGCAGTCTTTTCTATTTTCGCATCTGTCGTGCTGGCCTCCAGGATGCGTCTGACAGAGTTCTGCACAGCCTCAATGCCGACCGTTCATCACACTACGGAGTACTATTCAGATCATGGTTTCCACCGCATAACCGCAGTAATACTCCCCGTTGACAATCGTCGGTCGCGATATGATAGGTGCAAGTGTCGGTCTATTGCCTGATAATGGAAATATCTGTTGAAAGTACGTTGGTTGTTCCGTGGGACGATATGAGCCGCGGTTGATGAGATGCCCTACCTAGCTACATAGGTAGGTGCGTGTTGCCACGTCGCATCGAACGGCTCATTGACTGGCTGTGTGAGGCTGCATGACAGCCCCTTAATCAGGAGATATGGATCGTTCAGAGAACAGCCTGTTCTGGCATCGCGTCCGCTGGCTAAGCTTTCCGCCCCCAATCTTCCCCCGCCTTCGACCTTGGCCGTTCTGGTCCTACATGCACCTGCAAGTTATGTTTTAGTCCCTTGTTGATTTGTGTGCTGAAACAGCAGTTAAGCGGCCGTTAGAGGGGCTTATTGAAGGTTTCCAAGGAATGTTCCAATATCTTGGAATCATTCACAACCTTGATGCTTGACTGGACTTTGTGATTTGATAATGTTACCGCCCAAGCAAGAACAATCACATTCTCCACATCTTTTTTGCTTATTCGCACATGCTACTGTGTACCTTGTGTGCTTTCTATCAAGCCACTATCGTCAGCATCATCACCCAGCGACTAGTGAAGGAGGTGGGGGAAGCATCTTCATGGGCCAGATCCATTTCTATCCGAAATGAGTCTTCTTGGAAACTATGTATGGATAAACTATGGGATTCATGTCATGCATGATTGGGTGGGTAGTTACTTTAGTACCCAGTTATGACGCTAAAATTTCCGTCCTACCTACGCAAGGCTTACCACGAGGCATAATCGCAAAGTTATGCAGTAGAAATGCGACATGACATACTACCAGGAGATATGCATCATGGGTACTAGCGTCAATATCTGTGTACCTATACTATGTAGTGTAAGCATACACTACAAAAGCTATGGCAATGGGGCCAAATTACCCCGTTTGGATACAGACAGTAGTAGTCGATGGACGTATGTAGATACTTAGCAGATTACTATATTATACTACGATTGGATTCCATTGTAACACAGCCAAAACAAACAGTGAAGTATCATCGACCGTAGAGTCGTCTAACAGCCAATAACAGTCCGTCAACGATCGTTCTTGGCTGGTGATCCTGCTGCGAATTGTCTCGGGATAAATTAGGAAGGCAATATCGGAAGATAATGGCGAAAGTGAAGTTAAAAAATAAAGTCAGCCTGAGAACAATCTGCTGATGATTAAACTCTTGCTGTTCAATCATAGATTTTATTGATATGTACAGAAGACTATGATTGCAAAATTGGAAGAATAGAAGTCCGCTAAGCGAGGGTATCATTGAGAGTGATTGTAATGCAGAAGTTTCGGTATGCGGTGTTGCGATGTTTTAGTCCATCATCTTCTCCTAGTGCTCCTCCACTGTGCCTCTAATTCTCTAGCTCTGGCTGAAGCGGCTTGTCTCATTCTTGCATTCGCTTCAGCTTGACTTTGAGCGTAATCTGGCAGTTCTTCGTCGGGTATAGCGTCATCTTCAAGACCTAAAAGTTCCAGCTCCCTGTTGACCGCGGCGACATGAGATGAGATTTGATGCTGGTGATATCTTTCTGACCTTGGTTGGTTGAGGTGGTGTGGGGAAACCGAATGTGAAGAGATTGATGGTGGCTCGTAATACTGCCAGTCTGTCCTCATATTCGCACTAGAAGACGCAGTCGCGGATTCATTTTGTAGTGGTATTGGTATCGTATCACTGGGAGTTCTTCGAGCAAAGAGTGAGCCTTGGAGTTGAGGCGGCCCACTTGACGAGAACGCATCAGGATCATTGGGCAAGCCAGTAGTTGCCTGCACGAACAGATGGTACTGTGATGCATCGCTGAAGGAGTCTGTGGGAGAAAGCCAAGTATGTGGCCGCGGTCTGGTTGAAATAGTTTCGCGCATAGTAGAATTGTTACTAGTCCCTGCTGGAAATGTGTGCGGCCGTGATGGGTTTGATTCGAAATAATTGTTTCTCGAGGTCGATCGCACAGTGTGCGCATGTGGGTTTGGGATATAAGTTTGGTAAGGCATTGGGTCTTGGTAGTCTGCGGCGGATGAATGGGCTCGGGGAATAGTTGCTGGATCTGATGAGGTCGAAGCTTGATTGGGCGAACTAGGCATACTACGCGAATAAGCATGATGATATTGGCCATGCGTATTTATAGTCAGGTCAGATGAAGTAGCTGCAGGTCTCTGAGCTGAGCCGTGTGGTTCTGGACAAAGATGGTTCGGGTCTAGATGGCCTGAGCTAGGTCGCCCAAGCATAGAGCGCAGCCCAATTGATCTGCGTTTCTTCCTCTCTGACTCCGGTGGCGATGGCGGAAGCGGCTTATTGGTATCTGCAGTAGTCGATATTGATGGTATTCCCGAGTATGGCTTGGTTGGCATTGAACTATCTCGATTTGTGATCCGTTGATACGCCGTAGATTGATCCGTGGATGGCTCGTCTTGGTGAGCTGTGAAGCAATGCACGTCGAACCACATTTCATGCTCAGGATGTGGTTGGCCTCTCGAGCCTTGACGATGATGTCGATGCGACATGAGGTGTCTCTAATTGATTTGAACAAGTTAGGATAACAAGGGTCTCGGCTCCGTTGCCGATAAAAGTTGTTCTAGTTTATAATTTGTGATGCTGGTTGGAATATCCAGTAACTGGGCGTCCAGGAGCATATCAAAGTTTCTATGAATGCATGATGAGCTCGCTCGAGACTGGATATGTGGTACTGGTTGCACAGGGGTAAATAAACCAAGCAGGTTCAAGAGATCATGCGTGGAAGTTAGATCCAGCTAGATGGCTTGCGCTACTGCAGGGAGGTGGCATTCAGCCAATTTAAAGGTGCTGTAAAGGTGCTGTGAGCCGATTCCGAAGTTGCGGGGGGGCTGCAAAAGCTAACAAAATTCCAGGAGCGTGGAATAACCAGGTAGGACAAAGTACAAGCATTGGGATGGTTGAGTCGTGCGGCGTAGCAGATTGTGGCAGGGTGGAGAGTTATGTAGGGGTTGATGTTCGGGTGGCATGAAAGGAGTGTCCTTGCAACGGTATCACAAAACGTTTAGTTCCCGTAGTTATGCCAGTATTTTCAACGAGGCGAAGGGACAAAGCAAATACCTAATCCGCATAGTTAGGCCCCGTCGGAAATTGGTGCAAGACAGGCTCTCTCTGGTATCCCGTATTTTTGGATTTGTGCGGAGCATCAAGGCGCCTTGCTGGCCTTAGTACACGAGCCAAAGCTCCATTACGTCTTAATAAGTTTTTAGGCCAAAGTACGGATACAGTATAACACCTACGTCTTGCATCCTTGCTAATAATGGAGACTGGAGTCACTTGACACTAGACGGGGCAAGCCTTGGTGAGGCTGAGAAGGGTATGTGATCGCCCTGGTATCACTAGGAAAGTGGCCACTCTTCCGCACCGAGAATGCTGCATGGGCGTAACACTTTCTGTGCTACCGAGTAATAGGTGATCTGCTAATGCTGCTCAACCGGGTGGCGCTGTCAAGCAAGGACCAAGGTGAAAGATGCAAGCACAGCCCCGCCTAATTTTAGAAACGCTAGGCTGCACGTGGCGAGCTGCAGGGTTAGCCGAGGTATTGGATCCCTGCCTTGGCTTGTCTATTCTATCCACACCACACCTCCTTCACTGTCAGCGACTCAGCGATCCTCACACACGAAGGCGGAAAGTTGACACCTTGAGCCGATGTTGCTTGACTAGTTAGCTTCTTCAACAACCCGCGGCCATTTGCATGTGTGCGTCATGTGTGCGTCAGCTTCCTGATGCCACCTGTCTCCAATGTATCTCCATAAGTCCAAGGAGAGCTGAGATTCCTTTGACCTTCCGAGTTACGCTGGTCCTCTTTATCAATCCTTGTCTTATCTTTGGTGCTTTGTTATTTCACTCACCGATCACCCGTCTGTTTGCTATTGTAGGGACTGACCATACCTGCAACCTCGCCAATCTTACTCATGGATATCGTTTCTCACAACCAAAGGAACCCTACAGTATGGCAAGTCCCAGGAATCGAGTTTTACATATTCCCATTATGGAATGAATTCGACAGTGATCCCACGCATCTCTTCTACGCTCTAGGTCTAACCTAGCTCATAATAGAATTGTGCCGTGAATAGCCTGTTTTATTTCGTACCAACATCAATCTCTGTGCAACAGAAAATTGTTGGCATATGACCGAAAATAGCGATAGGCTTGTATCAATGGTTTTATCTACTGCCATTACACCGTTACTGCTAATCCTCGTCTTTGCCAAATTTCAAACTGGGCTTCTAGATCTGGGTATATATTAAGCAATCATTCTTGTCCGCAGCCCAATCAACACTACCCAGAGTTTCAAATTCTAGTAAACATGTAGGCACATTTATAGAATCCCCGTAACCCCCCAGGAGGTCAAGCGAGCGGGCCGCGCCTTACTGCTGTGGTCAGGATCCTAGCGATTATCATCCTTATGGCAAAAGGGCGCGCGGAGCAGCTTTCACTAACTTTTCCACAGCCATAAACACCTTTACAACATATGATACTGGGTCCTAATTACGGTGCACCATCATAATTGAGAACACTCCCGAGTACAGCAGCAACCAAACCAACAGTGCGGGTAGCCCAAGCAGTGCAGCCATACAAGGCGGACTCCTGTCTCATGGCTAAGAAAACCCATAGCTAACCCCTGACCCACAACAACAAGCAGGGGGACGACCTAGCACAACTGTGTCCTTGTGGGGCTCATAGGATAAACAAGCTATGGCGTCAGCAGCCTTGTCTATGTAAAGCTCAATACGGTAAACCTATGTGCTCTTGCCAAGCTTACTAACGCCAAGTGGAGCAATGTGAAATCGGCACTGTCGAGATTACCTCATGTAGAAATTGGAGTTGGATCGTTTAAAGACTGTACTAATTTTGACTCTTCTAGGTTTTGTAAAGCCCCCAGCTAATCCTCCAATCACCACTGAGACTTGGTCGTAGGTATGCCACTTTTGAAAGGCTTAGCATCACCGAATCTGACTTGACACAAAAGTGCCACCGAGACCCCCCTATGAAGCTCTGTATCGTTTGCAATCTCTGCATTTTCCATAGTCTCGGCCAGGAGTCACTTTCGTCTGTAAGGCGTTCTGTCGGCTTAGTTTTGTTCCTGCTGGCCGGCATATCCGGTCTCGAGACTATAGGGCAACCACCCTAACTTCACTTCCACATAGGTTACCGTAAAGTTTATCACCTTATGCCTCTTGCAGACGCCTTAAAATCAAACAGATCAAAAGGGAATCCTCAAAAGTTCCGATAGATTCGTTGAAGGGGCCGCCCTACGCGTTGCGTATGATATGCTGATGTCTTCAGCCCCAACACCTGTCAAAGCGTTGGTGGCTGAATGGCTAGAAATCCTCCACCATCATCACAAAAGCAGCTTTATTTAAGTCATGGGATTAAGCAAAAAGACTTTCGCAGACTATTAGCAACCATAATAAAAAAATCAGAGTGCATTCTATCTTTTTTTTATAGAAGATAATAATTAAGCAAAATCAACTCTTATATAAAGCATTGGGCCCTAATTAGCCTATAAAAATAGACTCCTAATGTCTCGGGTAGAGGAGGAGGAGACCTTAAAAGTAGAGTCTTTGTCTTGAACGACTGTGTATGTGTATGCAAACCACGAAATTGGCGTTGGCTGTACTGACTAATAATCACGTGCGGTTGTCAACTAGTTAGGCACACTTTCTTCAGCACCTGTTTCTACACTCATCTGTTTGTTGGTCTATCCCAATTCAATTTTCTTTGCTATGGTTAACATATTCGGTCGCATTCGCTGTGTTGGGCGAAGAAGATATTAGAACGAGCCGACCTGTACCAGAAAATGTACACAACATGTCTTCGAGGCTGGGTACCAAGATTATGGCAAGCCCGGCAAACAAACGAGACCCTGCTCCGGATTTTCCAATACTGCGGTACCTCGTGGCGGGACGGCGCGCCAGCACTCCGGCAAGAACTCATTGAGCTCTCGCGCAAGTGGGAAACACTTGGACTACCAGGCCACTGTCCATATGATCCCAACGCTGACGATCTAGACCGCCATGCTGCCCAACATGCTGACTTTGAGCATGTCATGGATGCAAAATATGTACTGATGGAGACTGTCCGATGCGATGCCGATGGATGGGTCAACAATGATGCTTATGATTTGGCGGGAGAGTTGTGTCATGAAGTGTACTTGAAGTACCTCGAGACGGTGAAAGAGGATGCCAGTTTCAATATGTCTGAGGAGAAGGCGGTGGGGTTATGGCCATTTGATACCAGATAGTTATCTTTCCAACACCACCTACTGTCTCTTAAACATTTCTCAAATCTCTATCCACACCGATATCCCCTGGCAGCCCGTTCGACTACCAGACTCCCCTACCGTACCGTTGTCTCTAGAGCAAGCCGCACTCTTAGACGTCGTTTTTACTATTATGAGTACTACTAGTAGTTAGTTAGTAAATATAAATTATAATTATAAGTAAATAAAGCTCTTAATTAATTAATTATAACTGAGTAAGATAACTAATATAAAATAAGTTTAAGTATAACTAGTTATAGGCGCGTATATAGAGTATAGATAATAGATTAGAGAAAGATTAGTTCTACTCTAATCTACTAAAGTTTATGTTGGTGGAGTACTCTATCCACAAATTAATG
>SSBG01000087.1:16229-34061 GCA_028220655.1 Shiraia bambusicola | reverse complement strand
AAAATAAAAAAAAAAAAAAAAAAAAAAAAAAAAGAGGATTCTCACTGGATTTGATTGAATAATCCATCTAACTATTCTATTTATATAGCGGGGGGAGGGGGGGGGTATCGTTTTGAGAAGAGAAGTAACAAAAAGAAAAGAATATGCCAAAGTCTTTTACTTTACAGACCAGCAGATGGCATGATACCAGGCGTAGTACCTGGACTAGCCAAGCCTTTACTCTTTCTCCTTTCCCTGTCCCGTTTCTTATTCTTATTATTGGCAAGGGAGCCTGTGCTCTGTTTGCGAGTATGAGGGTCTGCGGCAGGGGTAGCAGCAGGTTTAGGCGTTGGAGCCTCTGAGCTAGGGGGGTGCAGAGTATCGATTTTCAAGGACAAAGGTTGGGAGGGTTGGGAAGAGGATTGCTGCTGCTGCTGCTGCTGCTGTTGTTGTTGTTGTTGTAGTAGTAGTGAAGAAGAAACTTCATGAGCCTTGTTTCTAGCGTCGACTGCATTTTTAGATTTTTCAAAGACAAAAGCACCGGGTTCGCCTAGGAGGGGGTTATCGTCCATGAATTCGTCGCCGTGGCGATTGGTCATGTGCAGCGACTGCATGAAGAGGGCGTCTGAAAAGTCGGTCGTGGTCGAAGCCGCTGGATCCGCAGAAGCATGTGCTTGTGACGACGCATCTGCGTCTGAAGGGGCCAGGACTGGACTTCCCAAGCGACTCCCCGGGGGCGCGGCCGCTGCTTTTGGCACGGCGCCGTAGGAGTGAGGGAGGTGCGAGTATCCTGCTGCGGGGCTCCAGTGCGTCATGTCCTGGGATAGTTCGGCCACTTGTTGGAGGCGCGTTGAGACTGTGAGCTTTGTAAGCCGTGTTAGCTTTCTCATTGCCCCACAGCGTGTGCATGGAATGCCGACGTACCAGTCGTGCCCTCACTACGTCCAGCAGGCTTGGGGCCATCATGATGCGCGTGCCTTGGTTGAACCAGTTGCCTTCGACGTAGGTTTCGACTTTGCCTTCGGCGTCGCGCACTTTGTTTTGCCGCTGGTAGACCCATGGCTGGCCGTCGCCTTGGGGTTCTGCGGCCACGACGAATTGCAGGCCCGTGGGGATGGAGCGGAGCCGTTGGTTGAATTCCTTGCGGTCGTGGATGACCCAGTTGGTGGCTGGGTCGTCGCGGTGCACGTTGAGAATGGCATTGTTATTGCTTGCGCCTTCAAAGAACTGCGATGAGTGAAAGTACCAGCAAAAGTTGTTGGCAGAGTCGATGTTTTGGTCGGGGAGTGGGAGGAGGAATTCGGGCACGTTGAAGTCTTGCTCGTCCAGGAGCGGCACTTGAGTTGTCATTTTTGGCGGTAGTAATGGTGCGATTAGAATGAATGAATGAATGTTATATGTCGTTAGTCGTTGTCTTTGATGTTGGTGGTACCGGGTATTAGTTGGTGGCAGTTCATTGGTGGGGAGAGGCGGAGCTTGGTTCGCTGACTGGTACCTCCGCGCTTTCTCGTCTTGACTTAGTAAGTAATTAATTACTTCGTACGACTACCTACACCCATAGTCATCACATCAACGTCATGGATCTACTGCAGACAGTGCGCAAAGAAGGCAGTCGGTATGTAGAACACGCTACTTCCAGTGCTATACTCCCGTCTAATGTAATATCCAGAGGCGGCCGCGCCGAGTTCAAGTGGGAAGATGTCAAGAGCGACGCACAGCGCGAAAACTACCTGGGCCACTCGCTCATGGCCCCAGTTGGCCGCTGGCAACAAGGACGCGACCTGAGCTGGTATGCAAAGGGAGACTCTGAGTCAAAAGCCGCAGAGGCTGAGCGTATCGCAGACGAGAAGCGCAAGTTGAAAGAAGCAGAGGAAGACGCTATGCTTGCTGCCATGGGCCTCCCCGTGCCTGTGAGAGCCAAAGATAACGCAAACCTCACACCGCTAGGCCAAAAGGCACATGAAGCAGACGTCAAGGGTACCATGGAAGAAAAGGCAAAGGCCAGCGAGCACCAAGACTGTGCACGGCGGAAGGAGAAGAAAGAAAGGTCAAAAAGGCATAGAGACGACGACACTCGCGAACGAAGGAGGAAACACCGCCCACGAAGCCGTTCAGGAGATCGAGAGCGCCGCCGTAGGCATGGCGACCGTTCGCCATCACGCGATGGGAGGCGCCATGAAGACAGAGATGACAGGCGCCGGCATCGGTCAAGGAGTCGGGAGCACAGGCGACGAGACGACCGCCATGAGCGCCCAAGGGAACGAGATTCTGAACAGAAGCCCCCACCATCCCGGTCCCGGGACAGATATCGTCGCCGAGATACCCGAAGCAGGTCGCCATATGAAAAGTCTGACAGGAGGAAAGACTGAAATGGTGCATTATTACTCATGGCTGTAATTGCAGTGCGAGCACATACAAGGCACCACACATTCAGATAGGAAGAAAGCCAAAGCCATGTCTGGTTTCGGTTGGCAGTATTCCGCCGAAAGCTTGTTGCGTTTACTTTTGGAACATTTCACCTCGCATGGTTTCATGGGCCCACGGTTACAATTGAGCTCAGGCACGTAGCCATCCTACCTAAGATGGAAACAAAGGCGAAATAATATTCCAAATACTCGTCTTCGGGTGTATAGGACCGGCCTTGATCATTTACGCCAAAGAATCGGCCGAAGCTACCGGCTCCCCTCCCCACTTAGTCTACACGAAACTACGCAAGCACGCTGGGTCTTCGCTTAAATGAAATCAATTCAACTTAACCGTGTTTTCAAGTGATAGACTTCAATTCTAACTACTTCATAGACCACAAGTCTTGCTCGGAATTCGTCACTAGAGTACCTTGGTCAGCTCGACGATATGGGTTCTATACCACAACCTACCCCAGGCTGGCAAGAACTCGCAAAGTCAAAACGAGACGCTGCAGCAGCAAGAATACCAAAAGATTGGCTTTTGCCTGATTCTGTCCAATGTCAATACGTAGAGACGTCGACTCTAAACGTCCTCGATGTGCCACGAACCTGTGGCATCCTGACTGCAAAAGAGCTGGACATTACAGAAAACTACGATGCTACAGACCTCGTTGCTTTGATGAGTGCGGGGAAGCTCACAAGTGTAGATGTTGTGACGGCATTCTGCAAGCGTGCGGCCATTGCTCAGCAATGCACAAAATGTTTGACAGAAATCATGTTCAAGGAAGCCATGGCACGCGCACACGAAATTGATGCCTACCTCGCTCAGCATGGAAAGCCTATTGGGCCTCTGCATGGCCTGCCCATAAGTCTCAAGGACTCGTTCAACGTCAAGGGTTTTCAAGCAACTATTGCGTATGTTTCCTTCATCAACCATCCACCGGCCACGTCAAACAGCGCTGTTGTCGATTTACTCGCAAATGCTGGCGCAGTGTTTTACTGCAAGACCAACTTGCCCCAGACGATGATGGCTGGAGACTCGCACAACAATATCTGGGGCCGCACCTTGAACCCACATAACCTTTCCCTGACGTCCGGTGGTTCCACCGGGGGTGAAGCGGCTCTCCTCGCAATGAAAGGCAGCGTTCTCGGGCTGACTACGGACATTGCTGGTTCCAATCGAATTCCTGCACTGTGTTGCGGTGTAGGCAGTATCAAGCCAACAGGAGGCCGAATCCCCTTTTCAGGTGGTGCCGTCGTGGGAAGAATAGGAGATCCCAGTCCCATTTGTCCTGTTATCGGCCCCAGTGGCCACTCAGTACGCGACTTTGAGTTACTTTTGAAGACGACAATCGATTCGCAACCTTGGCTTCTCGATGCAACTGCCATGAACCTACCATGGCGTTCGGTCCAACCTGTCCCCAAGAATCTCCGATTCGGCCTCATTGGAGGTGATTCTAAACGGCCGCTCCACCCGCCCATTGCCCGAGCCCTGCATGAGACTGCAGCCAAGTTGAAAGCCGAAGGCCATGAAATCATTCCCTTGGATGAGAAGATCCCTTCGGTGTACGAAACTGCCCTTCTTTGTTTCAAGTTCTTCATGCTTGATCCAGAACACACGCCGTCCAAGCGAGTCCGAGAATCTGGTGAGCCATTTATACCTGCGCTCGCCACTGCTACGTTTCATGAACTCAAGGGCTGGAAACCAAGTCTGGATGCCCTGTGGGGAATGTATGTTGAGCGTGCAAAGATTGTAAAGAAGTACCATGAGTTGTTTGCGAATGAGGGGCTTGATGCGGTGTTGATGTGTGGGTATCAAGCAGTTGCGCCGAAGCATGATACATATGGTGTACCCCTCTACACCGTGGTGTGGAACCTTTTGAATGTGAGTCTACGTACCCCCTTGTCTTATTTGAACTGCTGGAGTGTGGGTATACGCTAACCACCTAACTGTATAGTATCCTGCTGGTATCTTGACATGCGGGAAGGCGAACAAGGAACTTGACAAGCCGTTCTTCAAGGATGATGTCGAATATGAGCCAGCTTGTAAGTTGGCATAGCTCCATGCGTCTAGATTAGAAGCGTAGCTGATTTGATGTCACAGACGACGCGGATGCATTCGAAGGTGCACCAGCACATGTGCAAATCGTTGGAAAACCCTTCATGGACGAAGAATTGATCGAGGTCATGAAAGTAGTCGAAGCACTACTGAAAGGAAATTAGACAAGATGGAGAGAACGATACAAGATCAAGATCAAGGACAATAAAACCATTTGGCCATGAACATACGCTCGACTCAGAAGCCCTACAGTGCAGCCCTACAGCGCAGCCCCATTTGTCTCCATCCACATCCCTACTAATACTAACTATAGTTATACTATAACTACATACATTTCACTGAGTCATATTCCAGAGCAAAACTCGCAGCACAGTAATCCACACATCTCCCCGACACGCATGACGAAATGATATCTTCTTCCCTAAACAGGAAACTCGGATCATTCCCCGAAACACACCCATCCCACAACCCCATCCCCGGAATCACCCTCCACAACACAAACCAAAAGAAAACGAAAAAAAAAGGAAAAAAAAAAACCCCCTGAGACCAAACCCACATGCCCCACAAAGCAAAATCAAACCCCTCCTCCCCCCATCCCCGCAACCTTCTCAATCCAAGCAACCGTCTCATCCGGCCTACTCAAAAACGGACTATGACTAGCCTTTACACGATCCACATCCACCCGCACCCCCTGAGCCCGAACATGCGCAATCATGCCATCCTGAGCCTGCGCAGGAATAGCAAGATCATCCTCACAAACCCAATACGAAATGGGAATCTCTCGCCAAGAAGTGCCCGTCGCTTTGGCCGTAAAAGTAGCCAGCGTTTGGGACTGGAGTTGCTCGGTCCAACGCTCTTGTTCGGGGGCCGGGAGATCGTTGTAGAAGACGGAGCCGGTGGATGGGTAGACGTAGGGGTCCTTTTTGTTTTGGTTAGTATGTAGAGGAGGAGGAGGAGGAGGAGGAGGAGAGAGGGGAAGGAGGAAGAAACATTACCTTCAAGTCGAACCAAGGCAAAGGCTTCCCGCCGGGCAAAGAATCTATCAGGCTAACGCCCTTTTCGGGGATGAAAGCTGCTAGATATCCTACGCGGATTACGCCGCCTTTTTTCCCGGCTTGTTCGCGCTGGGGTTTGCCGTAGCCTTCTAGTGCGCTGCTTGCTATGATGCCGCCCCACGAGTGGCAGATTACGACTACGTCGTTGCCTGTGGAGCCAATGGCTTCGTCGACGAGGGATTGTAGGCAGGCTATGTCTTCAGAGAGGTCTTTTGGGGGGGTTGTAGCGCCTATGGCTGGGAATTGGCGCGAGTGGATGGTGTAGCCTAATGCTTTGAGTTTTTGGTTTACATTATCTAGATAGAAGGGGCCGTGCCAGGCGCCTGGGACATGGACGATATGGGGTTTGGACATTTTAAAAGTGGCTTAGTTCAATATATGGTGATTGGATCAGAGTCAAGATGAGTGAGTAGATTTCAAATGATTTGAAGGATAAGAATAAAATGTTCATTTTCACGCCTGGGAGATTTATATACTATACATGAGCATGCCCTACTACGCTTCCCCGTGGGGAGGTGGGACACCGTGAGAGAGACTATCCGCATTCGCGCCAAGAAATGCTAGCTCTTTGCCGTCTAATTGAGGGGTTCCGAAAAGCTTCATGCCAGGTTCACATCGGATAATGTACCTGATAATGAACCTTGTGCAGATCTTGTAGGCCAGTGGTTAGAGTCGCTGCCTAGAAAAAGGAATTTGCTGGCTTCACGTGGGCCTCGATAGGCCTGAGCCGCCTGATAGTGGGTTATCCGATGACTGTCCCCCATCAGTGACATGCCATTACGACATTGATGTTTCGGTCTACTGTTCATGCGGCTATTGGTCAGATTTGTTTGGAGGATTGAGTAGAAGCTTGACTCTGGCGTAAGCAAATACCTTCCTGTGTCAGCAGATTTGACTAGTAAGGCGATTCGTATATATCAATTCCAATTGGGTATTTTTGTTGTGCTGTACTCCGTACTCAAATATGGCTCAGTGATGCGCCCCCCCCCAACGCCCACGGTGCCCCAGATCCCATGTCGGCCAGTTGGAACACCTTCGAAGGCCGAATTGATGTATGCCGTCTAGAAGAATCGCCACCAGATGAAGATGATGAATATGAAGCCAAGCCCGCCAATAGGTCCGTACTACAGACTGTCAGCATCTTTGCGACAGGGGCCGAAGATGTTGAGACTTACTTGTTTCAACAGCAGTTCCCAGTTAATCCGTACAGCAGCCTTTTTGTATTTCCTGCTGTCTTCACGTAGTCTGCTCGAGATGTCGCCCATCCTCTCCAGGCTATCTCCTCGGTACAGCAAATCTTCAATGTTCTTTGTCATAACCTTGGTGACGTCCTTTAGTTCATCGTTGAGCTTGTCTAGATTTTGGGTCGCCCTAGAGTCTTGGTATGTCTTCTTCGTGCGTTGGATGAAGGTATCAAACTCGACAAATGCGTACGGTCGGCATGACGGGTTGAGGTATTGCTGGGGCTGGTAGGTTTGCGTAAACTCGGAAGACAGGTCGGACAGATATGTGAAGGCGAGCTTGCGCGGATATGAGCGGTCGCATATACACAGGAAGCAGAGGTCGCCATTTATGAGATAGCTGTAATCTTGTGTTAGCAATGCGGTGTTTAGACGGCGAGTATACATACTGATATGTATATGAGCCACTCTCTATGCTTGCCTGCGGTTCCGAATTGCGATTCAGGCGGCGTTGTACAAGCTTGACTTTGCCCTTGACTTCATTGAACTCTGCGTCTGTCTGAGGAGTGTAAGCATGTGATTGAGATACGGCCAGATATAATAGGGTGTAGTCGTACCTCGCCTTCATCGACAGAGGCCGTCAGGACAAGGCCTTTGCAATTGTCAGCATGACTGAGAGTTTAATAACGGCTGCTGGCAAGCATCGTACCATCAAGGCGCGTTATCATTGTATGTTTGATCATGATAGCGGTGTATTCGTTTGTGCCACAAGTGCTGGGATAAGAAGGAGATTGGTATCGACAGGAAGATTCACAGTTCTTTTGGCGGCAGCTCGCGACTTTAGGTCGTGTATTGTTCAGGCGACGTGGTCGATGTCGGACAACGAAAGTACCAACAATGTTGAAGCGCAACCTTGGAACTTGCGGAGTTTGCGCACCGATCTCCCGACCCTCGACCATCAACCATGCACAATGCCAGACCAGGCCAGACTTGCAAACAATCTTTTATTAAAAATCATCTTTCTAACCCCCCATGATTGTTTCTTTGAAATGAATGATCAAATCGCCCCTTGGAATTAGCAGAGCATTGCGTCTGCTTACCTACCTAGCTAAGGCAACTTGGCACTACGCATCCTGAACCATATATACAGCAACCCGGATCCATTCATCTACCTCATTTAATATTGGTCAGCCAGTGTACTTCCCAATAAGTCAAAAGCACTCAACGCTGGTGGAACGAGCGACGTCGCACGACATACCCTTGGCTTCGCTGCCTGCGCCTGTCTGGATAGCTTAACTAAGCGGTGCATGATCGCAAGAGCGTCTTCGTCCATCTTGTTGCTAATTATCTGGTAGTTATTTGTGCACGAGAACGAGATTGATTCACAACATGCTGTGATATGCGACCCTCGACATGTCTTTGCCAGTGCGGTATGTAAGAGCTTCTTTCACCCGTCATACAAGCATATGCTTTACCACACCATACCTTTCACTCTACAACATGGTTTCGGTTCATTGTTTTCCCGCACCTGCCTTCGTCATGATGTGAGAATAGCGCTCTCCGCCTCCATATGACATGTAATGCAGCAAACATTTCAAGCAGTTCCTCTCAACCACACTTACGCCATTCTAATCGCCTCGACCAGATCTTCGTCAAAAAGCTCCCAGCCATATTCCGCAAGTGGAGATTCCCCGCCACCAGCAGCTACAGCAAGTGGCACTGTCAAGACGCCACAAAAATCAACGAGATCTTTTGCTGCAGCAAGCAAGGAGCCTGGCATGGCTGGATCGACTGAAACATCGTCTCCTCTTTCCACGCCTCCATCTATCCCTGAAGAAGCAGCCCCACATGCAGCTTCAGCTTTGAGCTTCACTACTAATTCTTTATCCGATGCTCCTGGGGAAACGGCCACCAACCTACCTGGGCCTGAAGAATTTGCGAAACCAGAGCCGACCACAATCTCCAATGAAACAATCCCATGTAGCTCTCCTCTGCCGCATCAATCCGATTCGAAAGAAGATGCCCTGGAGGCTACTACGAAACGATTGCGAGAGGATGAGGAGGCGGAAGAACCCCAGCCAGCTAAGAAGGTCGCGAAGAGATCCAAGGCCAAGGCAAAATCTAGAGTTGCGGCTGTACCCAAACAACCCTCTACAAGCAAGGCAGCTGCGAAGAAGACTGTAGCAAAGAAACGCACACCTCCAGTACCCCCACAAAATTCCCGCCCAACACGGAATCGCAAAGCTCCCGATCGATTAGAAAACATGGCAGAGCCTTCACATCCAAAAGCAATTGCCGTGAAGAAAGGCGCAAGCAAAGTCTTTGACCCGGTCTATATAACCACAAACTCGACCAGTCGTCTTGGGAAGGCTGACATATATCACATGCTCCTGGAACCTGCTGCATGGACAAGTTTGAGTGCGATACAACAGCAGATGTTGGTGTCCATGCTACCTGAGAGCGACACGAACAAGGCCATCCTGGACAAAATCGAGAGTGACGAGACCCAAGGCACACGTCCACAAGCTTTCACCATGTCCAATGATTGCTTCCGGACTGACGTGGCCAAGTTCAAGGAAGATTTGAAGAATGGTCACCTGGCCAAAACGTGGCAGACGGCTGCAGAGCAAGCCGTCATGGCACGAGCTGCAGGTGAATACGACGAGTGGAAAGCTGCAGAGGCAGAGCTCTGGTGGGGCCAGAAAAGTAAGAAGTCGGAATGAATGTATCAGTGCGATTACAGCGCAATGGCATGACCTATACAGAATAGCACTTGACGAAAATAATCAGCCGTGGGTGTTGTTGGAACGAGTTCATTATGAATATGAACCTGAATGATATATATTGACCACAATGGAGAAGTCAAAAAGAAATGGATAGATGCATAGCTGAATGGATTTTCGTATAATCGTATATCATGAATAGTTGATATAACTTCCCCACGACAGACTTGGGTGGTATTGTCGTTGTCATGAGAGCAGCCCATGGGCCTGGGAAGCAGCTTATTGGCCCTTATGGATGATATAGTGGATGAAGGTCCAACTTCATTGGTCAATAATCTATAGCATATATTAGTATTTGGGGTAAATGAGGTAATCTATCAAACCTTTACTGGTCGATTGAGGATGAAGCACTGTCTTTTGGTCATCTTTGTGCACTGCATGTAAACAAACTGAATGTACGTGCAATCAATATTACCCTTGGCCCCGGTTACTGCGTATCTAAACAGCTAATTAAAGTATTAAAATGTCTCTATCATTTCCTATGATCAAATTGGTACGCGCTCGAAGCACGGCCAGGTAAAATGAGCAAGTTTTGGGATCCAGGTAAAGCGCTAAGAAAAAAAAAAAACTCTACAGCGATTGCAATCCTGTAAACACAACAACAAACTCCCACCAGCTTTGCACCTTTTGAGTTTGAACAAGAGCATCATTCTTCCAGTCACAAACTCTTCCGTCACATGTTCCTCATCAAGCACTCTCCTGCGCTTCATTCACTGCCCTCTAGTCGCAACATATTGCCACCAGAGCTTCTCCACTGAAGTCCCAGTCATACTCACCACCCCCCAATCACCTCCGCTCGCCACTGAATGCCACCACAGGTCCCAGCCGTCTCGCGGGAACGCTACATCGAAAACCTCATCCCCGTATCTATCTCCTCGGCCGCATCGCCCTGCCCAATCTGCCTCATTCCTTACACCACAGACCACGCGCCAGTCCTCCTCCAACCTTGCGGCCACATATTCGGTCGCAGCTGCATTGTCCGCTGGTTCAACGAGGGCGCAAACACATGTCCACTCGACCGACAGCCACTCTTCCGACAGCCACTCTTCCGACAGGCGCTCCCACCTACCAGCGAATTTGAGACCAGGATCGTGAGCTGGTCGCAGCTGCCATTTCGAGCCGGCGCGAGCAGCGAGCAGAGGAGGCAACTCAGTCGATTTGCAAGAAGGAACGCGTTGGTTCCTGGCGAAGTAAGTGGCACGGTTCAAGACGTGGACGAGCGATCGCAAGATGGGCATGTACTCACGGGCCGAGAAAACTTTAGCAGGACTGACCAGCCTATCAATGAGAATTTCCAGCGACTGGTAAGGGGACTATGGTTGGCTACGGGAAACTACTATTATCGCAGATTGTCGCACCGAAACGGATCAAATGCCATGGTCTCGTTTGACGAGGCTACGCTGAGCGCAGTGGCTCGAGGAATGTTGCCGCCAGGTGTGGAAATCATTACCGGAGTGTGGAGGGTATTGCTGGGGGCAGCGAGGGAGATGCTGGAATGGCATATTGAGATGTGGAGTGAGGGGCGGCCCTTTGGGCTCTTGAATGCAGCACTTGTGGAGGGCTTTGTGCAGGAAATGTGGACTGCCTTTTTTGAGTCGGATTGGTAAGGCGGATGGGGAATTGGATAGCTTTGAATTAGCTAGGTCGACAGTTCTTTCTCCATGGCCTTCTCGCATATCAACGACTAGAAAGGAAATACAAGCGCTTGTGTAGTTGACGTCCAGTGGTCGTCTGCTCGCACACCCAAGTCTGAATGTTCTGAGCTCTTGTCATTGAATTTCCAAATTCAGAATGAGTCTGTATAGGGTATGGAGTTTGTCTATCTGCATTTTCGTCAGGATCAATCTAGGTTTGCGGTCATCTAACTTTGTGGGATGTCTGCGTTCGGCCCAAATTCGTCACACGTCGACAACAGCAGGTTATGTTACGGACATCTGCCAGTTCTGTCTATAGGGTTTATGCGTTTCTCCAGCATCTTGACATCGCTGCAAATAAATGTTGACGTCGCCTGCTCATCTGTTCTTCTCTGCCGTAATGTGATCGTTTCGCCGTGTCCTGCAATACTTAGGAAATACAATAGACAGCACCTACGCCTTATGTAGAAGATTCACAGTGCGGCTGGATCTTGCATCTAATCTATGCTTGATCCGACAACACTGTGTCTCCCATGAGAAGCTGCGAGCAAGTGCGTGCAAGGATCCTGGACAAAGGCCCATGATGTAATGGATTGCAGGCTTATAGCATCTCACAGTCCTCAGCTTACTTTTTTTAACCTGCTGCCAGACTGATGTATTTCTGAGTGAGCGAGTCTTGAATATGATCAATGCTACCCAGCCGAAGTGAGGAGACGGTCGGTGTCTGTGTTGACTCACCGATGACTGCGGAATCTTATCAAGCTCAATGGACTGTAGCAAGATGATAGTGAAGATTGGTGTGACGAGGAATATCTTAATCAGCCTTGTAACGCGTGACTAGAAACCTGATGTAGAATTTCTGCTTGCTCAGGTGAAAAATTGGAGCTATCTCGTGGACGGTTATTGTATGACCTCCGCTTGAAGGTGAAGTCATGACTGTCATACTTGTTAAGCTTGGTCTGTCTGAATGACTGCATGTTTGCCCCTGCTTGAAGTTCCACTCATTCATGAGGTCAGACAGTATTGATGTTGTCCAGGAAATGATACATATAAGCGATCACCGGTCTCATGTGAGAAGTGAACAGTGCAAGACTTGGGCAAGAAGATCACATTTAAATATCACCATTACCCTCTATCGATTCTGTATGAATGAACTTCACTTATCTAGTTGGGTATAAAAGTGATATTGTGAAGAAATGCAACCGTCCTCGCTTCTCGTTTCAGCCATCAGAATTTAGAACCCATGCTACCTGCGTTTGCTAGGCATACTTCTGCCAGCAAAATCTTCTTCTTATATACAACTGACCAAATCTGGCGAGTCTGTGGAGTGTGAATCACATGATGGGAGCAAACGGGCGTGCTCAATGTTGTGGACCTCTTGCCCAGACCTTCCTCACACTCACTACCTGCTCTGCTCTGCCAATTCGACCGGCGCAAACAATAAGAGATGTCCGACGACAGTGGCTCTTTGCAATTACAATAGCATTGCAGAGGTTTGGCCCCACTTTTTTTCAAACGGCCTGCCCGTCCGCAAGTCTCGCACAATAGCTACAATAGCTACAATACTATTGCTTATTACTATCTACCGACAGCGGCTTTCCAGCGACGACAATAGCAGCGCGGCCTATTGTGCCTCGATCGATTGTTCAGCATGCGCATAAGTAGGACTTTTTCCCCTCCTCTTCTTGCAAGCCAGACCACTTTCCTTTCCCATCACTTCTCCATCCGCCAAACACCTTCACAACCACTCATCTTCCACACCTCCCTCACACACAACATGAGCAACACAACCCTCCCCTCCACCAATAGCAACAGTGCACCGCTGGTCGGGCCTGTTGGCTACGTTGACTTGAGCGTCGTGGAGAAAATCCACGAATACCTCTGCGAGAGCCAACTGGGGGAGGACCAGGCGCTGGCCGCCTGGGTCAAAACCCACCATTTGAAGGAGCCGCTGGCGGAGGAGGACCGGGAAATCCGGTCCATTGAAGGACTGTCAAGGCTGGACGAAGCATATCGGCGGGTCCGTATGCTGACCAACAGGGCCCAAGACAAGTGGCCATTTTTCGACCACAACTGGAAGAAACTTTCTTCCAAAGCCGTCAAGACCCTCGTAGGGGGGCTGGCGGCTCCCACGATCAATGGCCCGCTTGACAAGCCCGTCGAGGGCCCTGTGTCAAGCCTTGACGGTCCTGGACGAACCACGCGCAGTGGTATGGTGCGAAGCGGCAACGGCCGCTTCGTAGCCAGGGAGAGGAAGGCTGCTCCAGCGAAAGCTGGAAAGCAGTCTTCGGGAGGAGGCGCGGGGAGGGAGAAGAAGGGTAAGTCATTCATTCCAATCTCTTTTCATATATCATTGATCTTTTTGCTAACAGTCTCATAGGGACAGCTCCCAAGGGGAGGGGGAGGGGAAGGGGAAAGGGAAAGGAGAAGGAGAAGGAGAAGGCTCCTGCCTCCCAGACCGCCGAATCTCAGTCGGCATCTGTCCCAGGTGGCTCTGCCCCTGACAGCGCTGCCCCAGCGTTCACGCTCGCGGCAGAGGGTGAGTTGGCGGATGACAAACTCCTAAGGAGGCCGTCAAAGAAGCTCCTTAGGGGGTTGCTGAGACCAACACCTCTGCCGCGATACCGGACGCTGCTGGAAAAGCGGTCTCGAAGGGAGGAGGAGGAGGACTATGAGGAAGAGGAGGAAGAGCAGAGGGGGGAGGGGGGATTGCGTCGCTCGTCACGCGTTGCAAAGGCAGTGAAGGCTGGTCCTTCTGCTGGAGCGGTGCGTGGCACCAAGCGACAGAGGGTTTAGGCCTTTTGTTAGCTTGGAGGGCGGCGGGGGTTGAGGAGATGGGGGCTGTACTATATTGCATGATTTCACACGACTTTGGATAGATTACGACTCACGAATTCATGTCATATCACGTACATATCATGGTTCCTATTTCTTTTTCATCCGTGAATGTTTGCACAAGTGAGGAGGGTCTTGCATCGAGGTTATAGGCAAAAGGCTCAAAGTTGATAGACAGGTTTTTACGATACAGTACACTGGTATGTTACTCGTCTCTTCCATAGGCCTGGGAGGATAGCATGCAGACGATAATAACTTGTAGACATGGAACAAGATAGAGAGTTGAAGTATTCAAGAGACGAGTAAGTTTCTTATATCTACCATTACTAGGCAGTGGCCAGGTGTCTGACAGAGGTATTGTTGGCTGTCACTATTAACGCAAAATGTAAAGGACCGTTTACTTGGTCGTTGAGGGGATTAACCATGACCAAGTCCATTCTTATACGAAGTGACTAGTCAAGAACTATCCGCTACAACTCCTCAGTTACCTTGCATCTTTAGAAACAACGCAATAACATAACGACTGAGAAAATACGCCCTAATATCCTCTTGAACCATCTCCCTTCCGCGACCATGCAGTTGTTCACCACCAACCTCAAAGCGACATGGCGCGGCTGTGCCACCGGAAAAAAGAAGCGCCATGACTGAAAGTTGTATGAGGATCGGACCGTCTCTCTTAATGCCCTTTCTCAATGCCCTTTGACTAGTTAATAGAAGATGATTCTCGCTCGCAACGCAAACTCGTCGACCTTTGCACGTGTCGTGCCACGACTTCCCCGTGCTTTGACTACATACTACGTAATACCTGGTAATTATTGACAGGACTCTCGAGTCAGGCTACTGCATTGGCGGACTCTTTTTTTTCGGTTACCTAGGCGAAAAAAAGGCTGCATAAACGATCAAATTACCTACCCCCCGGAGATTTGAAAAGCCACGGACCTGGGTCGATGTCATGTCTCGCAGAAAGAGAGAGATATCGTGACATGCTCTTTCGATCGCTATGCATGGAATGTGCAAGGGCGGTCCAGGAACAGAGAGAGAGAGAGAGAGAGAGAGCAGCGATAGATTATGCTTTGGAGAATACCTAGTTAGTCCTAATAGCGTTTGACGGTGGAATTCTGGACAGCAGACCAGGCGACGGTAGAACACGAAGATCACAGCATGTTTGATCCAATCACCACCAACGGGCATGCTGGACGCGTTATCGGCTGGCGTAGCTGGCACCGCTAACTAGGGCAGCACGGGAGAATTGTTTTTCTTGGTCAAACAGATTCACGGGAGGTCCAGAAGAAACGCCATGGTGGCTGATATTGTAATACTTGGTGGCACCTGGAGAGAAGTGTTGGCGTGGAGCCAGGTGGGAAGCAAGCTCCCGTTGAAGTTGGGCGACTTGTATACATATATAGGTTGCCTACTGGGGAGATTGCCGGTAATTCCCAGATGATAGGTAGGTCAAAGGCTGCGTAGTCGTAGTCGTAGTTGTAGTCGTGACTGCATACTACCTAACCTTGTCCCGCGGATCTGGGTCTCTTTTCAGATTTCTGCACATCACTTCAACGGGCTCCCAGCCTTTTGGGATCTGGCACCTTCGCGTCTTGATTATTAACTTCTCTTCCCGCGCGCCTAGTTGCACACCTGGGCACTTCTTAGCAGGAGCTGGGATCGCAGCAAATAATGAGGCTTCTGCAGCAAAGCACCATTGCTACCGCGCTGCTCGCTGGAGTGGGCGCGGGCGGACCAGTCTCAACGCCAACCGTAGATTTGGGCTATTCCGTCTACAGCGGCAAATTCGACGCGGCCAGCAACATCAATGTTTTCCAAGGGTAAGACGGTCTGACCAAGCAATTGGGCTTCAGCGCTGATGAGAGATGCAGGATTCGATATGCTGCTCCTCCTCTGGGACCGCTGAGATGGGCTGCTCCCCAGGCGCCAGCTATCAACAGGACCGCCATGATTCCAGCAACCAGCAACCCGCCCATCTGCCCGCAAACGGGTACTTCGTCGCAGACACCGCCTCAGTATGGCTTCGTCTCGGCAATGGGCGACGAGGACTGCTTGTTCTTGAACGTGTATGCACCCGCCAATGCCACCAGCCTACCAGTCTTCTTCTGGATCCGTATGTTTGCCACACCTGGGCATGCTCGGTATGGTTGCACAGTTCAAGCGGCTAACAACATGCAGATGGTGGAGGCTACAGCCTGTTCAGCATCACAGGCCTGGACCCAACCGACATCATGGAGCAGAATGACAATGGCTTTGTCACGGTGCTCATCCAGTACCGCCTTGGCGCCTTTGGATTCCTGGCCAGCGAGGACGTCAAGAAGGGTGGTATTCTCAATGCTGGCCTCATCGATCAGAACTTTGCCCTCAAGTGGGTCCAGGCCAACATTGCCAAGTTTGGCGGCGATCCAAACAGAGTCACGATTGCAGGTGAAAGCTCAGGCGGTGCTTCTGTCCTGTATCAATCCATGGCCTACGGCGGCAAGCAGCCAGAAAACCTCTTCAACAACATCATCACCTCCAGCCCATGGTTCCCAGAGCAATACAAGTACTACGACCAGAAACCCACAAAGACGTTTACTTCCTTCGCCGAACTTGCAGGATGCTCAAACGCCCAAGACACCCTATCCTGCCTCCGCAACCAAGACACCACCACCCTCCAAAAAGCCAGCCAAAACGTCAGCGAAGCCGGCCCCTTTGGCACCTTTGCCTTTCTTCCCGTCCAAGACGACACCTTCATCCAAGCGCCCCCCAGCAAACAGCTTCTCGCCGGCAACGTCAAAGGCAAGCGCCTCCTATCCGGCAACATGGCCAACGAAGGCGTCCCCCTAAGCCCCCCCACAACCCGCACCCTCCAAGACTTCCAATCCTACCTCGACACCACCTTCCCCCTCTTCTCCCCCGCCGACAAATCCGCCCTCGAATCCCACTACTCGTACCCAGGCGACGACCAGCCCGTCAACCCAGACGCCCCCCTCTTCGCCACCTCCGGCACCAGCCCGCCAACAGCCCTCAACCAATCCACCTTTGGAACCGGCCAGCAACAACGCCTCTTCAACGTCTTTGCCGAATACGCCTTTGACTGCCCTTCCTACTGGGCCGCTGCCGCTTTCCCAAAAGCCTGGAAATACCAGTTCAGCGTCCCGCCCAGTTACCACGGATACGATCTCCAGGCCCTCTGGTCCCGCTCCCATTCCCATTCCCCGGGCGCTAGCCTTAAGCGTGCGTTTCGCAGCATCTGGGGCAGCTTTGTGATGAAGGATGATCCGGTTGTTTCTGTGCAGGATGCTAGGGGCGGCGTGGCGAATTCTTCGGTTCCGTTGCGTGGTGGAGCAAAAGACGAACAAGAACAAATCTACTGGCCCGTTTGGAATCCAAAATGCCCCAAACTCCTAGACGTAAATGCTACGGGCGGCGTGCCTTTTTTTCACAAACCCACGGCACATTTGTATTATAATGTGTATAGCGATCCTGGCGTGAGTAATGTTATTCGCGTGGCGGATGCAGAGGGGTGGGAGGGAGGGGGGGGAAAGAGGTGTGTGTTTTGGCGGGACAGGGCGGATCGGGTGCCTTATTAGATGAGTGGGAATGCCATGGTTGGGGAGGGAAAGGGAATGCGGAAAGGGATAAAAGATGTTTTTTTTTTACAAAGATACATAGTTAACTATAGTTAGTTATATATATATATAGTTATATATATACTCCGTACTCATATTCTTTTGATGTGTTATGTGTGTAGGGTTACTGCGAGAAGAGGGCTTTTTGATGGAAATTGGAATGACAGAGTGTGTGTATGTGGTTGTATATTTATATTGGCGTATTGAGATTACGCTACTGCTTCTGTGTGCTGACTAGAGGAGTAGTACAGTGTGGGGATATCGCTGGCAAAAGTATTGCGGGC
>SSBG01000086.1:23067-45553 GCA_028220655.1 Shiraia bambusicola | reverse complement strand
GGGTTGTTCGACTAGTTTTTTGCCAAAGACTAGGCGCTGGTTGCACCACTTGAGACATTCTTCGACAATGGTTCGTGATTGCCGGATTACGCCGCATGCCATCATGAAGCGCTCGTGGTTGAAGTTTGACACTGTTTTGTTAGAAGAGGAATTTGCGTATTGGGCAGCTTGAACTCACTGATGACGGTAAAACCTTGGTGCTCTTTGCCGAGTAAGCCGTTCACTGGCACTTTTGTGTTGCTGAACTCGACAAACGCGGTTCCTGCGGCAGTGGAGTAGGCAGTCTTGATCAACTTGGTTTCTACAGTGTCGTCCCTTGGGATCAGGATGACGGAAAAGCCCTTGTCGGTCCGGCATCCAGTGACAAAGTAGTCACAGAACATGCCGTTGGTAATCCATTTCTTGGTACCCCGGATGATGTAGTGTTTTCCATCTTCAGAGAGGGTGGCAGTGGTTCGAAGGCCGGCAACGTCTGATCCAGCAAAGGCCTCGGTGATGGCAAGACACATCTTCTTCTTGCCGCTCAAGACTTCGTTGACCACCTTGGTCTTGTACTCGCTCTCAGGCATCCATTGCAGAACCGCGGTAAGCGAAATGGTCATCCCAGCCATGTTTCCGTCGGTGAAGCCTCTGGCATTGACTCGAGTGCCCTCTTGCGCTTGCACAAGATCATGCAGGTAGTCAAAGTTCTCGCCTTTGACCACGCCCATGAGGTTTTTTCCGTGCAGATGCTTTCCAGGCCCAAGGCGCATAGCCAGCATATCGTTTGCCGCCATCTTGTCAATCAGCTCCTGGCTAATGTATTCTCCACTCTTCTCCTTCTCTTGAGCCTCGGGTGTAATGTGCTCATCGACAAACTTTCGAATTTCCTTTTGCAGCGCACGGTGGCTGTCATTAAAGTACGGGCTCTTAAACTGCGGGTGGAGCCACAACGGCTCGGCATAAGGTACAGTGCTGAGGTCACCAGGCTTCATAGTGATGACCTCAGACTTCTCGCCCTCGATGGTGCCGATGCATAGATGCTGGTACTTTTCAATCACCTCCTGCTTGTGGAGGTTGTAGAAGGCAGTAGTGGCGTCTGTGCCAGCAACCTGCTCGAGGACTACAGCGCCACCTGGATGCGCGTCCACAAAGTCACCAAGATCGTAGACCTTGTGGTCGATGATGCACCAGAGGTCATCTGGCTTATTGTGTTGGGCAACAGCATCGCGAGTGAGCGTGGCGTGAGGCATGGCGGTAGATGCAAAAGATACAAAAGAATGGGAAGATGGAGATTATATTTCGCGACCTAATTAATGAGTTTTGGCCTCGGCCTCTAGGACAGACTAGGCGCGTTGGTGGAGACAGTGAATGGGAAAGTTGGGGTAGAAGCCGAGGCACATCAGCAGAATCTCGAGCCTTCTGATTGGCTGTGTACGTGGTTATGTAATACCGAGTTACAGTAACTAATTAATCTTAGTCGCCACCCACCAGCATTACAAATAGCACTCATGACAAACCTCGCAGCAGCCAATTCAACCAGTGCAATCGCAGCAATTTGCTACAGGTTTAAAAATAATACTCATCATAGACAAGGAATAAAGACAGCATCAATCTCATATAATAAAACAATGAAGAACATGCAAACATCAATTACCACCCACCCCAAACACGCCTGACCTTCTCCTTGCCACCAACTCTCCCGCCAGTAATACGTCGCACCCATCGCCTAATCGCCCATCCCCTAGCCAATGCCTGGAACGCAAGGATATCACGCTCCAGGCGACGACTCCTCGCCTCCCTAATCTCCTTCCAGCGCCTTTGGATGACAGTAGCAGCGTCGACAAGGCGTTCCCTTGTCTGAGCAACTGCAGCACAGTCGTGGGCAACTTTGAGTAGCACCGCACGCCGGTGAATGTTCTTGCGAGACAAGTAACGGCGGAAAGCGGTTTGGATGGTGATGGCGGCACGGTGTGTGCGGTTGAGTGGAAGGAGGCGCGAAGCGAGAAAGGCAAGCGTCAAGAGAGTAAAGTCGCGTGAAGGGATGGAGCGAGCGCCATTGAGCTGCGGTGTAAAAAGGTTGATAAAGGATGTTGAACATCCAACTGCTCGGAGCTTGGTTGCGAGACCCAACTTGCTATCCGCGTGGGAAGCGGCCAGAGAGCTAGGTAGATATGTGTCGACAATCACTTCCAGCACTTTTGGATTGGCAAAGCTTGTGGTCAGGTTGGCAACACCAAGGCCATGCAGACGAGTTATTGAGCGGGACCATGAGAACAAGAGGCGCTTGTGGTATTCCTGGCCATCAAGTTCGGCTGTCGCTTCCTCATCATCCGAGTCAAGATGGCGCTCGGCATAATTGTCGCGCGTTCTGTACCATTGCTCCCTAAATCGCTCGGTTTCCTTCACAATCTGGGGCCATTCAACGAGACTGCCGAGTCCCGACTTGCCCACGAGCGCCCACAATAAACTCAGTGTTTTCTCACGGTGTCCGTCAACAATCTCCTCTGCTCTGATGCTGCCAATTCCCTGGCTTGGAATGCCACGCACACCGCCAAGTGCTGATAGAGCAATCTGCACATTGTACACTTTCTGGGGTCGGCCAATGGCTGGATACTTGAGGTGCTGAGAAAGAACCCAGCTGTCCTTTTGTGCAAAGTCGAATGAGCTGCTGAGAATCTCGCCTGTAGGCATTGCAATGGTTACAGTATCCTCTTGTTGGGCGACAAGCTTTGATGCTGGATAGAGGAGCAACTCTACCAATCGAGTGAGCACAATGCCATCACGAAGGTCAATAGCAATGTTTTCAATGTGGTAGGCATACTCTTGCAGAGGATACTGAACGTGCTCGACCTTGTAGTTGAAGTGTCCCAGTGGTCGGGTGATGTCACCGAGCGAGGGCAACAACATGTTGGAAAGTTGATGCAACACCTCGACAGACGTTTTGTGCGGCGAGGTGGTTTGAAAGAGACAGCCTGGCAGTGTATCTGAAATCTTTGCCTTATCGAGCAAAACGATCAGCATCAAACTGCGCAAGGCTGTGCGTCGCCACGACCAGCCTTGAGACCCAAAATCATCGTCTCCACGCGTGATGCTAGCAATGCTACCAGCCCCGGACTTCACACGGACGGCATCCTCGTTCTTGATCAGGAATGCATCGAGGAACTTTTCAATCGCTCGTCGCTCAGCACGAAACATACGTGAGCCATCGTCGGAGCTGGTTGAGCCGGTGGATAGCCGGCAAGGGGTCGCAATTTGTCGCCCAATAACTGTCTCGGCTGCAGCGCGAAGAGCATTGAGGTCGTACGATTTCGTCCACAGATTCAGGAATTTTTTCCGCAGACCAACATCATCTTTTAATCTCAGAGTCTGGGCCAGCAAGTCCTTTGGAATACTGAGTGCCCCATACTGTAGTGATGCTTGTAATCGCTTATGTAAGGAAGGCATTGTTGGTTCGTGGTACATGGCAACCATCTTCTTTCGCAAGTCTTCTGGGTCCTGCTCAGCATTTGGATTCCTGGCAGCAGAATCAAACACCGAGTTTAATAGTTGCGTAATTGCAACTTCCTGATAGGTAAGCCAGTTGTCCTCGTACATTTCCGGTCGTGTCAAGTCTTCTGCTAGAACAGGGTATTTCTCCTTGACTTGTTGTGGCTGACCACTCGTGTGCATCGTGCTGGTCTTGGCTGGAACCCGTTCAGGCCGCTGACGGCGCAGTGCAGTCGGCGGGGACTTTTCGTTGTGGAAGGGAGAAGATGAAAGTGGTGCACGCTTTGTCCTTGCGGCGTTGGCCTTGGCTGATTTTATGGCCTCTCTCAGAGACGCCCTGCTGTTTGCCATGGAGGCTGTCGCATCTGGTCTAGATTTGATTGATTTCGCTGGTGATTCGTCATGGCTCTGTTGTTGTGGTCGCTGGCGCTTCTGGGATCCAGTCGACTTTGTTCTGGCCTGGGATGTGGTATCAGAAGGTTTGGTAGTGCTGAAGTGCACCTTGGGGGGTTTTGCGACCGGCTTGTTTGCGTCAAGCTTGGAGAAGTTGACCTCGATATGGGTGCCCGGTCCTTTCCTCTCGATGATTTCTACACCAGGTGGTAGGTTCTCTTTGCCACTGCCGGAGCCTATGATATCGCTACAGAATGAGACGCTCTGGAGCGAGCGGGTTGTAGAGATGAGCGGTACACGTTTTGGCGGTGCAGCCAGTGACTTCCTGGGAGCCTTCTTTTCCTTCTTAAGAGCAGGCACCAAGTTGTTCTCCTCTTCTGACAGCGTCACCAAATCGAGACCAATATCAGGAGAATGCTCCCTGGCGTTGCGTGGGGCGTGCGAAGACTGGCCAGGGTGAATGGTCATAATGGTGGTGTCGTCAGATGGCACGTAGATGGTCCTTCGACGGGGGTCTTTCTTTGGAGCTTGCTTCTTGAGCTCTTTTCTTTCCAAAACGTCTTCCTGTAATTTGACGGTCGCGTTAACGCCATCATCTGGCGGCTCCACAGGCATCTGTGAGACGCGTCTCCTATGTGGCTTCTTAAGCAGGGGCTCTTGAACATTTTGCGCAGGCTTTGGTATGCGCTGTGCTGGATGTGCTAGCATTGTGGTCTTCTTTACTCTCGAGCCTTCAGGCATAATAGACGCGCGACTCCTCCTCTTTACTTGGAAGGCTTGTTCTTCCTCTTGCGCGACATCTTCAAAAATGTCTAGAGATGGGTTGAACGCTGGCTTGTTGCGCAGCGGCCGGCGGGGCTTGGAGTTGCGCAAGTTCGCCTTGAGCTCTGTTGTATAGTCGAGATTTGCGGTTGTGTCGTCTTGGGCATAGCTGGGCGCGTATATTGCTGATAACTGTCGTCCCAAATCATGATAGTCGTTGGTGTTGTTGTTGTTGTTGTTGTTGTACGAGAAGTTGAAATGCGGTGCTGGACACGGCGTGCCTGCAATATATCGGTTCATGATCGATATGGGCGTGACTTCACGATGTGTAGCGCCTGTGCAAAGGATTGTATGGATTGTGAGTAATAGTCGCGATGGGTGCGCAGGAGTTGGAATGAAGCCAGCGGTTGACGCTTGACCAAAAGAAAAACACGTCTGTGCCCAACACAAGTCGTCGCCTAGGCAACACCAAAACGTCACTTGACGTCAGCAGACGTTGAAACATTGTCTGTCTACAAGAGGTAATAATCGTGTCCAAGGCGATCAATGGAAATATACCTGTATAGCTCCACCCTACATCAACTCCTCGTGGAAATGAAGCTCATTCTCATTCAAGACGATGCAGAGATTACTAATAATTTGCCAGACTGCTACACTTTTCATGTGCCAGCCCTTCACTATCATCACCAAGTAGGTAATATCCAATCCAAGTACCCTGGAGTATAACTAGGATCTGAGGTTGGTATATTTGCTTCTCCTAGCCTGCGCACATACATATGTAGCTGAGTAAGCTTACATACTCCGTAGCATATTTACTACGGCCGCTAGACTAGCACGCTGCACGCCTCACTCTGGCGAGTAAATACGGCATGAACATGTGTGGGGCATCTTCACTGCTTGGGGGGAATCATCAAGTGTTTATGAGGGGCCGTAATATAACACACACGTCTCCAACTCTGGTCAATTCTCATTACGTAATAGTATTCAGGTTTGCTATTACTTGTCTACAGACGTCGCCTCGACTGCACGAAGACAAGTATTCCAAGGTTCATGCCCTAGAGCCTACAGTAGAGGAGTATCAGAAAGCACTGTCATCAAGTCCCCTCAATACCCATCCCTCGCCCTCGGCGCCGCTCCAGGCACATACCCCTCATTCCAAATTGCAGCACTATCCTGATCAATCCACCTCTGACTCTCATTCGGATACTCCACCTGCTCCCGAAAATAAATATCCCCCAGCGACAACTCCACAACCTTACCCGTCACCATATCATCCGCCAAAAATGCATCAATAGCCTTATTGACCGTTGACAAAGGCGTAGTGTGCTCTGCAGGCCAGCGCCTCAGAGTCTCAGGCGGACACAAGTTTGTAACAATGAACGCTGGACAAATGCAATTGACAGAGATTCCTTCCTTGGCAAAAGCGGCGTTACAGGCGCGCACGAGGCCGACGATTGCGTATTTGGATGCTGTGTATTGGGGGCATGGGGGGAGGGAGCTGGGGGTTGGGTTAGTCTTTCTCCCTTTCTTTTTCTTGTTTTCTTTTTGTAAAATAACATGTAAAGTAGAAAGATTCACAACATACTACAAGCCAGCCATACTACTAGTAGCCACAAATCTCCCCTTTTGATTATTGCCCTTGCTTCTGCGGACGTAGTATTTAAAGAGCCAGAGCCCTTGAAGGACTCCGTCAAAGTTGACGTCCATGGTCTTTGTATTTAGGCGTTTTAACAACCCGTTTTCGTCAAGGGTTTCTTTATCGCCCGAGTCGTAGAGGACTTGACGGTCGTCGATGCCTGCGTTTGCATGGCAAAAGTCTAGCCTGTTTCCGCCCCATTCATAGGCCTGTTTGAACATGCGGGCCTGCGATTCGTAGGAAGAGACGTCCGTGGAGATGAAGATTGCATCGGGGCCCAGGGAAGATGCTACTTTTTCTCCAGTGGTGGTGTTGAAATCTGCTACGACGACTTTGTAGCCTTTGCCATAGAGATGTCTTGCAACGGCCTCGCCTATACCGGATCCGGAACCTGTTACGATGGCTACTGGCTTGGACATGGTTGTGGATAGGGAACTTTGATCTGGAGAAGCTGGTGATTGCTACGTAGATTGTCTGGGGAAGGGTCGTAGTTATAACTATTGGAAGTCGGGTTCTCAGAGCCATTGCCCTGACCGTGTTCAACGCAGCGTAAGTGCCACGTCGCCACGAGCATGTCACTTGCGGGGACAATTACCGTATACTGTGTACACTCGCGACGCTTAGAAGTGCTAGCTTGTTAGCGGCTGCAGTAAGCTGACGTCCGTACCGATAGACTCGGAGCTTGGTATAGAGTGTAAGTTCTGATTAGTGCGCTTATGCGAGGTTTCCTGAGCTTAGCCCTCGCTTATAAGCTTAGCCCTTGCCTATGTAGGGGTTACCTAAGCAGCCCTCGCTTGTGAGCTTAGCCCTTGTATGGCTGTAGATAGGAGCGAGTATGCATACCCCTTGCTGTGTGCTTATCTATTATAGAGCTGAGTACCTATATAGACTGATTAGCAATTGCGTGATTAACTTAACTTACTCCTAAGCACGCTTTCTCACAACATGTTACTTCCTAACTTGCAGTACCACCGAGTAAGCTGACGTCTGTACTGTAGGGCGTGCTAGTCTCACAGTAGTAAGTACAACCGATTAGCTATTACAAAGAATATTTAGAGATTACCAAGCCCAACTAGCTAGAATTTTCTATGCTTACTAATGCGTGCTCCAGAGTATAAATATAATAATCTCTAGAGTGTGTAGGCTATATTGTGAGGGACGGTGTTTTGGATAGAAGCAGTTGTATTTCCGTGTTGACTAAAATTTGAGTACAAGGAGCTGAGGATTGTGGGCAGTGAATGAATAGCCCCGGGAACGTCGTTCCGGCCCGATCCGATAATTAAGAAAACCCGGAATCCGGATTCCGGGTGATCTTCGGGATCCGGATATGGGATCCCGGGATCCGTACGGAGTAACAATACTCCGTATTGTGATTTGCTAGCACACCTCACTGTAGCGAGTCTACGCGGTTATTACGGCACTCTTCCTGCATGAAGGCTATGCTCGCAGCTTGAAAACCACTTGTAATCAGCATTTAGATAATTACTACCAAGGGCATGAGATTGGGATTAATTTAGAGTCAGAATAGCAGTCCCGACTCTCAAAGACCTACCTAGGTAGTTTTGGGTCTCGAGGTTGAGGTCACACATCCGAACTAATCGCATTCCACCCTCGTCCAACCAATCTCAATAGCGCCTTGGAAACATCTACCAGTAAATTGGGTATATAGATTTCGACACTACTACTGCTGCTTGGCCTCCATGTCTTGAATCAAATCTCCGCCTAATCTCTTAATCTCGTTGATCACAGCAACCTTGTTTACCCGAATGTCAACAACATGCTTGCCTTTTCCCTCGTCACTAGGCTTCTTGCCACGGACAGGCTCACTGTTCCAGCCTGCCTTGATCTTCCAGCTTCGCTGGCCAGTAACAATTGGATTCCAGAGCCCAACGATTCTATCCAAACTCTCTGGATCCCAAAACCAGAGTATCGAGTCTCCATATACTTCTAGCAGCTCCTGGGCAAAGAGAAGAGGGAGTGGAGTGGGGGCAGCTTCTTTGCGAGACGACTGCTGGATTTCGAGGTTCTTGAACTGCACGCTAGACTTGCGTGTCTTCTGGTGTCTGGGTGTGTGCTTCGGGTTTATGTTGAGAACAATGTCATACTCGCTAATGTTAGTAATGAACAGAGTCTCTGGGCTCAAAGCTGGCTCAGTTCTGACAATGTCTGTAGAATCGATGGATCTAAAGAGGCCGTCTTCGTCTCCACGAATAGCCTGCATCGCAGCCTTTGCCAGCGCCGTCAAACGTGAGGCGACAACCTTTTCCGGTTTTGATTTATCCGTCCACGTTGTGCCTTCTTCATCCAGATTTGTGGCGGCAAATAAGACGACGCGGTTCATGGCAGGATCAATGCGTCTCCAAGCCTCGAAGCGAGTTTGTATGCGGTCGAGGTCTTCAGGTTTCATGCTCTTGGATGTTACATCTTCCACATCAGTAGGATTTCTTGTGAAATCAGATGAAAAGTCAACTACCAGCGGAACGTGTCGCCAGTCCCATTTTCTGATCCAGGCTAGCGTTCGTAGGAACCCGGTGGTAGCAGTTGAAGGTACGGGCCAGGGGTGTGGCTGCAAAAAAGTTTTCACCACGAGAAGCTCTATGAAATCAGCCTCAAAGTGTGGTGAGAGCAAGTGCGACGAGAACCATCGCTTCAGTAGTCGAATAGAGGGAGAAAGAGCAGGAAAGCGTGTGCACAAAGTTTGCAAGACTTGTGAATGAGATGGAGACTGAATGAAACGTTGCTTGCAATATGCCAGAGAAGCAGCAGCTGATTCTCTGGATGCTGCATCAAGCGTCTTATCTTTCAACTGACGATCGAACAGTGTAACTTCGCGGTCGTGGTAGATGCGTATGCGGAACGTGAAGCCCGTGTTCGTGGTAACATCCAAATAAGCCTGGTTCTGGGCTGGCTGCGATGGGTTTTCTAGACCAACGCGCGTGGCATAAGCTGGGTCAGATTGAGGCAGAAGCTCCCCAAGTCGCAAGAGGAAGGCAATTTTGGTTCGTTGGATAGCGCATAAATCATCTGGCCACCGACCAGAGCCCTCGAATTGCAGGACCACAGACGCAGGAGGATGTCCACCAGAAGGAGGATCCACGGAAGCATAACGGAGTTGCGGGTCAGCTGCTCGTAGGTGGCGGAGTCGTAACGGGAGATCCTCGAGGTCGCGAATACTCTTCTCCATGACAGAGAACGCATTCATGATTGGTTGAAATGGCGCGACGCCTGACGAAGCTTGAATACGGCCGGCTGTGACCAACTGAGCGAAGTCGTCTCCATCAAACACGGCTTCTTTCGCTACTCGAGGACTTATGTGCTTGCCGAGGATGTATAACACAATCTGCTCAAGCACTGGCACCGTATCCTTGGCAGACCAGACCACACTTTCAAGGATACTGCCATCCTTGAAGCGACGCAGCTCAGACTTTTCACCCCAGAACTTGCGGAAAGAAGCTGCTTCCAATTTATCCTCAGCGGATGGGCCGTGGTCAACAGTGCGGTTGGCATTGGCTGGGTCAGTTGCAAAGCTGACTAGAACACTCTTGCGCTGGCTCTCCGTCGGTCGCTGCGACGAGATGGACCAATCTTTGTCTATTGGAAATGTGAAAGAAAGTGACGTGATTCGGTCAGTCAGAGCGCGCACAAGGATGCCATGGATCTTGCGACAAGCATCACGCAAGGTCTGGTCGTGGTGTTCGCTCGATGTATCGAGCTCTAACGCACAGATGGGAATTTCGAGGTTGGCGTCGTACTTGAGCTTTGGGAGGTTTGTCTTGAGGATAAATGCAGAGTCAAAGTGGTCGAATACGGAGTCGCTGAGCATATTTATTGTGGCTTTTGCTTCCAGCTGTAGACAAGAATATGACCAGTGGGTCATCTTGAACAAGATGTTCTGTCCTCTCGCTCCATCAAAGAAGACCGGTGCGGTTTCAGCCTTTGGAATGGTGACATTTGGTGCCTGAAGCATAAAAGGCTTCCTCGAAAGATCGTGGCGAACCAAGAATTGTAGCGTGGCTTTGAAGAGCTGATAACTGCTGTAACCTGGGGACAGCGCTTGTGCACCAACACCTGCATTCGGCTGAAGCAACAGGGCCATGAGTGTCGCCCACTCAAAATTGCCAAACCCTCCCTCTCGAAGCGAGCTACCGAGCCCGCGCTGTTTGAGCCAAATGCGACCAAGAAGACATGCATCCTTGAAGGCATCAGCTTTCGAGCCAGTCGCGTACAAAAGTTTCAAGTATGCAGTGATATTGGCATCGGATAACAGCGTGCCATTGTAAAAGGGAGTGGGCTTCAACACTTGAGAGACCTCATCATCGGTGCCTTTTGGCCTGACACAGTTTGATGTAGGAAGCAACTTATTCGGCGCAAAGGTGTGCTCTGGTAGGGCGACTAGGATATTGACCTGGCACTGCGAGGCTGTGAAGTCGTCTGCATCACCGTTACCACTTGGCCGGACGACGAGAACCGGCTGCAGCTGGTTTCCACTGAGCAAACCAAACGATAGCTTGAACTTGTGCTCTTTCGATTGTTTGATGCCAGCTGCTATGCACGCCAAGTAGTATGCGCGCTTGTAGAAGTAGCGATGATTCAGGTAATCCTTCTCTTGAAGCAGATTCTTGGGCATGGTTACAACCAAGTCAATGGCGAATGCGCCGTCCATCCACGCAACCGTCTTGAGTGGATAGCTGCCAGTTGCATTGATGCTCACAGGGCGATGATATTGTAGCTTGTATTGTGCGTCTTTGGGCGGTCGAGGGCTTGGGAACGGAATTGCTACACCAATCGACTTGAAGGCCTTCTCAGCCTCGAGTACCTGCAATGAATGAGCATGATGCAGTCTTGATCTGCCAATGTCTACGTACAGATAATGGCTCCCGGCTGGGTATGTGCTCGATAATAGTCTTGAGCGTGCGCATCGCATGTTCGGCTGGGGCTTCCTTTTTACCATACTTTAATTTGGCTTGTTCCAGCAACTCGTCCACTTGGAGCTTGAATATGTTTGACTTGAATGTCTCAGCGGTGTAGACGCCATCCTGAAGAGTCGCAGCAGGTCGTTTTGGTGGTTTCTGTCTGTTGGTTTTTGCAGTTGCTGCAGAAGCCTTTCCATTCACTGCAGTGGCAGTCCTCTCATCATCGTCCTCGTCTTCATCTGACCCCTCATCAGATTCCTCGTCATCTCCTTGCAAGTCCTCCAGCCCGTTCATGGACGCATCGCTAGCATCATCATCATCATCTTCTTCTTCTTCTTCTTCTTCTTCTGCACTGTCGTCTGACATGGTGCTGTTGACTTCATCGAACCCAGCAAAGCTCCCGTCGCTCTCCTCCTCTGAATCACTGTGCTCTAGCTTTCTTCGCTTCGTCGCCGGCAGCACCATTGTGTGTTCCTGACAAGCTTCGCGGATGCGACAAGAAATTTCGGTCGCGAAACTTTTAGTTAGCGCGCTTGTTAGTTAGTTTAGTTATCGATAAGACACAAGACCCCGGATTTGATACAAGCGCCACGCCACGCCACCCCTCACTCATCAGCTTTATCGCTGACCTCAACACCAGCCGAGCAAGTCGTCAACTTCTCGTGCACGCCATGTTTACAAGTCCATGGTGCTGTCTGTCTGGTGTCGATATATTCTAGTACAACTAACCTTCACTACGCAATCATCTCTATACTGAGCTCCCATCAATACATTTGATTCACCCTGTTACCCTCAGTAATCTTCTCCCGCTTCACTGGCGGGCCTAGTTACTTCAATCCTTCCCTGTCCTCACGAGCGCTCAGCATGGCATGGCGAAGTTCTGGAGCAACAAATGAAGCTCTGATCAACAACCTCAAGAGTAATGGACTAATCAAGACGGATCGTGTCAGGGCAGCTATGCTCCAGGTATATGAGCCATTTCTGCCAGGTCAGACTTGAATCTGACATGATTAGGTCGACCGCGCCCACTATGCGCCTTCAAGAGCTTACGATGACACGCCCCAACCTATTGGCCACCGAGCCACCATCTCTGCGCCACACATGCATGCTAATGCTTGCGAGTCTCTACTCACATACTTGCAGTCTGGATCCAAAGTCCTGGACATAGGCTCAGGCTCAGGCTATCTTACTGCTGTCCTCGCACACCTCGTAGGCCCAACTGGCACTGTAATCGGCATCGACCACATTCAACCTCTGGTGGACATGGCAAAGGCAAACATGGCCAAGTCTGAGGATGGTCGGAAAATGCTCGAGAGTGGACAGGTCAAGTTTGTTCTTGGTGATGGCAGGAAAGGCTGGAAGGAGGGTGCACCCTATGATGCCATTCACGTCGGAGCAGCAGCAGCAGAGCACCACCAAGAGTTGACGGACCAGCTGAAAGCACCCGGCCGGCTATTTGTCCCCGTCGCGGACGGCGGGGCGCAATATATCTTTGTGGTGGAGAAGAATGCAGACGGAAGCGTGGAGCGGAAGAAACTGTATGGTGTGCAATATGTGCCCTTGACAGATGCTCCCAAATAGACGCTGTTCTGGCAAGACCATTTCCATACCCAAACACACAAATACAAGACACAAACTACCTCTCCACCAAGCCTTCAAAAAGATCGTCTCTCTCTCTCCTGACTTGGTCAAGCTTAACCTCCAGTCGTCCTACTTCCTTTCGTGCAGCTTCCTTGTCTGCAGGTAACCCGGCGAATGCTTTGACCTCCTCTTCCAACCCTTCCGCCTTTTGCTTCAGTTCATCCAAGCTCTTTTGCTGGTCCAACATTTCGCCAATGGCCTCGGCCGACCCAACGTTTTTTGATGACGGTGTCATTGATCTTGATTGATTCAGTTGTAGAGATGACAGCCTGTCCTCTGCTTCGCGGATCTTGGTACGCAGATGCTTAGTCTGGCGTATGTGTTCGGTTGTTTGGCGCTGTATATTGGGCGGGACGGTGAAAGCAGGGTTTGATTGTAGTTCGTTCATCTGGGCACGGAGAAGCGACTGCTGTTTTTCGAGGTATTTCTGGAGGGTCTGGATGTGTGCTATATGGTTGGTGAGATTCTGGGAGGTGATGGTATGCTGTATAAGTGCATGTGCAATTGTCTCTGGGTTTGCATCTGGCGTGTTCAAGACTACAGCTGTAGAGGCAATGGCATCAAGGGCTTGTTCTCCTTCAGGCGTCAGGCTGTTCCTAATCTTGGAGAGCAGACGTTCGTCATCTTCATTCGGTACGACCTAGGGTTGTGAGCTGCGTGCTCGCCATCTTGTCATGGATGCTGACGTGATCATTCATACCTCGTCTAGCTCCTTGAGCGCTTCACGTTCTACGCGTTCTAATGCCATTCTCTCCTCGTCTGCCCTTTCGTTGGCCATGGAGAGCTCCCGCAGAACCTTGAGCGTCTCATCGTTGCGCTCAAACGTCGGCACAGATCGTCCGGCATATTTGTACGACAGCCACAAGTCAATATGTGCCCAGTCCTGTGCTTGGGCGCGCTGCTGGCGAGCTTTGGAGGGAGAGAAAAGATCAGACGGCGTTAGGTTGTCCATTTAATGGGTTGTCATTGTGTCATGCAGGGTTCAGACACCAACACGAAGGCGTTGTGGAGATTTAAGGTGCGGAACGTGCGTGTTAGTTATCGATAAGCTCAAGTTAACTAGTTAACTAGTTACTTTTTGGCTTTTTGGTGAAATAAATGCCGATGATCGGAGTCATGCGGGCTGGAGAAGCGACATGATGGCGGCGAACGAGTCAATTGACTCGCCCTCCTTTTTTCAAACAACAATCAGCATAGCGATTCTTTGTTACCGTCTATAACTTTTCCAATGTCGCTTGAAAATGTCAACGACGTGGAAGTGGGGGAAAGTCTTCCTCCAGCAACAGAGCACGTGAGTCAAATTCAAACCTTGAGGGATAAAACATCATCTGACGCAAACGCATGGAAGGCTGTAAGCGTATCATTGCCAACATGGCGGGCCAATGTGGGATACGAAGAGGGCGAGGAGTGGGTCGTTAGCAAGATGAAAACCGGCTATCCTAGGCATGTTCTACATGACCTACTCGTATAACAATACTATATGCTTACTTGCTCATAGATTCTTCATACATCTGCAGATTCAAGCATTTGCTTCTGCAGTAGTCGGGAAATATGGAAGGGTGGGAGATTCTGCTATGCTCTTTCCTACGCCTGCAACTGCATCCAGGTGTCGAGGTTTTTTTCTTGAACTATCACCCGAGTCAGACGTTCGCATCGTCGATCTGGTTCCATCTGCAGAGAAAGCGCGTGCGATAGAACTCGCTGCGATTTCTCCAAGAGTGTCAGCTGTGCTATTCCCAAAGGAAAAGTTCAGTATAGCGAAACAATTTTGGCAGCACTCTGGGGATGGTGTATCAAGTAGGAGAGCAGAATACTGCCACCATTTGTTCCGCATGGGTCTTTTGGTCGAAGCATCAAGTCTAGACCAGCCAGCACGCATGTGCAAAGGCCCACGGCGATATCAAAAGAAAACCTCCATCGACCTCCAAATCCCAGCCGCAGCATCAGAGAATGGCGAAGTCCAGGACCCTACTCAATTCGTCGAGGAACGGTTCGGTCGTAATCTGGATCTCTCAATGACCAAGAACGCAAAACTTGCCATCCGAAGACGCATCGCAGGTTCATTGACAGCAGATGTTGGTTTGTCAGAAGCGCTCAAATTGGACAAAGACTCTGCTAGGACTAACATGGCCGGCTTTTCGGAAGAGGATGTCTATCTATACCCCACTGGAATGAGCTCCATCTTCAATACTCATAGGAACATAATGAGGGCCAAAGAGCCAATGAAGTCCATTGTTTATGGGTATGTTTTCTCAGTTCTCCAAGCTATAGTCGAAACGCTAACGTGGACGAGTTTTCCTTACATTGACACCCTCAAGATAACGGAAAAGTTTGGTCCAGGCTCACTGTTCTACGGATTCGGGTCCTCGGAAGAGCTGGATGATCTCGAGAAGCGCTTGGAGAGTGGCGAACGATACATGGCCCTATTCACCGAATTTCCCTCAAACCCGCTTCTGAGATCGCCAGATCTTGAGCGGATACGGAAATTGGCTGACAAATATGACTTTTGCGTAGTAGTGGACGAAACAATCGGCAACTTTATCAATGTCAACGTGTTGCAATACGCGGATATGGTCGTGAGCAGTTTGACCAAGGTCTTTAGCGGAGACAGCAATGTCATGGGCGGAGGGTGAGAAAATCCATTTCACGCTGACCTCGACCTCAATACTGACCCTTTGCAGTCTTGTCCTTAATCCAAGGGGGAAACATTATCAGCTTTTCAAAAAGGTTTGGGACGAAGATTACGAAGACAATCACTGGGCAGAAGACAGCATTTTCCTTGAGCGTAATAGCCGTGACTTTGTCGGACGAATCGAGCGCATTGGTGTGAATGCCGAAGCTATCTGTGATGTCTTGAGTGCACATCCTCGTGGTAATTATCATTATTACACCACTCGGAACTATTGGCTAATCATTCCCGACAGTGAAACAAGTCAACTACCCTAGGACGAGCCCAACACGGCCCTGGTACGAGAAATGCCTTAATCCCAACGGCGGCTATGGTGGTTTGCTGTCAGCCACATTCTACACCAAGCAAGATGCAGTTGCGTTTTTTGATAATCTAGACACCGTGAAGGGCCCAAGTTTAGGTACCAACTTTACAATTAGCTCGCCGTACGTCATTCTGGCCCACTATGGTGAACTAGACTGGGTAAGTGCCACTTCTCGAAGGATCGAATGCCACGTGTCACTAATCTCCTGCTGCAGTGTGCAAAGTGGGGTGTCGAGGCTGAGCTCATACGTTTCAGCGTGGGGTTGGAGGAGACGGGTAAGTTGGTGGAGACATTCAAGAAAGCGTTAGATGCTATACCACAGTCTTAGCCTTTATGTAGTGATCAACTGGAGGGGAATAAACTTTTATAGTTGAAGATGTGTGATGTTACACTTGCTAAATTTTGTGTTCTCTCCAGTTTCGATGCTGTAAATGACATGTGTCTTGCATTATTGAAATTATTGCCAGCAGCTGTGCTGGATCCTAGAGATATTGGAGCACATCAGGGCAACCGTAAACAGACCTAGTATGAATATACTATTGCCCCTTTAGTCTGTAAACATGATAATTATCAGCACTGCCATAGTGTCCTAAAGCAGTTTCTATTGCAAAGATGAGCAGTCGATAGAATCGCCCCCCCCCCCCAGAATAAGCTCTGTCTATCAGAAACCTTGCAATCATTGATCGGTCAGTCCTACAGAACCTGTTAGTTTGACTCAAAGCATGCCTGTCTACTACGGCACTGAGCGCTACACTTCTGTACTGATCGACTTCTCAACAGTATGTCTGTCAAACCGAGTATTCACCCGCAAAAGATGCAAAGACATGTCACAGCAGTAGAGACGCACTACAGCTCTACATTTGACCAGCTAGACGACCACCCAAAGTTTCCCTTCAAAGTTGAACAATCTCACAATATCAATCTACCAATCTAAGTGGATAAAGTCCCACAACCTCCAGCCCAATCCAGCAATCAGAGTGATACTCTGAAAACACTACGAACAGAGTACCCTAGTGAACGCGCGTACCATCCTCATCGCAAGTAAACCCTCTAATCGCCGACTTCCACATGCCTTGTTGAACTTTACAACTTGGGAGGCCCTATCCCATTGCCCGCCTTCCCTCCAAAGCCAACGCTCATGCCCCCCTTCTCCTTAATTTCCCACCCATTCCATTGTCCACGATTCTCCCAACCAACCACTGGAGAGTGATTGCGCCATCTGCAGCCACGCCGTCGCTGTATGTTTTGCAAATCGGTGACTGTTTGACGTGCTGGCTGCCCCACAGCTAGGTAGGGTCTTGGGATCCTACGCGTATCGCGGGGAAACCCAGTGAAGCGAAATGCAGTCATTGGACTGGTATGCTTGCGTAGTTTTGCTCTCCGCTTAAGCGGCTTCCATGGGTTGTTCTTCCCGGTGGGTGGGTTGTTCAGCATCCCTGCTTGGACATGGCATGCCACTGTGTTGGTCGCCTTGTTTCTTGGGACAATTTTCGGGCCAGGCAGGTAAGAGCGGGTGTGGAAATGATGCCTCTGTGGCATGGCCACGTTTGTATGCTTCCGATGTTTGGGCCGAAGCTTATCTTGTGCATGTCGCTTTTTGGATTTGCGGTAATACTATGTACTGAGGGTACTTGGTGTGTGATGGCAGGTGGTCTGCATTCGGTAGAGGGGTTTTGACTTTGGGGCACATAGACGCTGAGACGGCGTGAAATGGCTACAGTCGTGCCTTAACCTATGAGACTGTGTCTAAGACATATCACAGTACATTCGTCTGTGTGGGAGTAGTACAGGACTAGGGTGAATATGGTAGAGCGCTAATGATGTGGAGGGGGAAATGTGAACTGTTCTTGGTCCCTCGATGGATCCATCGAGAATGGAATAGCTCACCACTGTTTAATGTTATTCTGTCCCGCGCCTTGCTATGCAGCCATGCAGATATGCTTGAGAACTGAAACGACGAAATTCACACTCCCGCACGTCACCATAGTACGTGCGTCTATCCGATCGACAAGGATTCCTAGTCCAAAGATTCTGGTGCTACTGTGAACACAGCGGGAGGTCTAGTTTGCATTAGCTTTGCTGTACAGGATCGCTTGATGTTTGTGAGTTCCAGGCATGTATCAGTCACCAAGTCTTCTGGGCAAGTATCAGTGGCGTATTAGTGGACAAGGTCGGCTACTGGGCCGCGAGCCAATGACGGTACCTTGTGGAAACTTTAGGTACCCAAGCTCCAAAGCTTTAGATAAGACAGGTTCGAGGCTGGTATCGCTAGGTAGTATTTCTGCCGACCAGAGCAGCAATGCTCGTGGTTCTCGGCCATAAAGGAGGCTAGGTAGGTAGGGAGGGGAGTTGCTGTGAAGGTATGTCATAGGCAAGTAATACATGGCAGAAAGCAGCCAAGTTTAGTCTTTGCGTACATGTATGAATTATGGGACCTTCTCGAGGATATTGAAGCTCATATTCAAGGGCCGAGTGCCTCAGACTTGGGCTGAAAAGCCCTAACTAGGCGCTGGTTAGCTATGTAGTTATTATCAACTAACTAGGCTGATCGGATCAAAAGCATATTAACCATTAGTTAATTAGTTAACTAGTTGATCACAGATAGTTACGGGCAAAGTGATTAGCTTATGTCAGAAGCCATGTATGTGTTCACGCTTTGCTGGCTGCATACCGCTAAAAGTGGTAGTGCCGGTTAGGTATGCTGTAATATGTAAAGTAGAAGCCCTACAGAGTTAGAGTGAACTGCGCGTGTCCAATGAGGAGTGCAGGTGGGCAACATAACCTGGGAACCATGTCCAGCCCGCCATAAAAATTACCTAGCTATGTACAACGTCGCATTCCACTATTATTACTAGATTGACTACCTACTCCGCAAAATCGACAAACCCTGAAGCATTAGTAGCGGCATCTGCAACGGCATCGGTTAACGAGCCGGAGGAACCTTGGGAGTCTTCATGTTGAGGGAGTCAGATTGGAGAGGGACAACGTCTCCATGTCAGCATGCGCCCGCCATGCACTCGAATCACACCCCCTAGACATCTCACCACCTTCTTCTGCATAGCATGCATTGTCACGAAAAGCACATGCGCACCGCTGGACGGTTCGACTCTCCTTCCAGAAGCTGTCGGTGCCGCTGCAGCCCTGGCCGGCGAGAGCAACGCTTCCAAGGTCCCAAGGCTCCAAGGTTTGGACAAGACATTCATGGCCAGGATACCTTACAATTAAACTACCCAATTCCAGCCATTACCGAAATGGCAACACGTGCTCAAGTCTCATTTAGCTACGGCGAGGAAGAGGTAAATATAGAAGCAGGTATCAAGAGTCGTTGCCAGGCCAGCCATCCAGGGCCTGCTGGTCAACTTTCAAGCATCTTGGTGGAATCCGCGGGCCACTTCATTCACTGTGGCAGTCGACTGTTGTCTCGCCATGTCGCTGGCCAGAGCCGCCTACCTATGCTGGACTGAGGCACCGACACTGGACAGGACAAATCAAACACCAAGCTGAACACGGTATAGTTGTTCACCCACACCCACGCGCGGCACCTGTAGCCGCCACCAACGTCTGTATGGAGCAAGTCTCCCTTTGGACGCCTTGTCAGCGGCCAGTCTGCGGCTCTGACCGTGCCACGACCGGCGACAACCCACTGTTCGGTTAGTACAGCATTCTATTGCTCCAGCATGGGGTCATTGGCACCACATGGCAGAGACATTCACGCAAGCACTCGGCGCTTCCATTCAGTGCCTTGAAACACATTCCAAGCCTGCCATGTCTCCACGAAAAAGGACTTGTTGTTGTTCATCCTTCCCACGAGCCAGGATTTCCACCACCCAGGCACCCATTGCGTGGGGATGCTCTACCACTAGTCCAACGGCCAGGGAGCTGGCCTGGGTTCTTCTTTGCAAGCCAGGGTGGGGATCCTCCGGCGCTCGTACCAATCCCCAGCCGCAAAGCCGGGAGTAGAAAAGCTGCGCCGTTGGAACCAAGTGTACTGTCACTACTTAGTACTGTGTAAACCACTGGCGCACAGGCGTTCTATAGCCGCAGATACAAGTATCCCCCATGTACCTTGTAGGGGCGCAGACCATCTTAGATGAGAATCCTTCTTCAAAGACGCAGTCCGTCTTGTAACAACCTTCCCATAAGGCTGGTTAAAGTCCATATTGACCATCGTATTCAGGAACATCAACGTACGTCTGCCCCACTGCATTCCCTTGCACCGATGTTGCTATGCTCCTTTGAATATGACCCCTCGGTCTCCAGGCCATCATCCTCAGACTACAACCTTCTCACAAAGACCCAGCAAGCGCGCCGACCAGAACCCTTTTGTCCCCTATCTAGAGTTACATCACTCTAAAATCGTTCGTCATTGCTGTGCCGCAACTCCGCATACACCCCGCCACGGGATCGTCGACTATCAAGCCCAAGACACACCTTCACTTCAGTCTCTGTGGACAATCACAAGCGCCTCTGAGCCCAGTGACGCTTTGTCAGACATCTGCCAAACCCAACCTGCCGCCGTCCATCTTTTAGCGCCAGCTCTTCACTCTGCTGCCTACGCCTCTCAAGAATTAAGCCTGGAGCTTGCCCCTGCATCCAAGTCCCCTCTTGCGACTCCAGGACTGCCTGCTGCACCTGGTACGCACTACTCTGAGCTGCCATTGTCGATAGATATCGGGTCATCATTTCCCAATTCTGTTGACCCGCGAGAAATGAAGTAAACCCGCCCTGACAGAGTTGGAAAGTTGACACGCTGATTCTCTCTTTCTCAAACAAAAAAGCACGCCTGGGTACATGATGGCTCCACCACAGTATAGTATGCATCATTATGGACCCTCAAACTCGTACTCTTCGAATTACTCCACGGGGAGCCAACAAGCAGGGTACGCCGAACATAGAACGGCGGCTTCTGGCGCGTATGATGCTTCCTACGCTGGCAGCCCAGCATTACCTCACCACCCGCGAAGACTCGATGACCATTCTGTACATTCTCCGTATTCCGCTCAATCGCCGTCACTCTCACGCAGCCCATATCAGCAACAGCAACCGATGAACCCGATGCGCTCTGGCTCTGTCGCCACAGTGTCCAGTGGTCAAAGTTATAATTATGCTACGCAGCACACTAATGTTCCCAGCCAGACATTGGGTAGCAATACTACTGGCTATGCTCCGTACGTGATTGCAATGTTGCCTTGATAGCAAGTGACATTACTCACATGAAATAGATCACTGTATCCCCCAACTACATATGGAGTCAGCGACTATCACCCATTACCGACAATGTATCCACCATCATCAACAACACCGGCTGCCTATCCCACATACGAAGCATCGCAAGCCATGAATCACCCGTCGCCAAACCCAGTTTCTTCGCTTTCCTCCTCGCCTGGGACCCAGAACGGCGGTGTAATGCCACGTATATTGAACTCGAGGCCAAAGCCACAATGCTGGGAGCATGGGTGTAACGGACGTCAATTCTCAACCTTTAGTAATTTGCTTCGACACCAACGCGAAAAGTCTGGCACGGCGTCGAAGAGTTACTGCCCGCGATGTGGAGCTGAATTCACACGTACTACGGCAAGAAACGGTCACATGGCACATGAAAAATGCAAGCCGCGAAGGCCGTCAGAGACCGACCGATAAGACGAGCTTGGCCACAAGTTTTTGGTGGTGCTTAATTGTGGAGCTCGAGGCCCATGAGTAAAGGCTGTAGACTCAGGTTTCTCATTGAGATCAGGACTCAAGAACCGATTAAGGAGCTGAGCTAAGAAGGGCGATTTGTGTCACCTTTGCGGGACACTTCGACTCAGATGCAGGCTCACAAGGACCCAATAGCCAAGCGTTTCGGGATGACTCGATACTATCATTGTCCGGGTTTGGGTCAATTACTTACTCTCCTCGGATGCCATCTAATATCATGCGCTCGTGGAGACCAATGTTTAGCGCAAGAGTAAGATTGAAGGTTCAGCCCGGGCCAATTTCCAGGCAGTTTTGCAACTTTTGCTAGCGTTCAGCGCCTGACAATGCATGTTCTATTTTTCATTTTTTGGCCCCACGTAAACTCTATTGACAGACGATGTTGTGCGCGCATAGTGAGGCGTTTGATGCTCTTGGGCGCTTTGGGAAGAACCATTCATCGTGTCCAATAGAATGAGAAAAGAAGGCTGGGCGGTTTGGGACAACAAGACAACACATGCGACTGTGCAACTCTGTGTCTGCGCCGCAACGCCAATCTTACAGGTGCAAGGGCGATATCCTGATGAAGGAAAAAAAAAACGACTGGAGAAGCAGCTAAGCCCACAGGTGTGACATGGCAAGACACAACGCTCATGCCTTGACGCTTCCATTGCCGCGCTGCACAAAAGGCATCATTCACTAGCTATGTACGGAGTACCTATAGGTGCACCGCAGTGTATACAGCGATGTCTGGTCAACAATTAGGTATTCCGAACACTATTTGCAGCACGGACTTGATAGTTAATACCTGGTACATACTCCGTAGTTAATGTGGCATGGTTGCTAGCAGCTACGCCTCATTAATTACCTAGGTACATACCTATACCTATCGATTCTCGATCGTCTGCCTCTCGGTGCTATGCAATCAGAACGAGCGTTGGGCTCGAATTACGGAGTAGCTATCTCATACGAATCTGCCACGTATGTGAAAAAAAAAGATCCCCCCC
>SSBG01000086.1:4891-21269 GCA_028220655.1 Shiraia bambusicola | reverse complement strand
AAAAAAAAAAAAAAAAAAAAAAAAAAAAAAAAAAAGTCCCGCCCGATATTACTCGTTTTTGCACTCAGCATGCATGCCAAGATCATCTGGCACGCCGCGCGCTCGCGGTTATTACCTGCTTTGCCCGAATCTTCAATCTACATAGCTACATGCGGACTTGATAGTGGGTTGTTAGCTTTATTGGCTAGGGCCTAATTACCGTCTTTCAAGCGCGCGGTGTACAAGTTGCGCTATACCACAGTGGGCCACGATCAGTCATGCATGATGAACATTTGAAAACAAAAAAAAAAAGAAAAGCCTTTTTTGCTCTGCATCTAGAATCGTGCCTTGAGCCACTAATATCGCGGATACCCGACAGTGACGAAAAAAAGTCGAGCCCGTTCGATCAGTAGTTTGGTTCATGAAGCAATTGGCCATTGGGCAAATCGGGGCATGTCGGCTCTGATCTTTGCAAGACACCGCTTCTGACACACTTACATACTACTACATACATACATACAGTGAAATGACGTGGTTGCTGACATGTGGATCGGGGCTTGCCGTGTCAAGGGTCCCCCATCACGGGAAGGATGAATACTTGTCACTTTGTGTGATCCCAGAGCTATGTACATATGTAGAATCCAGGGGTTCACCTATAAGACATGTATCCAAAGTGGAGGTATAACTATACGGACAGGCTCGAGACAAACCCACGTAGGAAGGAAAAAAAAAAAAAAAAGAACACGACAGGTGTATTATGGTCACACCGAACAGCTTGGCATGCCGATTCACATATGTATACCGATGCCATGACTTGCGAAACTTTGCAGATAGGGCTGCATCTGGTGTGACTTTGTTGGAATCTCCCCCCCCCCCCCAAGGGCAGATGATAGATTGCCGCAGTGTACTGGGGGCCCACAAGGCTTGACAATAGCCATCTGTCTCCATATATCAACTATTCCTGGCAAGTAGTTAAAGTAATGTGTAACTAACTGAGCCAATCCCCAAACACCAGCATTTACCGTTGAACCTATAACAATTACTCTGTACATTACCGAGTAAGAATTCGCCCCTGTTTGAAGAAAGCATAGAAGAAGAAAAGGGAAAAAAAAAAAAGATTTGACACTACATGCCTATTTCCGGTATGTCCCGACTAACTACACACACACACACATACGACCTAGCTAAACGTGTCAACAGGGACTGGAATAGGTACCCTTGTCATCAGCCCGGCCTCGCTGCGGTCGTACTGACTCGCACCATGTTACCGTGTACGTTGCTCGGAGGCCTAAATCAGGGCCCCGCATAAATAATAATAGTCGAGGCTTCAGCTTTCATGATGGGCCATGTATACCCACTTTGGGTCTTTTGGACAAAGCCAAGGCGCGGAACTTTTTATTAGGCTAACTTGTTAGGAGGTGATATTGAGGTAAGAAATCATCTGCTGCTTTTTTAGTCCAGCGTGATTTCGTACTCCGTACAGACTTGTGTATTATATATATATTGTATGATACGAGTCAATAGCGCACGGTCTGTGTGTGTGTGTTGACGTTTTCTTTTCTTTTCTTTTCTTTTTTTTTTTGGTGGTTTGTTTTTGTGACATTTCCGAACAAGTCTCTTGTTCCGAGGAGAGAGGTTTGGGGCTTGGGTTGATTCCGGAGTAATAATAGTAATAATAATAATAATAACTAGTTAGTTAGTTAATAATAATAGTTAACTAATCATAATCATAATCATAATAGTTGGATACCTAGGTATTATCGCGTTACCTTATTGCTGCAGGGTCTCTTCTCCACAAGCGTCCAGGTTGAGAACGCGGACCACAAAATTCGGCGAATCGATTTGGGCATTTTCTTCACGCTGTGCCATCTTGGCGGGGGGGGGGGGCCACCTACGTATGTGCCTATGTATGTATGTAGGTATGTTGTGAAGCCCTGGTCGTGGGGTGCATGCAAGCGATCGCAAGAGCAAATGTGGCGCAAGGAGGTCTTAGTTGGTTACCTGTTAGTTAAACATGTACATACTTTGTAGCGGGAGGAGCCATAAGCTACCATGGAATAACTTTACCCGGCGACCAGATGATGCTCCAAAAAAGCACTTTTTTTCCATGGATTGCATATTCCTGACAAAGGATGACAAGACAAGTAGGTATGTGCGTCTGTCTGACACGTCTCTTCACACGTGTGCAGGGCTGATGTGTGTACCTCCCCCTTGTCAGGCCCCAACACGTGGTTTGCGCTGCATTCGCAGTCGCCGACATCTGGATGTGTGTGTGTGTGTGTTGACATGTCGTGTAACCTTCCAGATGCCGGCTAATGTCGACGCCTCTTTGCGAGATTATCGCCTAAAAGTATGTAGCGCGGCGCATGCGTAGATACACAGGACAGGTCACATTCAAGTGATACACAACAGGCGGAGTTGCTGACGAGGCATCTGGGTGATTATTCAGAAGGCCATGTATGTACGACGTAGTTGTATATGTACGTACAAGCATGCAATCTATTACAGCTTACAGGCGGTCAATCTGCCAATTCATGCATGTCAACACCGATCGGGGTCTCAACCACTGTGTAGCAATAACAACACTTTGCTTACTGGCATTCATTGTCTCGCACATGATCTGGTCAGCACTGTAGGTAAGTGAGATGGGTGTTAGTTAATAGTATGTATGTAACCTAGACAACATGCACGGGTAGCACTTGGGTCACATCAAGATCGACTTCTGAAGGAATGGCATTTTGAACCATTATGGTTTCGGCAAGGACTGGGAGTTCTAGTCAGAGTTCGCAACTACAAACCTTACGTGGGTATTATTCCCATTTCCTACGCTTGAAAGGAGCAGAAAAAGGTAAAGGTAAACCGTAAACCTAGCATTTGACGATCATTGCATATCTGGGTATACTCGGTTACGTGCTCTCGTGTCCACTAAATTGCGTACCCCATGACGATCCAGAGTTAAGAAACCCCCCCCAAGTCTTTGTGTGTCAAACTAATACTCCGTAGAAGCGCGAGTAGGCTGGTAAGATGGCGAACCGCGGTCCTGCTTAGCTGCATGCATTTGCACACACACCTTTTTCTTTTGCGATCTTGCAGCCGGTATGTCCGATTGGTGATGTTTTGAATAGGGTTTTTGGGATGACAAATACTGGAAACTCTATGTGTGAAGGATTGGGCAGTAGGCGCATTTGAGGTCAGGGCGAGGCCTTGCTTTTTGTTTTTTCCCTGATATCGTGCAGGTGGGAGCGTGGGAGCGTGGAATTGAGTTTGAATTTCAGGAAGTGAACGTTTTTTTTTTCTTTTTTGATGGTGCTGCTTTTGAAAGTAATTACCTTCTAGTTTAGTATCTTTTTCATTGCTTTTTTTTCTCGCAGTTTTTTCCTCTTATAAAATGTTGCTTCTCCTCGGATCGGCTAATACCTAATAATATGGTCTTTGTCAGAATGGTAATGATTGACAGGACGGTCAGTAGAAGAGATTGGGAGCAGAATATAGAGTTACAACTTACATCTACTGCGGGTATCAACGCTTGTCAGTTGCTCAATACAGTAAGTAGACAGGAACAATGGCCTGTCCAGCATAGGTATTACTGAATGAATACAGTTTGTGCAAGGCTGCAACTGTTATTGCTGGACATGATCGATCTGTTTGTTTGACAGCATTACGCGAACCCGCATCGCTAGCATCTATGATTCTATCCATGATGCAAAGGGGCAAAGAGAGGGCGCACTCTGTGGTGTTTGACTCTTGAGTCACGAGTCACGAGCTCGTTCCTTCCCCACGTTGAACTCCCCGCGTCACGCCAAGACCACCACACCTCAACCTTAATTGCGACTTCATCCTCACCACTACCCCTTCAACACAGGACCAGGACCCGGCCCCTAACGATGCTCCTGCCATAGAATGCTGTTCCATTCACTGTGAACGCCTCGTGGGCATCTTCACGCAACTCAACCACGGCGTGCTCCCAGTAACCCAGTTGTTGCCAGACAAAAGCTACCCTCTTTGTTTGCCTTCGATACCCGTCAAGATGCTCCCCCGATTAGCGAAATTATTCCGGACGCACCGCCTCCATGCAAACTCACGGTCTTTATTAGGTTTATGCGATCCGTGATTTCCTGCCCAAGAACGTAGTCTGGACTCTGGACTCTGCATGCATCGGCCCTTGATTGAGTCTTGGAGCCTAATTGACTAAGCATCTACATACAATCACGATTTGAATTCGTGTTTAAACCATGGCTTCTATATTTACGTTTGACCCCGACCCGCCCCGCGTGTCATCGCCTTGGGCAACACCCCCTATTGGAGACCCTGCGAGATCGCCAACACCACAGCAGCACGCTCACCCATCTCCTGTCAATCATGCCACTGCTCCTAACTGCATGGGGCTCGCCGGAAGCCTGGATACACCTGCCATAGACTATACAAATATTACAAGACTAGAGGCTGAGCCGCAAGAAGGGCCCACCGAGTACAAGTTGCATTTGCTTCTTCGTCGACGACGATCCTTCATCCGTGCCAGCACGGCACGACGTGGAGTTGGTACTCTGCGGCGAAGTGACAATTCCAGCCCGGCATCTGTTGGACCAAGTGTGTCTGAGTCAAGTTTGTTGGCTAGCACACCCCCTCCTCTCGCCTCAACACAGTCTCGACAGCATCGGATCGAGCAATTGACCACGCAGTTGCTGTGGCGTCTGCAGCAGTCCTGCTCGTATCACATATCGTCTACGACGGCACCCGCGTTACCACTCCTGCCTGATGATGCCCGACTGTCCGCCCCGAAAATGCCTCAACGGCTCCTCCCCGGCCTCGAAGAGAGCAAAGGCGCGCTATACGAAATAGGCGTTGCGGACAATGGCACGATTGTAGGCTTGGCAGAAGATGAGATGGATGAGAGCCTTGATAATTTGCGCGCCATGGCGGCCAGTCTCGGCTGTGGAGTGGAAGTACTTCGAATGCTGCCTGTGGGCGAGTGCGAATGGGTTGAAAACTCTGGCACGCCGGAAGAGAGAGCCCAGTCCTCCAAACTATTAGTCGCGGAGGCTCTTGTTCGTCCCCTTCAGCACCTGGTTGATCATTCCAAGAATGCTCGTGGTCACCCACACCCGGCAACAGGGGGCAAAACAGCCACAAATGACGAATCAAGACGGGCAGTCGAGCAGTTGCGTGTTTCCGTGACCGGCCCGACCATGTCTGGTAAATCCAGCCTGCTCGGCACTCTGTCCACTGCAACTCTAGACAATGGGCGCGGGAAAAGTCGATTGAGTCTTCTCAAGCACCGGCACGAGATTGCGTCTGGTATGACCAGTTCTGTCACCCAAGAGCTTATTGGCTACCGCGATGTAATTGTGAATGATAGAAGTAGTGAAATAGTCAGTCACGTAATCAGTTATGGGTCTGGTGACGTATCTTCGTGGATTGATATCCACGCAGCCGTAGAGTCCGCTGATAACGGGAGACTAGTCTTTCTTTCGGATTCTGCTGGTCATCCACGTTTTCACAGGACGACTGTCCGTGGTATTGTTGGCTGGTAAGTACGCTATCGCCAAGCAGCATGTTGTGTCCATCAATGGCAAATGCTCACAAAGTATCTATAGGCAGCCACATTGGACACTGCTATGTATTCCTGCAGATGATACGGACGAAGCCACCGGAAAAGTCGGGGCTTCACCTTCTCCACAGGAGCTTCTTGGCCCTTCTGCAGCAGACATTGATCTTTCACAGGCACACCTACAACTCTGTCTTAGTCTGGAGCTGCCACTCGTGATTGCCATCACAAAGTATGATCTTGCCACCAAAGGTGTCCTGCGGCAAACACTGTCAAAGCTTTTGTCCATTTTAAAAGAAGCGGGTAGGAAGCCGTGCATCATACACGACTCCACAACATCTGCAGCTGAGGCAGAGTTGCACACTGTCTCGACAATTGATCTCCAAGAAGCCGGTGCCATTGTTGAGACGCTAGCAGATTCACCTCTTTCGGCAGTGCCAATCATCTTGACTAGTGCTGTAAAAGGGACTGGTATCAACAAATTGCATTCCTTTCTTCGACAGCTTCCTTTATTGGTTCTACCAAAAAAAGATGCAGGACCATCGTCCCCATCACAGTTGTTCTACATTGAGGACGTCTACAGCGTACAAGGCCGTACATCTTCTGATAGGTCCGCAATCATTGGAGGTTACCTGCGACACGGAACTCTAAACGTAGGAGACGAACTAGTCCTTGGACCATACCCAGTAGATGCAAACCCCGATGATAGCGATAGCGGTAGCAGCCGACCCTCACAAACGACGGCAATCCCACAGTCTCGATCTTTCCCCGGAGCACTGAGTCCAACTCATGCTACATGTGCCGATAGACATGGCGAATGGCGCCGCGTGCGTACCTCTTCTCTCCGCAACCTACGCTTACCCGTTGGCACACTACACGCAGACCAAGTAGGAACCATGGCCATTATACCAATCGACATTTACCCCATTCTCAGTCCCTCGATCAACCGCATCAGAAAAGGAATGGTACTCCTCAATCGTTGTCATCCAAAAGCTTCCAAAATCATCACTGTGCATTTTGAAGGAAGTCAAACGCAGCGCGTACACAGGTTGAGCATTGGAAGCACCGTCGTCTTGTACGTTGCTAGCGTCCGTGCGTCGTGCAAAGTCATATCGGTGTCGGAAGAATCTGGCAATGTGGAGGAGGAGGCCAATAGTAATCAAGAAGAAGACGAAGAAGATGGATTTGGATTAGGCTTTGACGATGCAGAAGAAGAGGATATCAAACTCGGACGGTTTGCACCAGCAAGTGCAGTAGTGAAACTCCAATTCATTGCATCAAGGGAATTTGTCGAAGTTGGTGCAAAGACGCTTGTTATGCCTGGTGGTGGAACGGGGCTGTTGGGCAGCAGTGAGCGAGGCACAAAAGGGCTTGCGGGTCTGGAGGGCTTTGTTGGCAAGGTTATTGAGCAGCATTACTGAGGATGATGGGTTTGCGTTGGTCGAGTGGTGTTGGTTATGTCATTTTCATTCTCAAAGGTACCTGTTTTGCACACACAACCAAGAAGAATATTCAATATAGTTACTCGATCCTTGTACACAGGCGAACAAATCATCATGTCAGGACGATTTTGATAGTAAAAACACCTTCATTTCCAACTCTATGCTAGGTATTCAATTCAATATGTCGCACTCTTTTCCAAAACACGATTTCACAGTCGCCTCACCCAGCACAAAGGCCAAGCAAGTCCGACGCACTACATGAATGTAGAGTAAAACCGCGTACAACCCCTTCACTTGCACCGTCCTCACCCGACCGTCGTCCCAAACGAGACAACGCGGCTCAAGTACATAGCTCAGAAGGCCGTGTAGAAAGAACAAAACAGTGCATGCATTCCCCCGGGGCAAGGATAAGGGTAGGGGTAAGGGATAGGGAAAGGGAACGCATTGTTTGATATATCGCGTGGGTATACTGAGCAGCAGGAATGAGTCTTGTCGCTGAGCTCCACCATATGCCGCGAACAAGTTTTGGGAAGAGAAGAAAGGGAAAGAGAAGAGATGGGAGGTTGAGAAAGTGGAAAGCATCAGTGTTGGGTGCTTTGGGCCTGTGAATTGTGGGAATGGGGGACCTGATTGGAGGAAAAAGCGCATGATATTTCAATGTGAAAAATCTTGGGGTATCGTATCATACTGGATATTCAAGTTTGTTGGACATCGAAACTTGTTCTAGACAAGTGGTGCTACAGGTTAGATGGATGATTAGGCTGCGGATGAGGCAAACAAGACTTTTCGTGGGTTTCCAAGGGTTAGACTCTTGGAAAGCGTCCCGCTGCCCTGCATGTTGTCCATCAGTCGATCCATACCACCAAGATCAAGCTCACCATGGATTAGAAGTGCTTGATCCGCCTTCCTGGTGTCTTCGGTTTCAGTTTGCTCTTGTGCAAGCTTGGTCTGTAAATTGTGGCTAGAGGTTTGGTCCATGCTTGTGGTGATGATAAGGCGATGCTCCGCTGACAACAAAACATCCCTAGGTTTGGCCAGGCGTGCTACTTCAGTCGTAGTATCAAACTGTGATATAGAACTAATAACCTCTCCGAACAATGACACGCCCTGGATTTGAGCAAGTCCAGGGCCGGGCAGCGAGTTCCCCGAATTTGCCGATGCGGTGCGAGCCCAGAATTTGGCAAGGTCAGCAATTCGGTACACTTCAGAGCCATACCAAATGATGACAGAGTCTTCAGACGCAGCTCCGCTTGTGGATGGGAGTGCAGCGACGGAGACGCCGCCTCGAGCCGCAACCGTCAGGCTGGACGAGCTACCTTGAAACAGCGTTTCTTCTTTTCTGCGACGTGTGTTAGGCGTCATAGGGGCCAACGTGTTACGACTACCACGCCTTGGACTGCCGGGCCCACCACTGCCTCCCTCCTTTTCAGTGGTGCCAACAAAACCACGCAAGGAAAAGGCTGACGGGTCAGCAGGGGGACTTGGGCCTGAGCGGTCAACATCCCAGACCCCCCATTCACCGTCGGCAAGAAGGGCAAGGATTTGATGGCCATCTGTCGTCCATGCTGCATCGAGTATAGCTTTGCGGGTGGCGAGAATAGCAGGCGTGAGCGAATTGCTCTTGACGCTTTCAAATGTAGACCTGAAAGTTGCAACAAAGGCGCCTGGTTCAGCTTGACTTAGGCTTGAGGTGCGTTGGCGGCTAGCGGGTGCAAAGAGGTCGTAGATGCGCGCCGTACCTGCCACATCTGCAACGAGTAGCTGTGAGTGACGCCGTTTTGGGTACTGAGCAGTGCTGAAGGCGATACGCGAGGCGGGTTTCCGCAACGTCAAGGTCTTGTAGGGAGCAATAGGATGCACGACGCTGAGTGATGTGTCAGCCAACTGGAAGCGCCAGATCTTGATCAGCCCGCCAAGCTCGGCGGAATGCGATGCGACGAGGAGATCAAAGCCATCCTCTGTCGCACGTGAGCGTGGGCGAGCCTGCTGCTTTCGACGCTGGCGACCTGGTGTTGCCGCGACGCCCTCCTCGCCATCCACATCCATGCCATGTTGGACATGATCCTTGAATGCCGGATGGGCGCGTGCAGTCCATGTCATGGTGATGCCCCTTGCGATGCTTTGATGCCCATGTATCCTAACCATCTCCTCGCCGAACTGCGACTTTGGACTGAGTGGCCTTGCCTTGGCTGCATCTGAAGGAGGGCTCAATGGCAGAGCAATCACACGAACAGTGGAATCGGCGCACACAACGGCAAACACGGCTCGTGTGCTGAAAATGCGAGGTACTGTCTCTGCCGGTCGCAGTGCTGATACAGTAGGAATCTGAGGTACGGCGATGTGAAGGACTTCAGTGTTCAAGGCCAGACGCACTTGCTGTACGATGGCCGAGTAAGGTTGGCCTGGGTCGAGCTCCTCTTCTGTGTCTTCGAACTCAGCTTCTGGCACAGACTGGGGTGTGGCAGCTTTGGCAGGCTCCTCATCGTCCGAGTCGATGATCATGATGACATCCTTGTTGGTGCCATTGACCTTTGCTGGCCGGCTAGCCTGCTTTGGTTGCGGAGCGCTCGTCTTCAGAGGGCGCCCACCTCTCCACAGGACGCCAACGCCCGTCTCGTGCCCATAGAGTACTATGGTGGAGCCGTTGGGGGCTTTGGCAGGGTAGATGGTTGAGGCGTGGATGCGGTGCGGCAACTCGTACCTGTCAACACTAGCATTAGATCATGGGCGTGGCGGTGAAGCTGTGTGGGATTTACCTGAGCTGTGCAACTTTACCCTGGGTAGTTACAATGGGCTTCATGGCTGACATGTGTGTGGTAGTTGGCCAGTCAAGCCGGCGATGCGACGACTTTTTTTTTTTTTTTCTCTTCACCTGTATGAAGCTGTTGTCCCGTGCGATGGGCAGCATTCAAAGGCGTGGTTGTTGTTGTTGTCGTCGTCGTCGTCGTCGTCGTCAATAGGTGAGGTGGTGAGAGAAGGGTAGAGGAGAGGAAAAGTCTGCAGGTAAAGTTGAGGAAGGCGCGTCCAAGCGCGTCGTCACTGCAACCCCCCCGCAAACAACAAATATACGCTCAGAGCCCTCACAACACCTCCTCATGTTGGCAAAAGAGTTTTGGCATGGCCTCCCTTCGCTCCATCGGGGTGCAGCAACCTGCCGCCCTGCAGTTGCTGATTGCTGAATCCATTCTCAGCGAGGAAAGCACCGAGCGCGACTATGTCTGGCACACTTACACCGACGACACCACCCCCAATGGCCCTACGGATGAAATCGTCACCACCGAATATCACGTGATCTGGTCCACAGGGGGCATTATCCGCAAAGTCTTCAACTTTGAGGTTGAAAAGCAGAGAGTCGTGCAAGCCCTCTTGACCTGGTTCCCCGTCCAAGTCGCATCCAACACCACCTCCACCACCTCCACCACCTCCACCACTTCGGGAACTCCAGGTGCTCTCGGATACAGTATAGGCGACCAGTCCAAAAGCTTCCTCACCCAGGGCACCCAGCCAGCTACAGACCCCAATGCCCCCGTTCAGAACACCCCTCCCACCACTGAAGTGCGTGCTCGTGCCTTGGTCGTCTTTCTCAAGACACAAGCCCAAGTATTCTTCCTCTCTGGCACCACCCACATCGTTCACCTGCCGTTCGAAGTGGATAGAGCCTTCCCTGCAGCCCGTGGCATCGTTCTGCAGCGCAAGATAGCGGTTGCCCCTGCGGTTGCATCCAGCCCACAGATACCCTCGGCTCCCCCAAACTCATTCCTCGCCAACAGCCAGTCGTTTTCTTCCCACAGACTGGCACAAAGTTTCTCTCAACCATTTTCCCAGGCCTTTCGTCGCCAGGGATTGGGCAAAGGCCGGCCGTCTGGTGGCCCACTCTCTTGTCTTGATAACTTTGGCCCCGCTATCGTTGCGCCCAATGCTGATTCAATACCCAGAGTGTATTCTCTGACCGACCCATTGTCTGAGCTAGGGCTGGTGGTCAATGTCCTTGCTGGTGGCGAGCGAAACAGCCTACTGACAACTCAAGGCTCAGGACATCGTAGACTGGAAGCCATTGATAAGGCGGAAGAGGTCCTCTATGTTTCGCCTCACAACGAGGTCCTTTTTGATCGTAGTGGCAATGACAAGCCGCTTTTGCTGGTAGTCACTGCTAATCACGAAAAAAATGCATTTACCATCTGGTCTGCCGCCTACCTCGAGCCCAAATCACTATCGGCTTCTCGAAGAATGCCTTTGCCCATCACCAAGTCCCGCCGACGTAGCTCATATGGTGCAACAGCGCCAGGGACAGGTGCCACCACTCCGGCAGTTCGAGGGGCTGACAGATTACGAGAGAGCTTTGGCGGAGCAGGGCGTAGCAAGACACAGTCTTCATTCAAGAATGCCTCGCAGGAGAAGGAAAAGCTATCTGATGAGGCTGTAGAAGAGGCACTTGCCTCACAACTGAATCCTGACTCGGAAATTGCGCGCCAGCCAAAAGAGTCGAGACGCGTCAGTTCTCTCTTGTCTCGAGCTGAACTATCCACTAGCTTCGACAGGTCAGCGTTCCAGGACTTGGCTACGACTCGCAACAGCCTTGGGGGCAGCTTCTCGGCAAGTTTTGGCACAAGCCAACGCAGCCGACATTCTCTTGGGAATGACCGAAACAGCTTTGGAGGGTATTCGCAGTCTCGCCATCGAGCTTCTACCCCGGGAAGCACTACGTCTAGAATGAGTCTTGCTGCCTCTATTGATGATACCCTAGACGATGTCATGGACGAGGACACGTTTGACACGATTGAGGATTATGATGAGCTTGATGACCTTTTTGCGCCCCCAAATGTCAGTGGTGATTTGCAGCCAGCTGATGGCCTTCATAAAGAAATGGTCATGACTATAGTGGCCGAAGTTTCAGCCATTCAATACCTCAAAAGCGGCTTGTTCACTCTGAGCGATCCTTCCACCAACACACATGTTTGTACTACCGCCCTTGTACTGGCAGTGGAAGCTAATTAGAAACAGAACGACGCACGGCCAAAGGTGACGTTGCACAATGCACCCTTCAATTCTGCTACTCTTCATGAGCGGAAGTTGTATCTATACATCTCGCATGTGTCGTTGACATGTCCGTTGGAATGTGAATTAAGTGTTACACGCAAACGACTATCACCTTCAGCTTCGGCATCACAACCACCATCGAGTCGGGCTGCTCCTCGATATGCATGCGTTCCTCGGTTTGTGGATGCTCGGCCACTTAAGGGCACAGTGGATCTTGTCAAGGTTCGTGATGGTCACGTCGAACGTATAGCCCTTCTTACATCAACGGATCCGAAGGAGCCATGTTTATCCCTAGCAGCTGGCTGGGGAAGTCACCTTCCGACAAAGTTCCCACTGCCACCCATGAAGTTGTTTGATCCATATAGTATACTTCAGCATGAACAAACAAGGGCCACTGCAGGTTTGAACCGCACTATAGCTGCAACCCAGCCTCTACGACATCTTGTATCTCCTGGACCAAGCGGAAAACTCCAGATTGTTGACGGCGATTCTCGACGCCACGGCCTAGAAATTCGCTTGTCGCCTACAGATGTCTTCGTGGTGGCTCTGTTTCGTGTGCTGTGTACGGTGATGCCAAACTTTTCGGGCGACTTGCTTCTCGAGGTATGGTGGAGCGTTCGCAAGTCGTTGCCAAGCGAGGCCCTACAACACAAAAGCCTAGACTGGACGGCCTTTGTTGCTACGATATTCACACTGGTGGTACCTTTTGTAGAAGAAAAAAAGGCAACCAAAGCCAATGGCCGTGCAAGGGCTACGCATCGTCTCAGCTCCGGACGGCCGTCTAGTCAAGCAAAGCCTGACGAAGCCATTGAAGATGAGCAATCGGAATGGCCTCTTATGTGTTCCCGCCAAGCCTCACACGTACATGGCAAGAGCTGGCACTCGTCGCCCTGGAGTTGGGCTTTGCATTCGAATTCTGCCTCTGCGGCCATGAGTCCACCCTCTAAACGAGCATCGAGTCGACATGAGCCCAACATCTCCCAGAAGATCAACGCAAAGGAGGATTTCATTAGAGTTTGTATTGGCATCGCCCGCAAGTACGTACAGTCGCCGATTGGCAAAGCTACCAACGACCTTTGGAGGCGGCTTTCTCCGTCTGAAAAGCAAGACCTGCGGGTATCTTCACTCGCTGAGATTATGGTTTCGCTCCATCTTTATCGAGAGGAGCGAAAGCTCGATGTTTTATGTCAGGAATTCACAGGCAATCAGCCGTACAATCTTGCTCCTGTATTGGCACAATTAGGCCATTGGTTACGTTGGGATGCTTGGAGCTGGAAGCACGGGGGCTTTTTTGAACTTGATGGCGGGTCTAAGCATGATTGGAAATATGAGGACTCTGTCCTCAGTTCGAATGTACGGCTCCATGCCCAACCCTACTCTCCTCCTTCTATCCTCGAATGGCTTGGTGTAGTTGCCGGTTCTCAGGCTTACGCAAGGTTCCCGTCATTTGCGGAACTGTTACGAAAATCAAAAGCGTCTCCTCACTCATCGATCAATGTTGATGAGATAGTTGCCAGCGCCACACCCCGCACCATGGCATTGCACAGATTTTTCCGCGATTTGGACCCAGCATTCGGCCCACGAAAAGTAGTGGAGCTTATAGAAGCATGTCAAATAACAACCGATGTGCTGGCTACATTACCCGAAGTAGCAAAGGCACCACTGATGGAAGCAATCACTAGATGTCAAGCCAACCCACCTACGACGTGGTCCAGTTCCCTGCTCAAGTTGATTCAGCGTGAGGACCTGGACCTGAGCCTGGCATCGACTTGGGAAGTGGCCCAGGAGACCCATAATACTCTCCCAATTCCAAACACGTTGCGCGATGTGCACACGATATGTCAGGCCGCAGACCGGGCGGAGCCTATCCAGTCCTCTTCTGAAGTCGATCGCCACTACATTACGCGACTGATCTTCCGGGAGGACAGGCGCTTCATGGAAGCCTACACACTGCTTGAACCCCTTCGGCAAACCGTCGCGGAGTACCGGGCTGATAGCAGAGCAGACGAAGCAGCAATTCTAGAGGGACAAAAGATCCTCATGCAATGGGTCATGATTCGCACATTCTCATTGCCTATCGGCAGCTCAATGATCAAGTATTGTGGCAAGAGGCCTCTACTCACTGAAAAGTACCCTCTTTATGGGTTTTCAACGTCATGTCTGATGAAGCCAATGGGCAATGTTGTTACTGCAGAGCGGCAGAATTACTCGGAGGAAAAGTACTTTTGGGCATTTTTTAACGCTGGCGTTGCAGCAGGCCTAAGTATCTCGCGCGATGCTCAAGGGATTGACACGTCTTGGATCATGTATAACAAGCCTGCAGAACTCACGAACAAGCACGCTGGCTTGCTGCTAGGCCTTGGATTAAATGGCCATCTGCGAACTATAGCAAAATGGTTGTCGTTCAAGTACCTGACTCCAAAACACACCATGACCTCGGTAGGCCTATTGCTTGGCCTGGCAGCTTCCTTCATGGGTACAATGGATACTCTTGTGACACGTTTGCTATCTGTACATGTCACTAGAATGCTGCCGCCTGGTGCTGCAGAATTGAACCTTTCACCACATACGCAAACGACGGGCCTGATGGGTATCGGTCTTTTGTATTACAATACACAACATCGCCGTATGAGTGAGGTCATGCTCTCTGAGGTTGAGTATATCGAGGTGCCCGATCCTTCTGAGCCACCAGACACTCTTCGGGATGAAGCATACAGACTTGCTGCCGGGTTTGCACTGGGGTTCATCAACATTGGAAAAGGCAAAGATCTTCGGGGGCTCCATGATATGCGCATCGTAGAGCGGCTGATGACTGTGGCAGTAGCGCCTAAGAAAGTTGATGTTGTCCATGTGCTGGATCAAGCCACGGCCGGTGCAGTCATTGCAATCGCTCTCATCTTTATGAAGACACACGACCAGACTGTAGCTCGGAAAGTCGATATTCCTGACACCCTACCACAGTTTGACTATGTTCGGCCTGATATCTTTCTCCTTCGGACTCTTGCCAAACACATCATCATGTGGGACTACATCGAGGCGAATGACGACTGGATCATTAGTAATTTGCCTATGGAATACCGGCAAGATTTTGATCTCAAAAACACGACCAAACTCCACAGCGGGCAGATGGCTTTTTACAATATCCTAGCTGGCCTTTTATGGAGCATTTCACTCCGACACGCCGGAACGGGAGACATTCAAGTCCGCGACTTTTTGATCAAGTATCTGGACCAATTCATTCGTGTCACCAAGCTGCCGGCTCTCCGATATGACTCTCGCCTTGCACGCAACACGGCACGTAACTGTCAGGACCTCGTTGCCCTGTCGGCCGCTACGGTAATGGCAGGCACAGGCGATCTCAACGTATTCCGCCGCCTACGAGGCCTACATGGCCGCATTGGACCAGATACGCCCTATGGCTCTCATCTTGCAGCGCACATGGCCTTTGGCACGCTTTTCATTGCAGGCGGTACACAAACGTTTAGCCGCTCAAACAAAGCCATTGCATCGCTCATATGCGCCTTCTACCCCATTTTCCCCGCAGACGTACAAGACTCTCGAGCGCACCTCCAAGCATTCCGCCACTTCTGGGTCCTCGCCGCCGAGGCCAGATGTCTCGTGGTGCGCGACGTGGACACTGGACGGGCCATATCCATGCCACTAACCGTCCATCTCAAGGAAGCAGACAGCGGCAGCAAAACCAAAAAACTCGTCGCGCCCTGCCTCCTCCCGGAACTAGCCCTCGTTGCCAAAATCGAAACCGCAGACATTACCTACTGGCCCACGGTCCTAGACTTTGCCTCCAACAAACTCCACCTCGAAACCTTCCACAAGACGCAAACCCTGCACGTCCGCCGCCGAAGCGCAAAAGACATGTACGCATCCACCTTTAGCGCAACCCTCGTGGCCCTCAACGAAGCCCAATCCATTCGCGCCTCGCATTTGCTCTTCCGCTGGATCTTTTCTCTACCCGCCCTGTCGCACTTCATTTCCAAGAGCGATTCCTCGCTAGTGCTCCCTACGGACCTGCACTCCAAGACGTTGTTGGACCCGGAGCCCACGGTTGTCGAGAGCCGGTTGGTGCTGGGCAGGTTGGCGGCGAGTGTCGGGCTGGAGGAGTTGAGGGAGTTGAGGGGTGTGTTTGAGTGGGCCGAGGGGGCGGTTAGGATGGATGGGCGGTTGAGGTGGTTGGGGAGGGCGGTTGTCGAGGGGGTGAAGGCTGGGGTTTTGGAGAGGGCGAGGGGGTTGGGGGGGGGGGAGTAGTAGTAGTAGTGTAGATGGATACCTAGGTAGTAGGTAATTACTTGGTAGAAGAATTGTATAGTTAATTAGTACCTGTAACTAATCAAGATTTTTTTTTTTTTTTTTTTTTTTT
>SSBG01000085.1:24559-66395 GCA_028220655.1 Shiraia bambusicola | reverse complement strand
AGTGACGAGCCCTCTGGAAAGAAACAACACCTGCATGCCATGGCAATACGGGTAGCTTCTGACCCGTGCAGCTTCTGTCGTGATATTCATGGCAGCCAAATCAAGCATCTGCCAACCACCTAATTAGTATAGTTACTGTATGTATTCATTAGCAACCAAGTGTTGAACGTAATCTATATTACCCAGTCCCTATGTGTGAGCTGAACCTATAATACACTGCGGCCCGATCTTACAGCCCAATCAACACAGAGTTTCTCAAGAATATTGGGTTCCCTGCTCTACCCCAGAACGCCCCCCTCCCCCCGGGCCGTTTGCTGACCAGAGGCTGCGACCAGTGACGCCCAAATCGCCTGACCTGGACATCAATAATTCATCGGCAACTCGGTTTCCCAACCCTTCTGCTGTGCAGTGTGCAGTCCTGTCCTCCTCCTCCTCCTCCTCCTCCTCCTACTCCTCCTACTCCTCCTACTCCTCCTCCACCACCACCACCACCACCACCACCACCACCACTACCACCACTACCACCACTACCACAAGTGACAACATGCTGGCCATCAACTAATAGCGTGCTTTAGCATTCTACTGCACTTGGGCCCATGCCACAGCCCAGAACCCCCTCTCATCCAGCCCATCCAGCCCATCTGCCCATTCATTATCATGTATCCATGCAAGAAACATCGACGCCAGCGCCAATCAATCCTGCCAACATTAATACTGCTCTCAACCAGAAAAGTAAAAATAACCCAGATTCCATTGCACCGTGACTTTTCCCCCTCCCCCCACCCATGACACCATCTTTTGTGTATGCCTGAACCCTTCAACCCACCCCCCCACCCCCCAAATCGCCCACACAAGCTCCAATAATCATACCCGGCGTCTGACCAACTTTTCATGATCCCATGCGTATACAAATCAGAACAGACTACACCCGCTAGGACCGCCAGCGTTGGCGGCTAGCGCGTGTATAGAAAGAAAATGACAGACCAAAGTATGGCGCCCTGATGTGATACCAAATCATCTCAACAACAATCGAAACAAAACGTACCCCATACATGCGTGAACCAGAAACAGACGAAAGCTTGGGGGGCAGTCCACATCTGACCTCGTAACCATACCCATCTATCAAACTGAGCAAAACAAACACCAACACGACGACAAGTCGCTAGCCGTTGAATAATGTACATGAAAAAAAAAAGAAAAAAAAAAGAACAAGGCCTTCATCCACAACTGGTGTATCCGTAGAGGCAGAGGACTGTGCGCCGCGAGGAGGGCAGTGACTAGTTATCGTCGTCGCGCTGTCGTTACAGGTCGTTGTGCCGAGGACCCGGCCCCAACTTCCTCGAGGAGATCGAGACAGGAGATTAGCACTACAAAGCCCAAATTAGATGACTGTTGCAATCCAGCCGTGGCAAGAACAGAACAAGACTGACTGGCTACAATTTCCTCCTCCAACACACCCATTTGATAGTCCACCAGACCGTGCTTTTCCATGCTATCACAGTTCTTGACAAGCTGGGTGCCCATCTTCTCGAGGAAATCGTAATCAATCAGAGTCTTTGGATGCTGGGGTGGACGCCCCGTGTTGATCATGTCCTGCGTGGCAGTCTTTTGCATTTGTAGCGTCGTGAGCCAGCAATCGTTGAACTCCTGCCACAGCTTCAATCGCTGGGCATAGTGGTTTTCGTCGTCGCGCACTAGGCCTGTAGTCAACTCAGCTGTTTCGTCCCAACCTGCTGCTCCGGCAAATCGTACCTAATGTCTCCGCCCAGTGCAGCAGCCAGTCTGTCAGACGGAAGAGCTGCTGCGAGGCTTCGCTGAGCTTGCCATCAAGCACATTCTGAAATGTCTTTTTGAGCTCGGTCTGGTAATTATTGTAAAAGTCATCGTACTCGTTGCCAGTGCTATGTTGGTCAGTGTAAGCGCCCTGGGAATAGCCTCCTTGGGCAGTGGTCTGGTGGGGATCAGTCATGCCAGCAGCGGTGAAGGCGGGAGCCAGCGTTTCTCGTCCAACCTGGGCTTGTGGTGCTGTATATCCAAGGGAGGGGTACTGTGAAGGAACGTTCTGCGCAATGGCAGAGGCAGGCGTGCTCGTAGGACCGCTCTCGCCAGGCACATTATAGTATTGCGTCTGTGCGACGCCAAAGCCGGTGCTGAGGACTTGTATAGCCGAGTCCCTGTTTTGCTGGTACTGTTCCACAGGCTCATACTGCGACGACGACCCAGGGGAGCCTTGTGGGGCGCCTACACTGTACATGACATTTTGGCCATAGGCCGAGTACTGCTGGGAAGCGCGCTGGGGCTGTCCCTGTTGCTGTTGCTGATGTTGCTGCTGCTGCTGCTGTTGTTGCTGCTGCTGTTGTTGCTGCTGCTGCTGTTGCTCAGCAGCATAGTCTTGTGCGCCATATGGGACGTTCGAGGGCTGGATGGACGAAGCAAACTGTGAGCCTTCTCCGTAAGCGTAACCGTAACTGGAAACAGCGCGGCTTGCTGAAGAAGGTGCAGAGGTGGGCGGGGCAGGTGCGGTCAAGGGCGCCTGCCTGAAGCGATCAGAAGCGCTTACCACTGGATATGAGGCCTGTGGTGGAAGGAGCGTGCCTTGCTGGTGGCTCGCGTAACCTGAAGGGTTCTGCCGCGGCCGACGGTCATTGTCCATCCCACCCAGCCGGCCTTTGAGCTGCAGACTGAAGGGCGGTTCAACAGCCCGATACCCCAAGGGCGATACTGGAGGAGTCGCGTAGTTGGCCAGTTTGCAGGCTTGTCGAGGGAGCAGTGGTGGGGTAGTCACAGCGCAAAGAAAAAAAAAAACAAGAAAAAGAAAAAGAAAAAGAAAAGAGCTATGAAGACGGCGAGTGGTGGTGGTGGTGGTGAGCGGTGGTGAGCGGTGGTGACGATGATGGTACTGGACGAATAAAATAACGCGAGAGTCTTGGTGTTCAAGAGCAGCGCTGATTGGGGAGCCGGTGGAACTATGTATCAATGGCAGGAAAGAGTTGGCAAGGCGGGCCCGGTGGTGGTGAATGAGTGACGTCCAGCTTGGATGGTTCGAAATGGTTGCCGCCCTCGAGCAATGGATATAAACACACCGTCCTGGCGCGTCGACAGCACAGCCAATGGAGCTCAATGAAGCAGTAAAAGCAGTGGGTGAAAATCCGCGCTGACGCGTGTGGACGTCCCAGGGTATCCTCGCCGTGCTGCGACGAGGATGTCTGGATATGGAGCAGAGAAACCCGGAGTGTGGCGTCCCGATGTGGAAATGTTGGAGAAAAAAAAAAGCTATGCGCCTGTGGAGCTGCTAGACACGTAGCAAACTCGATGACAGGAAATGGTCCAGCACGAGCAAGCGTGGAGAACCCTGGCAGCACTCGACGTTTTGATGGTGGGTGAGGCGAGACTTGCGCGCGTGAGACGTTTGAAGGGTGAACCTTGCAGCAGTTCAGTAGGCCCACGAGTCGAACGAGGAGAAGCTCCAACCAAGAGACGAGGCTCAAACACCTCAACGTCTGCGTTCCGGTAGCTTAACGGCCCTAACTTACACGGACACAGCTCACGATGCTCGTCTGGGCGGGTTCAAGGCAAATAGCAGGAGGGAAGTGAAGCGTTCGGTCCGAGACAAGAGTGTTCAAAAAAAAGTGCGGCAGATGCGATATTTGTAAGCCTACGCCAGTGGGCCCACAAGTACGGGTACAAGAAGAATGGCAAGCGTGGCTCAAGGAACGGCGGATATATATTAATACAAGAAAGGGAGAGGGCAGAACAAGAAAGCATTCAATCGACGACTGGCAGAAGTCTGAGCCAAGAGGGGCGGTGGCTAAGGGCAGACTAGAAGTAGAGGAGAGATTGGGCTGAAGTTGGGGGCATTGAAGAGCCACATTGGAGTGGATTAGGGCAGTGTAGGCACTGTAGGCATGTGGGAGAGAGAGAGAGAGAGGGTGTGGGAAGCAAAAAGGAACTCGCCCACGCGCCACGCCGGCGACCAGTTTGTGTAAATACCAGGCCGGGATGTTCAGGACTAGCTAGGTACCTGAGCAGTGGATGTGGCTGCCCGCGGGCGTATTGGAGACGGACGAGTTAGAGAGGCCAAGCGGGCTTGCTCGACGACCGCGTACCTGCAAAGTCTCCGGTTTCCGATATGGCGACGGCGGGGCTAGAGATAATGTACCCTGGGGCCCTGTACGCCATGGTTACAGATCGGCCATGGTGGATCTGCAGGCGGCTGTGCAGCCAGTGCTGCAGGGCTTCATGGCGTCTGTCTGCGGTGTTGGTCGGATGGGAGCCGTATGGGAGCATGAGACAGACGACTCTGTATGTATGCACTTGGCATGTAAGTCAACACTACTGGCTGGCAAGACGACGCCGCCGCACCCGCCGTGGCATCAGCAAACGAGTATCGCCGCTCTCTTGGTCTTTTCTCTGCTGCTTGTCGTCTTGTCGCCTTGTCGTCTTGTCGTCTTGTCGATGGATGCATGGGCAGACTTGGAAGCAACTATGCCAGGCTGGAAGGGTGCGCGGCTCTACGGCGGCCAAATAGTGCCCTGGCCATGGAGTCATGGACTCATCATCTCATCATCTCATGGCTGACAGAAGACACGTCCTTCTCCTGAGCCCTGAGTCCCAATACCTACTCCGTAGTCCACATGCTCCAGCTGGCCTTGGCAGCGGCGGACAGGAGCAGCCCGCCGATACCAAGGGCGCACTTCTTTTCACACATGGTCTTGCTGCACACAGTGCACACATGCCATGTGCGCTCGTAAACTACGTAGTATTACAAAGGTGGGTGGGTGAGGTAAGCAAAAGGGGGCGATTCTGCCGCTAACCAAGTGCCGCCACTGCCACTAACTACCACCACCATCACCACCATCACCATCATCATCATCATCATCATCCTCATCATCCTCATCCTCATCCTCATCCTCATCCTCCTCCTCCTCCTCCTCCTCATCATCATCGCCATCTGCTGCAGCGGGGCCCCTGCTCGTCGCAAACTTGTTTCATGCACCCTCGGCCAACTTCCGGCTTCTTCGTTTCTTCGCTGCTGCCAAATCATCAAACGCCTGTCGAACTCTTGCAGCTTCAGCACATGGCCTGCTTTTTTTTTTTATTGTGAGGGACGGGGTTTGCTGCAAGGGCCGAGGCTGTCCGTCAGTCAATGCGCACGTCTTGCTGGTTGTGGGCGTGGTCGTGGACTCGTATGTATTAGTGCCTCAGGGGCCTAACTTTGGTATGTATTACATATACCTACTCCGTACCTATCCAAGACCCAAATCAGCCTTCACGTCTGAGATGCGAGATCCCGCAAGATGCAGGGGTATGTATATCGCCCGCGGCCGATCGTACTCCACTTCCACAGCCTCACTCGTTGATCCCGCAAAAAAAAGGCAGCCTGTTCCTCCATGACAGCCACAAGTTTGACGCCAGCCCCGAGAGAGGCCTCACATGGCCAGCTTTGGCCCTGCACCCACGGAGATTGCTCGTATCGTTCTTTTTAGAGTTGCGGTTCGTCGATTCTGACAGGCACGAACCATTGCCCGTAAGGCCTAGTGAAAAAAAAAGCCAGTACATAACTATCGGAGCCCGCTGCCGATGTGTCTGACTGGCTCTCTCCCGCAACTTCCCGTTGGCTATGCAGTACTATGTATGCACCCAGATTTTCTTGCTTGTCCAAGCTTCCCTCTTCTGCTGCAACGTCTTCACAACAAGCACGACAAGTTAAGCCTTGCTCAATGACATTGACTACATACATACCTCGTAAGGGACGCCTTGGCATAGCTATGGAGTCCGGGTGGATCGATATGGGTGCTTCGTCCCTCTCCACACCCCTTCCAAGCCCCGTCACGGCTATGCAATTGCATCTTTCACGTGGCCCTTTTTGGTCTCATGCCTAGTTGCAACCTTCTCGAAGCCGCACTGAGTTGCTTGTGCTGCGTGCTAAACATAGCTCCGCCTTTTGAAACCAGCGTTGTTCGGGATGCCTGTCTTGACTCTTGGTGCGGCTACAAACGAGAGTGCGTCACTCGATGCCCTCGGCGATCGTCAAGCGGCCCCTGCTTTGCAACCCACGCATTGGGAGATGAAGTCTGAAGAAGGGTTGCGGACCGCGGTGAACACGCTTCGAGAAGGTTTCATTTCATTCCAAACCAACGGACCTGTCCGTGCTAGGAGCCGTTCCCAAATAATGGCAGTGCTTTTTTCTCCACAGCGCTCGGAGCTTCCAGACACCCTCGTGATCGTGCGCCGACCTACATGACTACGAGGTCCGTGGGGGCAACGGCGCCACGCACAAAGCAGGGGGCTTCGTATTCGAACTATGTAGTAACCATGTTTGATGCTACCGGCTTCTCTACCTCGACAAGCAAATAGACTGTACATCATTGGGCTCACTGGCCTTGCTCCTTTTCCTGTGGTTACTAATTAGGGCTAAGTACTTCCGTCCTGGGTGCTGTCGCCAGCGCCGCCGTAAAACAGGTACTATGTATGTACTAAGGATGCGCATTGCATCAAGACGTCGAGAAAGGCGATGCTCGGCAGAGGGGGCCTGGCAGGAGATGCGATTGGCCTGCTTTGAGGAGTCAGGACGCTCAGGGGTATGAGCTGTCAAGGTTAATGGCAAACCTTCTCAAGCACATGCCGCAACACTTGAGGGACAGACACACAGGGTACTACATGGCAACGTGTGGACGATATGCTTTGACGCGAACCATACGCTGAGCACATGGCCCATGATGACGAGATCTAAATAGTAGGCCTTTTAAGAATGTTGAAATGCTCGTTATACTTGATAGATATCGACACAGGGATTGAAGCGAACCCGATCCTTAGCGAAGATATGTCAACACTCAAAATCAACCTCCAGTGCATGAGCAGGGATTGCTTGCGTTGTGCAAATTGGTGGACTGCTGCGTCATGCCATGTTCGCCATCGAACATTCTCCGTTATCATGAGCCTTGTCACGCAACAATATCCGAACCTTCGATACCGGTGCCTTCTGCACGAAAGGGCCGGTGGAATGGAAGACCTGTAATTGGGACTGTTTCCTGCAGGATCGCCTCTTTTGATGAGCCCTGCCAAACATGATACAAGCATGGGCCCAAGGCATTGAAGGGGACGCCCAAGCGGCACTTCACGCTCAAGGGTACAGCGCTCCAATTGGTCGCTTGCTCTGGACAACAGCATTATCTTGAAACAGATGTACTATCTTCTGCATTCTCGTCTGCGTTGTCAGCTTCTAGTAATCCACTTGACCAAGTGCAGCGGGCGGCAACTGTTACACGCAAGTCTCTCCACGTCTCGATGTAGCCACGATTCACGTAGATCATGCTAGCAAACACGGCAGACTTGTCATTTTTAGAAGAGCTACTCTCGCTTTGATCAGTCCGTAATCGAACCATTTCCCATTTGTTGAATGCTAGATCGCATCGCATGGCAGGCGAAGAGGCAATTGGTAATCTACAAGGAATCGCCATCTTAACGCTTGACCCAGGTAGGCATCTTGCGAGCCTTGGTATGACCTGGCTTCTTCCTCTCCACCTTTCTTGGGTCGCGAGTTACACAACCAGCTACAGGACAGTCAGTGACGGACATGTTGTTATGCATAGCAGCTCGGTAGGTAGGCTCCGGACGTTTTCTTTTACACATCAAGTGCAGAACCGCACCAGGGAATGAATCTGTCCAGACAGGATGACCCATGCCAAACAGACAAATGTGTTGGACCAAGAGCAGGACTGGGTTCGCTTGAAGGAAGTGAAGGAGGGGATAGGAATGCTAACTTACCTCGACGCAAAGCTGGTTTCAATGCTGGCTCGTGAACCATCAACGCCTTTGCTACTGCAAGTGTCATTGCCTCTGCTTGACCTGTCACACCTCCGCCCTGAACCAGGGCAAAAACGTTGTATTTGTCCAACCGCTGGGTTGCCTTGAGTCCCCAAACTGCACTCTCGCGGTGATGCAACCGCCCGAAGAACTGTGTCAGGGACTTGCCATTTACAAGTACCTCACCCTCGCCTTCTACCAACCAAGCAACAGCTGAGGATGTCTTTCGTCGCCCGACACCCTTTGCTCGTCCAAGCGCGTCAATCACACCAGGCGCCGGCTTAATGTCGCCGGGCTGGTTTGCCTTTTTGTAGCGCCGCATGGCTTGTGCAACCTCGTCAGGCATTAGTGACGGGTGGATGCAGTTGAGCCTCCGTAAAATGTGTAGCATCTTGTGGTAGCGTTGTGTCTTGACTGGCTCATTCGTCATGATGCGGTACTGGTCGATGGTCTTCCAGGCTACCTTGGGTGCTTCGGCTTTGGGAACTATGGGGAGAGTTGCGAATTTGCGTAGGAGAGCAGAGAGAGAGAGGAAGTCGTCGCTAAAGGTGGGTTTTGCGCTGAAGTAGGATGGGGATGCTGGCACAACGCGAATCTTTGACATGAGGTCTTTGCGGCGTTTGGTCTTTCCGCTTCCTGCATCTGGATCATCGAAATCGAGCGGCGGCGCGGCCGAAAAGGGCTCTTGGTTTTCCTGGACAAGTTCCGCTTGACATGTTGCTGTTGTTGAAATGCATCGTGCAGTTCCTCTGGGCTGGGTACTACTCTGCACCCGTCGAATAATTCGTTCGCATCGAAGGGCTCGAGAGTGACTGCTCAAGATGTCTAAAGCCCTCCACATGCTCTGCGAAAGCTCCCTGCTAGCCATTGCGCCTCCAATACAATCTGGAATTGCAGCAATGGCGTGCGTGGTGTTGTCGGGCCCTACACAATTTGGCACTAGAAAAATATGCCAAGCCGGCGAAACTAAATTGCGCGACACAAAAACCTTCATTGGGTGTGTTGCCTCTCCCCCCCACTTCAACCCAAACATCACTTTTTTCTTCTCAACTCCCGCTTCCACTTTGCTTGATTGTCTTCCTCACCCACGGTTTAGATCACAATCATGTCTTTCGGAAAGCTCTACAGCTATGCGGTACGTGTTTCGATGTCCTTTTCTTCTGCCAACCTGCAATTAGCAGAAAGGAAGGTCTAACAGGAGTCCAACAGGGTAACTCGCGCACTACAGCGCTTCTCGCGGTCGCGAAGGAGAATGGCCTCGACATTGAGTTTGTCCAGACTGATCCTGACAAGGGCGTCTCCTCGGAGTACCTGAAGCTCAACAAGCTCGGCAAGGTTCCCACCTTTGAGGGTGCTGACGGCTTCGTTCTTTCGGAGACCATTGCCATCGCAGTCTACTGTCAGTGCCCCGCATCCTGTTCCTTTGTTGTCGTGTAATGGGATGAGTCATATTATCATTCAGTTATCCCTGTCTGAAAACTATTGTTGAGAAATGTTTACTCTGATTTGCGTTTGTGGCTTCAGTCTACTATACAATCATGTCTGGTGGTGACTCAGACTAATGCACCACAGTGGCATCGCAGAACGAGAAGACCAGCCTTCTGGGTAAAACCAAGCAGGACTACGCTACCATCCTGCGATGGATGTCCTTTGCCAATACCGAAGTTGTCTCTCCTCTCGGCGGCTGGTTCCGTCCCATCCTTGGCCACGAGCCCTACAACAAGAGGAATGTCGACGAGTCACAAAAGGCTGCCCTCAAGGCCGTTCACGTCATTGAGGAGCACCTGCTTACCCACACCTACCTGGTCGGCGAGCGTCTGACTCTTGCTGACTTGTTCGCCGCCAGCGTCATGACCCGTGGCTTTCAATACTTCTTCGACAAGCAGTGGCGTGACTCGAACCCCAACACTACTCGTTGGTACGAGACGGTGCGCAATCAGTCGAGCTACTCTGCTGTTGCTGGTAGGCTCGAGTTCATCACCGAGGCGCTGAAGAATGTTCCCCCCAAGAAGGAGCAAGAAAAGAAGAAGGAACAGCCCAAGGCTGCCCCTAAGCCCAAGAAGGAGGAGGCCGAGGAGGAGGACGAAGCACCACCTGCTCCCAAGCCCAAGCACCCGCTTGAGTCTCTTCCCCGCGCCACATTCGTTCTCGATGACTGGAAGCGCAAGTACTCCAATGAGGAGACCCGCGAGGTTGCCCTTCCCTGGTTCTGGGAGAACGCCAACTTTGAGGAGTACTCGTTGTACAAGGTTGACTACAAGTACAATGACGAGTTGACCCTCACTTTCATGACTTCCAACCTGATTGGTGTGTGACTACAGACCATTTTCTGCAAGAGAGATGAATTAACAATAGCGCAGGTGGTTTCTTTGCCCGTCTCGAGGCTAGCCGCAAGTACCTTTTTGGCTGTGCTTCGGTGTACGGCGAGTCCAACGACTCAGTCATCAAGGGCGTCTTCCTTGTCCGTGGACAGGAGGCTCTCCCTGCTTTCGATGTCGCTCCCGACTATGAGAGCTACGAGTTCACCAAGCTCGACCCTACCAAGGCAGAGGACAAGGAGTTTGTCAACGATCAGTGGTCATGGGACAAGCCCATCACCGTCGACGGCAAGACACACGAGTGGGCCGACGGCAAGGTGTTCAAGTAGATGGTTCTTTCTCGGGGTAATTAGGGTTTGGCTGCTTACGATGCGGATGATTTACGACCTGGGCTAGGCATGGTTATGACGACGATGTCATGAAGGGGAATGGGGCGGCACTTGGCGGATTGATAGTCTCTGCCATGGCCCGGATAGAGGGACCACAAAATGCAACAAGATATCCACGATGCCTCAGGACGATGTTTTGAATGGACGTGCAGCGTGATGATTGTGAAGATGGGCCCAGACCAGCCCGGCTCGCTCGTGTAGCTCCAAAGCAACAATGACATGCTGCAATGGACGGTTGTAATGTCACCAAGACTGCAGTGCACCCTGCATTGGCAGGCCAGCCTGGAATCTTGTCTGTCAAAAGTCAAGAGTCAAGAGTCGTTGAGAGTTGGGGGGGGGCGCGGGCGGGGCATCTGCTGTGGCGCTTGGGCTTGCAGTAGAGGCAGTGGTGATTGGCTGCATGTGAAAGGCTGGGGTGCAGCACGACCCGGCTAAGGATGTTCCTTTCTTGTTGGCAAGCGCAAGATCTGGAGAAGAGGCTTTCTTTCAACGTCGTGTCTGTGTCCACTTTGTCTTTATTGCGGCTTCACTTTACTGTGCGCACATCCTGCTTTGTGTCGCGCACGAGGCAGCATCATCTCTTGACACCATCGCAACACCAAGGCAAGAAAACAACAGTACCGAGTAACAGCCAGCGCACCGCAGAGGAAGCAGGGTTCCAACGTGCCACTCAAGCTTGGGCTGTTGTGTGAGTTGGTGACATTCTGAACCCATGGGAAGGGCCAGATTGTGAGGTCTGTGACAAGTCCTTCGGTGCTCACAGGGTGCACAACAAGGCTTCGGGTAATCGTAGGCGGGTGTTGGCTGTTGGATCGGGTAATACCTTGCAGTTAGTTCACGCTGTGCAACCACGTCGACTCCATTGTCTCGCCCATCTGCTTGAGAATATATCAGGTCTACGCATCTGTTGTCAACGACGTTTGCGACTCAAACAAGCGTAGGGAAAAGGCCCGAAGTCATTTGACTATACAAGAACCAAACCATTTGTCGATCAATAGAAGCCATTGTCAGCAACAGATTGCTTGCAGGAACATCGAATTTCACTATCCTACTTTAACAACGGCTAGCTTTTGGGGAAAGTCGACGGCCTGCGGCTGAGACACTGTGGAGAGGGGTGGTACAGCGGCCACCACAGCGGGTACAGAGCTGAACGTGGTCATGAAAAACGGTGATGGCAGAGAAGTGCGGCGAAGTTCCGGGTCTCAAAACGAGCCTGCAATACAGGTAATATGCTTGGTATGTTACCTTATCCATGGTTTTCACAGTCAGATCTGCGACCATGTGCGCACCATCACTCCGTGGCTGTATTTGGACCTTCCCACCCCTCAAAAAAAAAAACTTTTTTATTGGCTTTGAAGCAATTTTACTGACATCTGCAGGGGTCGGGAGGCGGTCCCAGCGAAGACAATGTAACAGGCTTTCTGGTCCGATCAACTGCAACGAAATGGGCCAAAAATTCAGTTATAGCTGTAGATGCGGGCTCCCATCTCGCAGCTATCACCCGTATTCTCCAAAATGATTTTCCCTTGGTATCTAACCCAGATATAACTTCCTCGCGTCCAAAGCCAACCCCACGAGATGTTCATAGCGACAACAATGGCTCTCATGCAGATCTTCTGTCTCCAGGGACATTGCAAACATCACATTCAGATGATGACTCAGACACGGATACACCATTTTCTGACAGGGAAGTGTCATTTACGATAACGACACTCCAGGATGGTCCTTTTTCAGGTTTGCCATTCCCGTATTCCAGTGCAAGAGCGAACGCGTTACATATTGTGAGGGAACACATCTCCACGTATCTAATTACGCATCCACACTTGGATCACGTTTCTGGCTTTGTCATCAATACTGCTGCATTCCACAATACATCGCGGCCAAAACGATTAGCAGCGCTTCCCTTTACTGTCGATGCCATCAAGTCTCACATATTCAATAATATCATCTGGCCAAACCTTACAGATGAAGAGGGGGGTGTAGGACTGGTTACATTCCAGAGACTCGCCGAAGGTGGTAACATTGCCCTTGGCGAAGGAAGCGGAAGGGGCTTTATCGAAGTCTGTGATGGTTTAGGTGTAAAGGGATACAAAGTAAGCCATGGAAACTGTATGCGTGGACCCAATCACACACATCGAGGATCAAACACCACTGTCCCAGATACACCTGGCATAGCGCGAAGTCTAACACATGGTCACCACAATGCCGGTGCCGAAGGGGATGGCCGTTCTCTAAGTTTTTCCCTCCCCTCGGAGAGTGCACCAGGCACCCCAGCATATGGAGGCCTGCCAGGATCAGGGCGGAGAGCAAGCGGGCATGTACCCATTCAACAACCTGATCATGTGACGATCGACTCTACGGCCTATTTTATTCGAGCTGAATCTACACCTACAACACCAAGAAGGGAGGTCCTTATTTTTGGTGATGTCGAGCCAGACTCGCTTTCCCTTTCTCCTCGGACAGCACACATCTGGGCCGAAGCTGCGCCCAAGATTGCCGCTGGTATATTGAGAGGAATATTCATTGAAGTTTCGTACACGAATGCACAAGGCGATGCCGTTCTGTTTGGTCACTTAGCCCCGCGACATCTTTTAGAAGAGCTTCAAAATCTAGCATCCATGGTCAAAGAGAGTAGGAAGGAATACGAAAAAGACAAGGAAGAAGCACGAAAAGGACGAAAGCGAAAGCGATCAAACAGGATTGAAGGCCTAGCCATCGAAGGCTTAAACACCGAGCGAAATCGCAAAATTGTGCACCTAGCAAAAGGCATCGATACGCCCGTTGGTTCCATGGCCCCTTACACCGACGCCGACTTTTCCACAGATAACTCAGCCCCGCCAACAGGTACCCACACACCGAATCCTAATGCCAACGCCAACGCCAATCCTCCAACCTCCATTAATCCGCATAACCCCCACGCTTCCCATCCCTCGGCGCCCGCAGCACTCAACCTTGCAAGCGTGTCTGCCGAACATAACAAAGCGATGCTAGCAGCGGCTTTCGATGCCCCTCTAAAAGGCGTCAAAATCGTGATTATCCATGTCAAGGATACACTATCCGATGGACCGCTTGTGGGCGAACAGATTTTGACCGAATTGAAAGAAGGGGAGAAGGTGCTCCATGAGCAGGGTAAGGGTCTGGGGTGTTTGTTTGAAATCAGTAGTAGTGGGGAAAGTTATTGGTTCTAGGGAAGTAGCTGGGGACTTGAAGAGAAGCAACTGAACTGATGGATGTTTGTTTTGATGAAGAAAGATGATGATTTCATTTCGCTTCCCAGAAGAAAGCGACGGTGGTGGCGGGGGAAGGGGGCGTTTGGGGGCATATGTTCTGTTAGACGAGGCTTCGGCTTTTTTATATATCATGCGGAGTGGAAGGGATTGCTACAGTGTTAGCCCCCTTGTTCGGAATTTTTTTTTTCTAATTGAAAGGTTGGAGTATGTGTAAATATAGAAGGATACTCTATTTGGATTATTATAATGCGAAAAGGACAAAGAAATCTACTTTTCCATCGCGACAAACGTTGACAATTTTCTCCTTCTCTTTCCCCATAAGATTATTCCAAAGTGCCCAAACCCCTAAACCAATTAAAAAAGAATCATCACACTATGTTGGTTCCAAAAAGGATTGGGTGATCAACGTCTCACACGTCGTTGCAACGAGTATATATGAGTAGTATTGATTGTTGATGATTCTGGTGGTTTGGGGCAACGAATGCGATACCAGCGCGTTTACTTAATCTTTTAATACTATATTAAGATAGCCCTATTCCTCATACCTAACTTGCGGATTATAGAGTCGGCGTATTATTAAAGACATGTGTAGTTTCATTTACTGTATATAATTTAAGTGAAGTTTAAGTAACTAGTATATATAACTAAGTAGTTAAATGTTATGGCGCTAAATAATGTAAAGAGTCTATCACACTACTGCCTAATAGGGCAACTAGGGGGACAAAAAGCTTACAGTGGGGTGATGTTTAGCAATTCCCGTGGACAGCCGACGAATCTAGGACTAATCCCTCGACACGGTCACCGAAATGTTTATGCCAAGGTGAATGGACCTCACGTGGCTGCGTCTGTCGGAGCCCGTTGTGGGACATCCTCGGCAGGCTAAGAAAAGGTGGATGAAAGAAGGCGTATCAACTGGTTCAGCTTGTGGACCCGAAACTCGAATCAACAATGATAATACTTGCCGCATTGCTTAACTACTTCTTATGCAGAGTAATGTAGTCCGGCCACACACATCCATCTCTCTTGGATTAGTCACTGGTCTACTAGGTAGTTAAGCCTAGCGACATGTCAGAAGGGAACATCAGTCGAGATGCACGACTAACTATGAAATTTGAATCTTTCTGAGAAGATGTTCTGGAATCCGTAGTCATACATGGCCATGGCCCATAACTAGGTAGGTACGTGGTACTATTTGGAGTTTTTGGAATTCAGCGCCGCCATCAAATTTGCTGACAAAACATTTTGATGTCGATATCAGCAACTCTGCTTAGACTATTAAATGCACGGAGTTGTATTCGTCTTCCGAGATTGGTTAATTACAGAGTGGATGCGTCTCAAGAGGGTTAGCGGTGGTGGCTGAGCACAATGAGCGGTCTTAGGATGACGTACACTCATGTATGTAATTACCAATGGCAGAACTCAACCATCAAAGGATTCTGTAGGCTTTCAAGAGCCTCGTAAGTTGAAACATGCTAGGACTGGTTTTCCGAAGATAAGGGTAGCAGCGCGAAGCCTCTTATCAATCCAAGTTCTCTCCATTGCTGATGCTGATTGTGAGTTTATGTGTCGTATTCTGCTCCCATTCTCGTTGAGCTAGAGCAGCCGATTATCCGGAAAGGCGCAATGGGTTCCAGGGTAGGAGGAGAAATAGGTGGCTTTTGCGGAAATGCCAATTCAAAATTTGAAGAACGAGAATTGGAGGAAACGAGACGGAACGGATCGCAAAGCGAACCAAAGACCGACGCCCGCCCGATTGCATATAGGAAGCTTCATAAACCACCGCAAGTGCATACTCCACGCCAACGCCAGCAGCGCAAGCGGCTTCAGAAACAACCTACCTTTGTACTGAAGCATCAGCGGTCGAGGAACAATCCATCACACACGTTTTTCATACTCAATTTCGAGCCCTATCCATACGAAACCCAGCCTAGTAAAGTTTTGGGCGTTTATTCCACCATCGATCGTGTAACCTCTGGAGCCTTTGAACATGGCGCATACGCGTTTTCCAAAGAAGGCCTTCTCGATGGAAGCGAGTATCTCAGCCCCATGGGCCGTATCAGGATCTTGTCATTGCCGCTGACACGGACTGGGCCAAAAGCACCCATTCGCGAGCGAGGCGCAACCAATACTGGCGAATTGGTCCGGCTAGACATACCCCATCCTGAGAGTCAAGGGCAATCGGAAGGCAACAAAGACCGTGATGAGAAACTGGTCGTTCAGCAAGACGCGGGTCGAATTGTCTTTTTGGCGATTCGTCAAGGACAAGACAATGCATCGTGTATCGGCGTGTATCCCGATAGGAGTTTGGCTTGGGGCGCATGCCTTAAGGATAAGGATATGTGTGCTAGCACGTACACATTGTGCGAGGAGATTAGGAGTATTGGGAACGAGAACATGCCTAGTGTAACCGCAAGGCTTATCGGGAGTGGGCGTTATACATGGCTTGTGGAAGGACATGTCGTAGATAGCACTGCTCCGTAAATAGTAGTGTTGGATCTTAATGTGGAGCGTACACTGCGCCATCGAGGTATATCTAGCATCTGAAAATGGCTTTAGATTGCTTGATCGTTGTGAAGGGAAATTTAGCACAATTCTCATGAGTTGTAGTTAATTTGTGCGACGTTGCTTTCGGATAGTAATGGAGCATTTAATAACATTGAAACAATCTAACTAGAGTTAATAGGATCGATGAGTGATTGAACAAATCGCAGGCAAGTAACCCTCGGTGGCTAGTTAGAATTACACACGAGAAGGTCTCGTGTTGTACGGAGTAAAGAGGAAGTTTACGCTACATTGCAGCTCTGAGCTGACCAAGTTCCAGCGCGGTAGGTTTCGTGTTTGTAATTGCTGAGCGGTGAGAGGCAAATAACTTAGGAACTATTATTACATGGTTCTCAGAACATTAACCCGAAAGGGCAAGTGACTTGAAGCTAATGCAATAACTTCTAATGTCTATATGTACCAGCTTCACTCAGTGTATTAATACTGCAAGTTCGAAGACAACCTTGGAAACCCTTGATGATTTTTCTTGATAACCATGGTGCTGGAAGCTTACTTTAGCGAAGTTCGAATCAATTCTCTGTGCGCAAATTTATTGCTGTGTTATTTTCAGTTCGGTTTACTATTAGACAATGTACTCGGGTGCTTGCATCCTGCGGGGGTAATCTCGGAGACGACCTCGTCGATAGCTCAAATGAGATGCATTTGATTGGATATGCACCTTATCACAGCTTGGCAAGGTAGTGCTTCGGCAGTACAGAGTTACAGTCTGACAGACGTGTTCATAGATAGCATGCACCCGCGCCTGATTGTTGTGTTACGAAAACCTTCACGTTTACATGAGCGTCCGTACCAACGCACGCCAGAAGATGCTCGCATGTTTGAACTCCCAGCTACTGTTCTTTGCAAGCTGCTTGATCTCTCAAGTCGCTGGGGCTTGCGTGCCTGATTATCCTGGAACTCTGCTTGCTGACCCTACTGTTGTTCGACACCCAGCAGTAATTTCGGCGTTTCAGAAAGTAGAGAATATACTGTCAGCATTGTTTGTAAACACCACACGGGATGGACTTAGTTTTGGAGTCGTGAGTGCAGCTCACAGTGTCCAGCCGTAGTGACTTACTCCAATTATAGGTGCATGCGTCAACAGCGCACAGTGTTTACAGCTTCAACAATGGCACGTTGAAAGTTAATGAAACGGGTCTCTGTTCAGATGCTGAGAACCGCGTGACAAGCGACTCAATCTTCCGCATCATGTCCGTCTCGAAGAATTTCGCCATGACATCTGCCTTGGTAGTATCAAATATCCCTACCGATCAACCCACTCTATCATTAGACACCGAAGTGCGAAACGTACTTCCAAAGTTCACTCTGGCAGAACAAGACTGGAATGATGGCGGCAAGCAAATAACCCTTGGTATGTTGGCTTCTCATATAGCCGGTATTCCACGCGAAAGCTACAGCACAGGTTTCAATATGATTTTGAGCACTGGCAAAGCCGACTCCCGCACTATTGGCGCAGCTTGGGCGAGCGCCACAGCTGAGGAAGTCCTAGAGGCTATTTCCAAGGAGAAGTTGATGTTTGCACCACGCCAGCGAGCTGCGTATTCCAATGCTGGCATATCTATCCTTGGGTCTGCGGTAGCAGCGTATTATAACAACATCACTGGCTCAAGTTTGTCTTGGAGCCAGATGACTGATCGTGAAATCCTAAAACCACTCAAGATGACACATAGTTTCTTCGGTGCCATACCGCAGGACCTGGAGCCCTACATTGGTATACCTGGTGGCGAAAATTGGGCTGATTTAATCATTGGAGAGGGCTATAATCCGGTAGCAGGCATGTGGAGTTCTGTCAATGATCTTACCATCTACTTACGCGAGGTCTGGCTTTCCCCTAATCCGTCGCTCATCACCAGATACCAACGGCGTCGATCGCTGGTACCAGTCGCAATTTTAGCGGATGGTGAGCAGCAGGTCGGGCCTGGATGGGAGATACAACTACTTACGCTCCCTACCAGCACGAATGCGTCTGTAGACTCGAATAAAACATACAGTATTTTTGGAAAATCAGGGGATGGAGGAGGCTGGCATTCGTGGATTGATGTAATACCAAATCTTGGATATGGCATCGTGGTATTGAGTCAGCAGTCTGGCTTAAAAGATTTCAAAAGAATCTCTCCAACACAAATTCGGGACGAGGTCCACGAAATTTTAGCGCCTGCCTTTGCCGAAGCACTCGCTGCCAAGTCCAAGGAACATTTTGCGGGAATGTACGGCAATGGGAAAGATACTGGCCTCCTCACCGACACTGTCAAATCGCCATCTCCCAACGCCGCCTCATATGCGAGACTCGAAGTCGAAGACCAGATACTGTACCTTCGAGAACTTGTCGTGAATGGCAGCAGTGCCTTGGAGGCTATCGATCGTTTAAATTGGGCATCTGAGACCGGACCACGCTACTTTTCTACCGAAAAAGGAGTTGTCCTTGAGCCTGCTGAAGGGTCGGCGGAAAATGCAGAATTTGGCGAGGGAACGCAAGTATGGCGTCTTTTGATCCCTGGGCTGAAGACGTGTGATTGGTTTGATTTCGATGGGTACAAGGACACGAAGGGCTGGCCTCTGAGCAAAATCGTACTGGTGGAGAAGAATGGCATGGTAGAATTACGTTATCCGCCTTTTGACATTGTGTTGTCCAGGTCATAATGAAGTAGGGAGAGGAAAAGTTACACACAGATTCATCCTACATTTCTCAACTTTTATTTTTCCAAATCCTCCTCCCTGATGTGTTAATTTGTGCTTTGTTAAGTTAATGGTATGCCTGTTGGGGGAACTTCCTACAGCTACTATTAGCGAAAGTTAGGGATTTTAGGTACAATATCGTACAATGAGTATTTTAAAGTAAAACGTAAATTAATTATCATCTATCTTAGTTTATGTATCTAATCATTATTTGCTCTCTTGTATGTGATAAGTTAGAATATGTGGTACGGATGACGCCGTAAATTTTGGTCGTACCGTATCGATGTTGACCCACTAGCCCAAAAGCTTCACGTGGAGAGGCGCTGTAACCGCACAAAGATCATTATTGCTAACAATATACTCAGACTATAGGAGAAGATGAGGGCCATGTCTAAGTACATGGTACTGTAACTGTTGTTTGTGCACAGTGTTTCAAGCTTATCACTCTCCTATAAAAGATTTTACCGGCTGGGTCTTCTCTAGAAAACCAAACCCGAACAAAAGCTCTCCTTCAACTAGAAGAACCAAAAAAAAGTCACAACAACCACTGCGATAACTGGGCGCGAGCCACTTGACGTCTAACGTCACCTCATTCATCGAACAAGTTCAGTCAATACTTCCCACAGCGGGAGTTATTGTCAAAACATGCAGTTTAACAACGACCTATTCGAAGCCAAATACACGGCATGTAATATAAATAGCCCTTACCACGATTTGCAATGCGGTCACCGTACCCAAGCCACAGATATGGCCCAACCATGCGGCGCAAACTGCATTATCCCCGCCGATAGTGCTCCATTCATCTGCCCCGCGTGCTCAGCTCGCATCCTGGCAATTATTATATTCTACGGACGCATGAATCTTCGCCCAGGCCCGTCCCGCCAGAACCAGGTCCTCATTATGGCTGAACAAGTTATTACCACTAGGCTGGCCCAGAACTTCCGCCTGTCTACGGCATTGCCAAAATTCAATGACCCCAAGCTACAGTTCTTCAATCTGTTCTTGCTGGAAGGAGGCTATGAGGGCGTTTCCTCAGGTGTTCAGGGATCTACCCTTGCTCCAGTTCGCGTTTACAAGCGTCCTGCGGCTGCGCGTCTGCGCGATACTCCACCAGATGTAATGGAAGTACAAGAGGCTATAGTGTCCCAGAATATGTGGTCTCCTCGCGAGATTGGTCAGCCTGTGCAGGAGGGATTAACTGAAGTCCCTCCTATCATGATGGCGCTAGAATGGGAGGAGTTCCTGCATGGGTTCCCATACGAACAACTGGATTACGACATTCTAGTTAGTGTGGCCATGGATAACCTTATAGAAATCCTGGCGGATCCGCGCGTTAGCGCTAACGTCGATGATGAGACTGTAAAGGCTACTGAGGAAGTTCTGATCGCACGCGAGGCGCAACTTTGAGTAATCTTTCGGGTTCCTGGGGTAGTTCTAGTTATAGAGGGAGATTCCACTGTGTAGGTTGTATGACTGATAATGTGGAACGATACAGGTAGGCAGAGATGAGTAGCATAACCAATCAAATTGTTACAAGAAAATACTGTGAAGTAGTGTGAAAGTGATATGATCATGTGAATATTGATGAACGCGGATTTCTCCCCGCGATGCTCGATTTGCTGGAGAAAGTGGCGATAGGCAAATGTAAGTCAGACTAACAAAGGCATGATCAGCCCATACTCTAGGTGACTTTTCGTGGCAGAACGTCGGTAGTAGTTCAAGAGTAAAGAGTATGGGGGGTACTAAACCCTAGAGGTCCCACAGTATTGGGGCTGCAGTCATCTTACGAGTCGTGACTCGTGGCTGCCATGCGGTTGTGAAGTCGCACATGCAGCTATGCGGCTAAGCAAGAGTAATTAACACTTATCTCCCGGCAGCGGATTGATGATTATCTTCCAGCTAGGTATAGCACTCTTCCTGTTGGAGAAGTGATGTGAAAGGGTTTGGAACTAGGCAGTGATGTTCTCGTAGGATTTCATTTTGTAATTAGATGCCAATCTCACTGCCATATGGGTAGAGGCGCTAGTCCGGCACAATGCCAGGTCTCCCCGAATCCGTCAATCCTTCAAATGCCAAACTTTCGGTATGCGGGAACTGACATGTGAATAGAAGGGATGATCATGCTACACAGGCCGACCAAATCAAACATGCTCACGCGACCTCATTCCCCTTCAAGAAAATAGGCGATACATGCGACTGAGCAACCAGGCAGCGACTATCTCCAAACTTTATCTGAGGATGAAGAGCATTGCTCGGGGATTTGTACAAAATGTCCGGGTGGAAACAGATGTGTGGTTGAAAAGCCTCGCCTGTGCGACAACTACAAGTCCAAGAGCGGTGCAGGGGAACATGCACACCAGATCAGCGCTTAACTAGTTAGGGGGTACATACATGGATGATAGCAAAGGGAGAGGTAACACATGCTCGACGCGGGCACTATGACCTTATTCAAAGTTGTTGCTGAGTGACTGAAGACACTTTGAAGTTTGAATCACCTACCTAGGTACCTGTTAGAGTTTGGAATGCCGGACATTCTCTGCAACCCGCTTGACGCAGGGAGCGAACACCTGATTAACTAGGGAGTAGTGACTGCTGCTGCTATTATGTAAGTTTCCCGACCATGCACGGCCTACCTATTGTCAATAGGGAGGCTTAGACCCATCCATGGATTTCAGAATGCTATCAGCCAACTACAACTTCGACGAACAGAAGCCCAGCCCAGTGGTAGCAGATTTGAAACCCCGGGTAGATTTGCCCTTCAGCGATAATTAGGTATGGCGTTCATTGGTTGCCCATCTAAGCGAGTCAGCCCTGGAGGTCCTGTACGCCCCGACTTAAGAGTCAGACTCAACACCACTGTCGGGACTCGGAAGCCAATATTTGAATATAGTGTCTCCAAGAGCTAAGTTGAACTGCCGAGAGCTGGCCAATGAGAGAGCTGGGACGTCCTCGATCTGACAGATTGATTCGCCGGACTTTGGCAGGCGTTCAACTTGGCGCTTGGAGACACTGTAGATATAACCTTGGAACCTTGGAATTAGGTAATATGCACTAATCTATGTCAATCGCGAATGTCTTGGCCAAATGGAAAGGATAAGTAGTTCGGAGACTCGGACTATAGAAATTCCCCCCAACTTGATATGTATATACGCTTTACCCTAGCATGGAGCTGCGTGGTTGCTTAACAGCGGCATTTTGGGTTTCTACCTAGTAGACTTCATGATTGAATCATAGATCGGCATGCTTTAACTAGCCGCGAGATTCGCGAAGGACGCATGGGCCATGGCGCGCATGAGCACACACTTGAGTCATTACTACTCCGTAGTAACGTATGATGGGTAATGTACCTAAAACCTAGCACACTGATCGCGGAAGCCAGTGGACATGTTAGCGGCTTACTCCACATGCATTTGGACTAAGGCCATGCAGGTTACATGTAGTTATCAGGCGGATGAGTCCCGACCTCGGGAGTCCCGAGCCTGACACACACACACACTCTCTCTCTATCTCTTCAAAAGTAGAGGGTCCCTTCTACCTTGCGGATAGGTCTTGCTTATGCCCGGGAACTCTGTCTCTGGCCTTCCACATTCCTTCAGAATTCGTTGCGGTCTCTGGAAGTTGATATCTTCACTTTTTTAATCTGCAACGGAGAAATGCCAGATATACTCGGGCTGCGACAGAGGGCGAGTGCACTCTTTGTTCGTGCTGGAGGCCTTCACCCACCTATCAATGTTATCCTAAACTGGCCCAAGCCAAATCGCATCGACCCTGAAGAGAGAGGATGGGGAGGACCAATTGCACTCATCATCATCTTGGCCACTACAATTTGTGTCTTTATTGCACGAATATGGGCTCGCATCATGGTCTCGAAGAATGCGGGCATGGATGATCTCTTGATGGGCATCGCCATGTTGCCGCTTGTCGGTCTGACTGTGGCGGTAAATCTAGGTAAGAAGAAAGGTGTACACAATCGATTCATACTCACACTTTCGAGCTATCCTTGTATACGGCTTCCAATGGCATGCATGGGATCAAACATCAAAAACACTCGTCACATCACGAGAGGTACGAGGCGCCAAATCTCAGATAGCCTCACATACTGATTTTTAGATGACAATGGCTATTGAATTGACTTACATGGTCGCGACGACCCTGATCAAAATTTCTATCCTCTGTTTCTATCGCCGCATTACTGGGTCCTTAGCAAACGTGTTCGTCCGTTGTGTACGATGGTCTATCGTAGCGTGCGTCATTTACGGAATCGTCTTTTCTTGCCTCATCATCTTTACCTGTTCCCCTGTCACTGGATACTTCCATCTTTTCGATGTTTCTTGGAAAATTAGGCATCAAGTGCATTGCCATAACGAAGGTGCCATCATTGTGGCTTGCGCCATTGTCAGTACCGCACAGGATCTAATCATCTGCCTACTTCCCATCTTCCTTGTCTGGAACCTCAAGATGCCACGGCGACAGAAAATAGGATTGTGTGGCATATTTGGCATAGGAATGTTGTAAGTCTGATCAAATAAATCAACCAAAAGTGTTGGTGTAACAGGATGATAGTACCTGTGCATGTGGAATCATGCGAACCTACTATGCAATCTATGTGTATTATTGTAAGCAACTCCATTGGGCCACAGGGGGAGCATGGACTAACTCACAATAGACACTTACGACATCACATGGTTTGCCTACTATGGCTGGATTTGGACGGCTTTGGAGGCAGACCTTGGTGTTATTTGTTCATCGGCACCAGCCTTGAAAGTCTTCTTCAACCAATACTTTCGCTTAGTATCACGTACAGGTTATTACGGCTCAGGAACCAACAAAACACCGATCCGACTAACACGGTCAAATCACTCTGCGCCTTATCCTGCTGGCAATTCGGCAAGTGCATCGCGAGTCGAACCTGATGATACAGTAGAAGCTGGACTACCATTCGAAGGCATCAAAGTTAGTCAGAAGCTCGATGTATACGTTGAAGATAGAGACGACATCTGTCAGAGGAGCTCAGGAAGTATAAATAACCGCACAGCATTGCCAGAAAACAAATTATTTGAGTGGAAGTCGCCGAACGAATGGGAGCGCATAGGTCATTCTGCTTCTACACCAGACAGCAACGATGAGATAAGGACCATACATCACGAAAAAGATAATATAGAAAGAGAAATATGAAAAATTTGGTATTACAGCTTCAAATATTAGCCGCATGAAAATACCTACCTAGGTAGTCAAGGTGGCCTTGCATCCAACTGGTGCCACCCACCCCCTGGCTGATATTTCGGTTCGACTCCTCATGACTTGACATACAAAAAGGTTATCCAAGTAGGAGCAGAGACTGAGTCAAGAACACGTCCAGATGATCTGGCGATCAGTGGTGGGCAAACCGAGCAACCTACCGTGATAACACGCCACTGCATGTCGTCCCCAATGCTCAGGCTCGGTCGATTATGATCAATTGTTGTATCGGCAAGGACGAAGACATAATGTCGCTTCCCCAAGTTTATATTCCTGGCAAGTTTCCCCAATGCTTCCAAACTGATAGAATTTTGTGCATTATTGTATGATAAACTTTGGTTTTTCCGGCGGGGAAGTAAAGAGGCGGGGGAAGTGGGGAAGCTTAAGATGGCTAATATTAGCCAAAACTGCACGGCATTTCCATTGAGAGAGAAAATTGCCATTGCAGTCTTCAGTCCAGGCTCATAGTATTCAGCCTCTCGTTCCAGCATCTATTCCATTGACCCTAGCTATCATTCACGGCTTCGTCATGCCACCGCAGAAGCTCAAGCTCGCCTCGGCCCAAGTGCGAACCTTGTCAACCACGCAAGAAACGCTCCACGCCCTCGAAGCCACTGCCAAACGGGCAGCTTCACAAGGCATCGATGTCCTCCTGTTTCCCGAAGCCTACCTCGGCGGCTACCCGCGGACCTGTGCTTTTGGCGCCACAGTGGGAGCCCGCGCGCCAGAAGGTCGCGAACAGTTCCTGCAATACTTCCGCGATGCAGTCGACCTAGGCGACACGCCCAACGGCGCCGGGCAAGAGTGGCTGGATAAAAAGCTAGAGCTACCTCGCGGCAAGAAGTTCAGGGGCGATGGCACGCGGCAGGAGCTAGAGAGAATCGCACGAGAAACAGGCGTCTTCATTGCGACTGGGTTAGTCGAAAAGTCTGCAGGCACATTATACTGCGGCGTAGTCATTGTGCATCCAAAATTGGGCGTGCTGGGCAAGAGGCGGAAGCTCATGCCTACCGGGTCAGAACGTCTGATATGGGGCCAGGGCAGCGCTGATACCCTTCGAGCTGTGACGGCCGAGATTAAAGGTGTTAGGCTGACTATTGGGAGTGCGATCTGTTGGGAGAATTATATGCCCATGTTGAGGCAGAGCTTGTATAGCCAGAATGTTAACCTTTGGCTGGCACCCACCGCGGATGCAAGGGATACGTGGGAGGCTTTGATGCGCACTGTGGCATGTGAAGGACGGTGCTTTGTTGTGAGTGCAAATCAGTGTGTTCGCAGGAAGCATCTGCCAGTGTGGATTTCTGGTGGGCAAAAGGAAGCTGAGCAGGAGCTACCGCAACAAAACGGCCGCAGACGTAAGAGCACAATCTGCAAGACTGAGGATGGCAATGAAATCTGTCTCCCTCTTCGTGAGGGCCAGAGTGAGCAGGTTCACGGCGATACCTCAGCTATCGATTCAACCCCAAGTCCCTTGACGACCGAAGCTCCCTTGCAAACCCTGCCTTCCGCTTATGGTGAGGAATTTGTCTCTCGCGGTGGGTCTTGCATTGTATCGCCGCTCGGTGCAGTGCTTGGCGGGCCCATGTGGGAGATTGAGGATGACTTTGTGGTTGCTGAAGTCGACTTTGAGGACTGCGAGAGGGGCAAATTCGATTTCGATGCGGGTGGTCATTACGCCAGAAATGACCAGTTTACGTTGACAGTCAAGGGCCTTGACTTATCTCCGCCTCCGTTCTGAAATCTCTTTTCTTGTTTGTATCTGATATGATGTAGTGTAGAGAGAACATTCACTGTCGTGAACTGAGTTTTGCCAAGACTTTGCCTACTCGCTTTAGATTCTCAACTCAGCAGAATACATTTACTCCCTCGCTCTATCATGACGTATACACAGTACTGGCCTACCTCGAAATATTGTTAGTACCAAATCAGTATAGATGGTTCGAGTCCTATTATGCTATGGCTCTTGCGCTGCCAAGGTTAGAGTTCCAATGAACACCTTTGCTAGGTATCCGAATATCGGGCCAGGTATTCTCTGTTATACGGGATAAGCATTCGCATAAATGACTTGTAACTAAAGCATAAGATGATTAATATACGACCCTCGGCCATGTTGCTCTAGGGATAGATGCAGTGTACTGCCCCGCCATCACTTTATCCACCGGGTGCCATGCAGATCCTACCAAGGCCCCAACAACGCCTCGTGACGTTATGGAGTAGCATCTTCATCTCAGTTACAACTGTATCCGCCAATCCCCATGCTCAATTGCCGTTGATCAATCTACGGACCGTGTCGCCCACTCTACAAATGACGGGGCCACCATCTGGTCTGGGGTAACGACTGGGGATCATCAAAGCCTTTCTGCTCCAGCCTGGTTAACTAAGACGACGTACATGGCGCTGAGAAGCTTTTTAATCAAATAGCTTTGTTCGCCTGCCCCGCCCTTGAATAGCTTGGTATTTCTTGCATCTTCCCTAGATTCTAGTGATTATAACTAACTGATTGATATTTAGAAAAAATTTGCTAAACTGTGATAGTTATCCACAGTGTGCGATACGCTCGCTTCGTCATCATTCATCATGGCTGCCGATTACGACCAAAAAGCGGCTGAAGAGCGCGTCTCGGACGACATTACACCAGTTACTGTTCGTCCAGGCCATGGACCACCACGTAGCAAATTGGTACCACCGCCTCTCGTCGCAGCCATGTCTCAGGAGGAAAGAATCATTGCAGAAGCAAGGATGAGGAGGAAAATTGATTACAAGCTTTTGCCAATGATAATCCTTATGTATATCATGAACTGTACGAACACACATCTGCTACAGTTTCGTCCAAACTGCGCTAATCATACACAAATGTTACCAGATCTCGATAGGAACAATATTGCAGCTGTGCGATTGGCAGGCCTTCAAGATGAACTAAATTTAAATAGTGTACAGTACCAGGTAACTATGCTCGGCCCAACTTCGCATCAAGCAGCATGCTAAAAATCACCAAGACCACAGTCTCGATTTTATTTGTTGGCTATATCCTCATGCAGATTCCGTCCAATCTGTTTCTGAATAAGACGGGAAAGCCTGCCATCTATTTGCCCGTCTGTATGATTATCTGGGGCATCATCTCCGGCGCAACTGGTGCCTGCCAGAATTTCGGTGGCTTGGTGACCTGCCGCTTTTTCCTCGGGTTCATTGAGGCTGCGTACTTTCCTGGATGCTTGTTCTATTTGTCCTCATGGTATACGAGGAAAGAGCTTGGCTTTCGAACAGCCATCCTATACTCTGGGTCCCTCCTCTCTGGAGCTTTCGGTGGCCTCGTCACGGCTGGTATCACCAGTAACATGGATGGCACACATGGCTTGAGGGCTTGGCGTTGGGTCTTCATTATCGAAGGCGCAATAACAGTCGCCATTGCTTTCACGGCATTCTTCATCCTCCCTAATTTTCCACGAACAACTTCGTGGCTCACCGAGGAAGAACGACAACTCGCTGTCTATCGTCTACAGGAAGATGTTGGCGAGGACGATTGGAAAGACGCTGAGTCGCAGACCTTTTTCCATGGCCTCAAGCTCGCATTGTTGGATATCAAGACATGGATACTAACGATCCTTCTTCTTTCTATTGTATCCTCGGCGTCCGTTACAAACTTTTTCCCTTCGGTAGTTTCCGTGCTCGGATACTCGAAGATACATACACTTCTCCTGACAGCACCACCGTACGTCTTGGCCGTCATCACGACATATCTCAATGCTTGGCACGCTGATCGCACTGGCGAACGATTTCTCCACATCGCACTCCCTCTCTGTGTGGGAGTCTTTGCATTCATTCTTGCTGCAGCTACGCACAACACGGCTGCTCGCTATGTTGCTATGATGCTCATGGTCCCTGGGGTTTACACAGGCTATGTCGTTGCTCTGGCATGGATATCCAACTCTATACCACGACCACCTGCAAAGCGTGCTGCAGCACTTGCTTTCATCAATGCAATCTCCAACACGAGCAGCATCTACGCAAGTTACATGTACCCTCAGCCAAAGGGAGGACAGCAACCAAACTTAACAGTCCCGCTCAGCGTGGACTGTGCAACAGCAGCTTTGGCAATCATTATGACAGTGATTATGAGGATCATGTTAGGGCGGCTGAATAAGAAGCTGGACCAAGGAGAGCATGTAGAAGGGGCTATAAATGGGGTACCGGGAGAGGCACAGGAACATGGGTTCAGGTTCTTGGTATAATTTGGACGTTTGAAAGAAGCCTCAGATGGAATGAATCGTTTGGTTTTATCAACTAGTTATGGACTCGTGATGTTGTAAGTTGGAGGTTACTTATCAGACTTCTGCTAGGAAAGCTTCCACGAATCACACCCCTTGCTATATTAAGATTAGTCTCACACTAAAGATTAGCCCGGCTTGTTATCCAATTAGAACGCAAGGGGCGAGCAAAGCGAAGCGCTAGTGCGTAACTATGTCTGATTCATGAGATAAAGCTCCGTGTCACTGTTGACTGATGATGGTAATATCCCAGCCCCGAAGAGAATGCGGAGATTTGATGCCTTGCGTTAAGAAAACACACAAAGGCCGTCGTTGCCATCTGCAATATAGGGAAGACTAGCGATATCATCATGTGGATGAATTCATAAGATGTGCCACCGTCTGCTCGAAGTTTCGATGACGCACAACTGATATACCCGAATGCGGCTAGCGCCCAGCACGGTCCACACGACGCGTCTAATCACCGTCGCCCTTCAAGACTCAACAACCATACATTCCACTCTAGCGCACTACTTGGTCAACATTGAAACTCACTCCTAGAAGAGTTTTCGCAACCACGCCTTGCCACTGTGTGCAGGACGCACCATCTTTTTATCATAGCCGGCCAGTTACACGACCGGAAGTGCCCTGTGCACATAGAATGCTCAACACTCGATCACGCGCACATAAACTCACCAAACGCATAACGACTACATACTCTCTGCCTCTTGGATTACAGAATAACACATCTGAGTTCAAGTCTTCGAGGCTTTCACTGCCCCAGCAGGCATCAACTAGCGTTAGCTGACGCCACCCGTCGGTTTATCCTTGGGCTTGACATCTAACATGGACTTTTCAAGCGGCGCTTTTAGGGCGCCTCCGCCTACAGCCAAAGTATCTAGTGATACTGTGTCTCATGCAAATTTGGTTATGGCCTGTCGATGGGGCTGGACAAGCTCGTCGGACCCTAATACAGAGAAGCAAACAGTTGCGGCGACTTCACCAGCAACTCAACAAACATCTTGTTCTTCATTCAATAACGTTCGAAGTAAGCGCTTCGCGCCGTGCCAAGGACGTCTCTACCATCAACTTCTCTGCTCCCACCGTATCCGTACAGATCTTGTCGAAGACTGTGGAACCAACTGCGTTGAACCTTTTGCCGGTGAGACTGGCTTGGCTTTTGTATGCAATGAGTGTGTCCAAGCCGAAGCATCCAAAATCTGGGCAGAGCGGGAAAATCAACACAATGCATCGTGGCCAGCTATAGCCCAGATGACACAAGACCAGTACAACCAGTGGTACGCAGAACGCCAACAGCTTGAGGCAGAGTATGCTCGTGACCGTAAATTGTATGAGATGGAGCTCAGAGCGAAGACGCGACCCAGCAATACTTGCTCTGCACTTGAAGCAAGCAAAGAAGAGATGGAAATTGCCAGCGAGCTTGATTCACTGTCGCTTTGCATGGCAGCATCAAACAGCAGTACCACTGCACAACTCCAGCAGAACCGTCCTAGGCTGAATCTACCAAACGATGCGTCCGAGCAGCTGCATTGGAATCTCCATACTCTCGCGCTCGACCGAGGTTCCTGCGGCGTCGAATACACCTCACCGCAGTTGAACAGTGTCCCTGCTCTACGGCAGATTGACGACGACGACCTTTGGCGAAAGCCTCATGAACAAAATTGAAACGGATGATTGCAGCTTGAGGCCTGAGATGGGCGGATATTCTGGATCTGTCTAGTTTTTTTCTTAGAATGAATTTGATTAGCGATTGCACAGCACGGAGTCTCGAGCATTTGTCGGAGTTTGATGGACTTGATACAATATGTTGTGCAGGATACATCATAGCCGAAATAAGCAATACAATATCGTATGAGGAAGTCACTCTCAAACCTTGAATCAAGCTCTAATGCATAATACTCCATCAGTTGAATTTACCAACTGACAGCGGTAAAGTGAAACTTTAGATCAATGCAACACCTGTCGAAATAATGCATGAAAGTTATCAGCCTGGCTCAATCTTCCATCAGCACACCATTTGCTCCTAGAACAAGACAGCCAAAAGAAAACTCACTCATCCTTCGAGAAGAAGCCCACATCCCCACTCTCCCTCCCCAAATCCACCAAAGCCTCCCTCATCTTTAGAGCGCGCCTTACCCAATCCTCATCTCCAGCACCGCCCAGATCCCACTCTTTCGCCCACTCCCCTGCCCCATGTTGCAAGACATTCCTCGCCCTCTCCTTCCCTGCAGCTTTTGTCCCTATACTCCCATGCAACGTCATCCTCTCCTTCTCACAACTATACACGCCACGATGCAAGATGTTGTTATTATAAAACGCCACTTCCCCAGCCTTGAGCTGCACAACGACCTGGCCAGGCAAACTCTCTTGATACGGATCCGCAGCACGCTCGACATCAGTGCGCGCACGCTTATGCGATCCAGGGACAAGCACAAGAGACGCATCATCGTACAGCGCGAGATTCCACTGCGCATGCCACGCCGGCTTATTTAATCTCTCGACTTCCTGCTCGGCCGTCGCGGCAGCTGGGATATCATCTCTATGCCAGCGAAGACTGAAATCATCATCTGGGCGGACGAGCATATTGTAGAGTTCCATGGTCAAGTCGTCTTGCGAACAGCCTATGAGCGCAGCCACGTATTTCAGGAGCTCCGAGTCAAAGTAGGATTTGGCAAAGGTGAGGTGGTCTGGGTTCTGGGGGTGCATGAGGTGTTGGACGCCCCAGATTCCGTGGCTGGGGTCTTGGGGCCAGGGAGGGAATTGCTTGGGGAGAGTGCGGATGTAGGGCCATTTTCCTGTTCGGGCTGAGGTGGTTAGGCGGGTTGCTGCTGCGCGGAGAGCGGCGAGGTCGAAGGAGGGGAAGAGAGAGGCTGCGAGGACGACGAAGCCATCGCGGTCTAGGTTTTCGCGGGCGGTGGTGTAAGGGTTGTTGGGGGATATCATGTTTGAGGAGTTTTCTGAGGAGTTGTTGGTGGGGGGGTTCGTTGAGGGAAGGGGCATAGTTGTTGCATTTTCGCTAGGGTTTTTTTCGTTTTGCTCGTTTTGACTGTCAGGTTTACTTTCTGGCTTTGAATCACTTGAGGAATCTTTTGATTCTGGATTCTGCGCCACTGGATTGGCAAAGGGTAGTGGGATTCTGGCTGTAGCACTGCCCTGTCGGCCTCCTGTGTCGGGTTGATGTCGAAAACCTGGCATTGTGGGATAGAGAATGAATGTTTGCTCAGGTCAAAGAATCGGCGTTACAGTTGATTTATTAAAAGGAATATCTTCCATCACAGTTGGCAGGTAACATATTATGGTTGTATTTGATGGCAGGCTGTCGTATCATACCTTACCCCGCATGATCGTGCCGCTTCAGTGACATGCCACTTTATGTCATGATTAGTGGGCATGAAACATTTCTAAACATGTCAAGTGGAGAAAAGGCTCTCATCTCATAATAATAGAACTCGTCTCATCCTGGCTTATCTTGAAGTTTTTCTGGACTGTGACTGGACCATCCGTTTACTCATTCGTTGTAACAGTTATAGAGTCTGCAACACTCAACAACTCCATCACGTGAAGCACCGGAGGTCTAGTGGTACTACGAAGCATCAGTACTATAGTGGCTTATGTGGAAGCTTTTTTTGTGTGTGTTTTGATTTCGAGTTTCGAAATTTCAAATGTCGGATGTCCAAACATTGCCTTGGACAGGAAAACGCCTTGCGCTCAAATTGGGAACCCAAAAATCCAATGTTCAAGCTCAAAGCCTAGGTTTGGACCTGGGCAATAAAGATATTCCAGGGCTCGATTGTGCAGCTGGGGCGGTGCAGGGCCTCACTAAGCATATCAAGTAATTCTTTTCTCCAGCCTTCTTCTAAGTCACTCTTTGAAGTACTAAGAGTTTTTGAGAAAATCTCGGTCTGACAACAGCCAGTCAAGATTAATTTCGATGAAGAAATAGCAGCTATGGCAGTAGGCTTGGAAATGCCCGTAATACTTGCCGATGGGGTTGCTCGTTATAAGAAAAACGGTGCCAGAAAACTGTGGTCCAATAGATCCGCCTCACGCTTCAAAAGACAACAAGCTAAAGGGCTGACGGGTGTCCTACATTGCTTTCGCGCTACACTCACACATAGTTGGGTGGAAAGGCTGTATGCAGTGAATAGTCGCATTTTAACTGATATTTAGCTAATCTTGGGTTTCCTCTAGGCAACATTGAGCACAAAAACAAAGTCATGGGGTACTGTCTCATGCCCACGCACTTAATCATAAGAAATGTCTACCTAGGTATTATTTAACATAATAATGGAGTGCTGTGGCTTGATCCAACTTTAAATGAATAGGAGGATTGGTATCTTATATACCTATACCCCGGACGACCAAGAGAACGAAACTCGGTAGGGACCTATTTCTATACTAGACTTGTCGTTTTCTCCCTGACGGAGACGGTATTTGTCGGAGCTGATGATTGGTAGGTACGGGTCGAGCCAGGATTTCGTGTGAGCGGCACGGCGGCTTAAGCCATACAAGTACGAGAATGGTCGAGCCGCAAGGACACCATTGTGGCACCGTAGTTAGATTATGTGCAATGCCAAGAAATCGTTAACAATGTCCAGGGGTTGCATGGGCGCCTATTGGATGCTGTCGGCTTGCTAATGTCTCCTGCCTTAATCGAGCCACCATGCGCAGACTGCCGGACAAAGCAACCACAGAAGAAGCTTAAGAATACTTAGGTATCATAGATGTATTTGCATGGCGACGTTTTCTTGTACGAATCCCTAAATTTATGCCTGGTATTTATAGTAATAGCGACTCAGGTAATCTCTAAAGGATTTGCTCGCAGCGAGCGAGAACGGGAGCAAAATGAAGGAACGGACCTCCAATGGGGAAGATTAGAGTTTCACAAGAAAAAGGAACTTGTGGAGCGGATAAACCGACAGTTACGGGCGGAGGATATACCTGAAGTAGACATGCATATTGTAGGATGGCGTATGGTTAGAGTGATAGGTGCACTCAAGAGCCAAGAAGGTGTGTAATTAGATATACGGTTTACCGTATGGATAATTACGCGTACGGCATAGTCAGGGCCAAAAAAGAAAATAAGAATCCAGGCGTAACTAGAGAAAGCTTAGTCGTTGACAAGACTGGACCCGAAGGCAGAGGTATCCCGCCCATTCGACCCAATTCGGGACCTGTGAGATCATGTACGTGCAGATATGACGGCTTGCACAAATAGTATCCCTTTATATGCCCCGCTTGTTCAAATTCTTGTATGGAGGGGAAATGGAAAGATTCAGGGGATGGATGGGACAGCGACCCGTAAAGAACTTAAGCGATTGACTGGCAACAGGTGTGTAATGCTCTCATATAGACAAGGCAACTATTGTTTGCTCAAGTATATTATGAACCCTTCTTCCATTCCCTTGAACGAAGACCCTTGGGCAGTGCGAATAGCCTGATTTTACCTGCGAAAAGCGGTATATAAAGGGGTCACCTACCTTGATCTTTTAGAGTTAATCACTCCTCCACTTCTCAAAACATCATCGCACTCGAACATTGTAGAGAGCCTCTGCTGTCTCAAGATAATTCTTGTTTGTACAATGTGTTTTGCCATTGAAGTGATCTCCTGATAGCATTTGCGATCTAACTTCTTTTGAGCGAATGCACTCTAACCCCTTCTTAGCGTATGCACGCTAATGTCGCAGGATCGCTACTCTGGGTATATATATAATTACTAGTAGCGCGTCAAGAAGCTTATCAGTTCTTTAGCTCGTCCTACTAACTATGTAATTAATTAGTTGTCTTGTTACGACACAGTCTAGCAAGGCAGCCATTAAGGATCATGGACGAACGACGACCGTAGGAGAGAGAGTTAAAATACCCCTAAACCTAAGGAACTTCGAGCTTAGCATGCACGCGCTCCGCTCCGGAAATGACCAGCACGTGATAATGCCCAGGTGATAGAAATTTCTAGGATACCGCTCTCCAGTATTTCCACGATTTCACGTTCATTTCCTAAGGAAACGTCGATTCTGGAATATATTTATAGTCCCATGTTGGCTTTTCTAGCCTATCTTGGATTGGGTACCCTAGAAGCTTATCTAGGAGTTTTCTAAGAGGTCCTAAGCTAGACAGGAATTGAGCCCCTTATTATGCTCTTAACCTGCGTGTGTCTTCTATTATGGACATGCACCTTGAGGATATATAGGCCGGTACTAACGGCTGTGCCAGCTATACTATACACCAAGACGGACGCAGGCAATAGAAACCACCAAAAATATCCGTTTCCATTTTTCATACGATGCAGCTCCGTCGATAGTAACAACAACTTCTCTGCTATATCTTCATTGTAGTCCATATTAGATGTTTTTAGCTCTCACAATTGTCTAAAAATTTCGGTAGTCTGGGGTGCAACTAAAAAAGAAGTTGAGAATGTAACTGAAAGGGAACTTAAAGTCTTTTACTATATAGAATCTATACTAGCGTAAATATGATATAGCAGAACTAGCTGCAATATGAACTTAAGATTTTGGGCTAAGTTCTAGGTCTGCTGAGGTCCATCCCATGGTTGGCTGACATGCCTGCACGCATTAGGACTGTTGTACGAAACAATGCCTTTCCAAGAGATTGGTGAAATGTGTTAGTAGATGAATCTCATGATATTGACTTTGCAAAGTGGATTTTCGCAGCAGAAATGCTTGAACAGAAATGGAGCCTGAGGTTCAACTCACGTGACTAAATGGGGTAGAGCGGCGCGAAATTTGATGTCAGAAGGTTTCAACGTGTTAGCTTGGTGTCGCAGTGATATTTCGATTCTTTGAGGCGAGTAGATCTGGAATCATCAGATCTCATAATATCAGTGACCTGGCAGTATGGGGGCGCTTGGTGGCGATGCGGTCTGGTGCCGCCAGATACTTTCCCCACAACACGTTCCTGTCCCCAGTCTTCGTACGTCATATCATCGCAATAATTTACTGGGAGGCTATGCCGATACAATGCGGGGAAGCTGCCGGCGCGAGTTTGACGCTGTTGGTGTGCGTAGGCGGATGTGATGGAACGACAAAATAGGTGTTGCATGGTCCAGCGGCAGGGCGGTCAGGGTCTGCTAGCGGGCTTCGCAAGGGTGGCTCTCAGCACGATATTTGAAGCTATACAATTTGCAGTGGCGATCTATACAGGTATAATTTTTGGTGTTGTTGACGCAGCACGCTGCCTGGCAGGTGTCTACTCTCAGCAGTGGGAGCTTTTGGGGTCCACTCATGGCGGCGATAATGGCAGTCCCAATAGACAGGTCACGCCGTCAGTCCGTAACGATCATGTATTCCCAATACTCTGAGCTAATACAGTCTTTTGTTGATGTGGTGGGATTACTGATAACAAAGAGCTTTTCTCTTATACGCGCCAAATGACAAATCAGGTAGGTTTGCGAGCCCTTTATAGAACGCAGCTTTAACAGGTCCGAGGTGTAGCAGGATTTATATTGAAGTAAAACTGTAAAGAATTAATAGATATAACAATATACAGGTATCTTCAAAGCTCCAAAATTGGTTGTGGGCAGCAGTATTATGGGCAGGGGTAAGAAACGCGTTGTAGGCTATACCAAGATAATGTAGCGTTGGTGGGCGCTAACAAACTAGATTCTATAACTAGTTAGTTACACATTAACTAGTTAACTACTAGTTAATTACTCTGTAGAAATTTTTGAAAACCAGGCTTGGCACTTCGACCCGCTTCGCAAACGAATCACAGCGTATGACCTCCCCTACCCAAACCCCCTCAGTCACCGCATCCAATACTTCTAAAACAACGATAAAGACCTCCGTGTCTAGCTCACAGTACAGAAGTATCAACCTCATGAATAATGGGATACATCTTGCGAAACCATACTGTGCGCTGCCAGAACGAGTAGAGACAGTCATGCATCGCATACTTCGCGCTAGGGAGATTCCTTCATTGGACCCTAAGGCATGGGAGAAGGATAAGGATGTCATGGACGTTGCACAAGGTGGCCCCGAGATTGATGTGGTGACCTTTGCGAAGGCAAAGTTCTTCACTACATGCCCTTCTCTCCTCAAGCGCAGCATGGGGCTGTTAATGAAGGACAAACACGTTCCTCGGAATAAGTACTCACTCCATAAAGTCTCGACCCCCAAGCCCGACTTTCTGTATGGTTATGAACGCAACTCTTTCAACGAGGTTCAACGGCTCACCATTGCTAACCTTGGTCTCGGTATTGCTAATAGTGGCAACGTTTTGTTTCCCTTCCTGTTAGCTGAAATGAAGGGCGATGGACCACAAATCCAGAGCTCTATGTGGGCTGCAGCAGACCAGGCTCTTGGAGGCCTCTTGAAGGCCTAGCTACATGTACTGCAATCTCCAAGCAGCTCCAGACTGCCACAGGCTTGACAGAGGAGGAAGTCAACACCACCTCGTTTGGGATCACCATGTCCAACACAGACGCCGACTTATTCGTCTTGTGGCAACATGACTCCGCTTCTACTATGCAGCTAGTGAAGCGGTACTCGTTCCAGCATGGCAGCGACGCCAAGGATTTTCTTGATGTCATGCTCAATATTCTGGATTGAGGCACTAGGGGGCGATTGAACAGCTACCGGGGCTGCATTGATCAACTCTCATCGCGCGAGCAAGCCCCAGATTGTTCAACCACTGAAGCCCGGCCCGCTCTGTCGCAAACTAGGACTGGCGAAAGAAAACGGAAAGCACGCCATAGTGGCGGCCCACAACAAGACTAGCAATGGGACTTCGGCGGTTTGCTTCATTTATCCTGTCACTTGATACATGTTCTGCTGAGACCGAAAAATGTAAGTGTGTTTTACATCACGACCAGAAAACAATTAGAGACATTTCATCGTAATCTACCAGTATCAGCAAATAACAGTTAGTCTGATGCAGTACCGAGATGTTATTCACGTAAGGAGGGCACCTAAGATCGTCTCTGAATAAATAGTGAAGTAGCTAAGAGGATGGCAAAAGCTTAGAACACCCGCGACAACTAGTTATTCAGCTGACCCAAAGCGGGTATCTATCTTGTTAGGTCGAGCGGAGTGTTCTACGACGAAGAGATAGGCCGTACTTAAGTTTCAGGTTCGTACTTAAGTTTCAGGTTCCATTTTCAAAATCCAGTAATAGATTGAATCAAGGATTTTATTTGTACTCGAAAATTGTAAAGCTATAAAGTTGCTGAATGCAGTACCATATTGAGCTATTGGGGGGTAAACAGTTTCAGATCATTGACTGGTCGAACCTTAGTCGCAACTTCCGCATTTGCTCTCCAAGCGAATGGCTCTTCAATGATTATTGGAGAGAAACCACTGAGCGAATCTTTATCTACATCCTCAGGTCGGTATGGTACATCAAGATGAACCTTATCTTCGCCGACATCAAATTCTGCCATATGCCCAGAACTATTCTGCGGCCTAATGTGGATGGAGACCGTAGCACGATTGAACGAAGTCGGAGATATGTGGTGTTTGTAAAATCGCAAAAATTCTTCTTTGGTGAAGCTTTCAATGGTTTGAGCACTACACTCGTCTGTTGTTGAATTAAGACCTCTTCTGTTGTTGTTTTTGGGCATTCTTATCTTGCAAGAAATCATGCGTGTTGTTCGTGATACAGCTCCAAAAGTCGGCATCCTCCTCATCTAAGTTCTTCCAATCTGTGCGAAGTTCTGCAACAATCGCATTTTTGTGAGCTCGGAATGCCTCGATTGACAAAAGTACGGTTTCCTCGAAGCACATCAAGAAATCTTCGATACATTGCTCAAGAAACTCACAATTGTCGCTCTGTATCCGAATGAAAAGACCTCCCCACGACTGATAAAAGTCAGTTCCAGATATAACACTATAGCCCAACTTTCTTATTGTTCTTAGGTAATGAAAGCAAGGCTGTTCCATTATCTGTTGCAACAAAAGGAGTGAAGCACGGTACACTGCGTCGTAGCGATTGCCGATGTAAAGGCTGTAGCCAACGCAATGAAAATGGGTTTATAGACTTTGGTGGCATCTCTTGTACACAAAGTTGGTGCCGGCCTGCCAAATAAGACTTTTTGGTTTGAACAACTGGTTCGAAGAGAGGAACGAAGGTGCTAAAATATGCTCAACAGCAATTGTTGTGCGAAGTGCCTCTTCTTTTGAAGTATTTCCGTCTGCCAGGACTTCTATTATACAACTGGAAAAGATCTAAAGGTAGTGGCGTTGTGCATCGTGAGAAGACAGCCCTTGCAGTTCATGAACACAATCAGCGAGAGCGAAGCTTCTTGTGGTCTTAAAGAAGTCTGAAAAGACTGATATTTGCTGCCAGGGAGGCAAATGATTCCAGCTCAGGAAACTGTGTAGTAACTTGTTTCAGACCATTGCAAAGCGGCCTTTCTGAATGACCAATGTCTTGAACTGCATTAGGACTGTGTTAAGAAGCATGCGCAACTTCTCATTGTACCCGTTGACATGAATTTCTAAGCCACCGCTATGAGCACACAACTCAAAGTCGAGACCAGCGTTTTGAGCATCGTCAGTATGCGGACACATCGCATCATATACTAGATCAATGAAAATTGATGTGAGTATTTTTTGGCGCACAGTCGCAGCAGCGACCGGAGTCCGGAAGTACCATGTGTGTACACCATCTTCGCATCTGATGAGTTCAGGCACTGCTGCTGTGCGACTGTTGCCCTCAGTGCAGATCTCTAATACATTTGGTATGTATTGATTTGTACACGGGAGGTAAAGCTCTGTGGATATTTTTTATTTGTGCAAGACTTCCTTTATCACAGTTAGAAGGTCTTGCGACATCCTTTCATGGCTGTATCGAATCCCAGACTGAGAGGTTTTCAAATTGCATTGCCCTGAAAAGTCACGACCGATGATCATGATTCTAAAGTTGTGGGATCCGCAAGAGGCCATGTGCCTTTCGATCAGGTCAGGTCTGAACTCCTGGATGACATTGGATCCGCTGAGCAATCTAGTCCGATGATAGGGCCTCTGCATTTTCGCGGCTAGCGAGCTTGTAGTTGCAAATCCCGAGACTGCTGTAGAAAGGCGAAAAATATATGGCTCATCGGCATTTGATCTCTTACGATAATCTCTTGTGGAACTTGATTCTGTGCCATGCTGATGAACTGAAAGACAGAACCTTGGAAACCACAATATCCTGGTAATTTTGTAAGCCGACTTAAAAGGTTGTCGTAGGATATTGATCACCAGCGAGACGTATGGACACAGTATCCCATCGTCCACCAATACAACTGCATGTCTTTAATCAGCGAATCAATCAGACCCTTTTTAAGTGTCTGCCTTTGACGGTCGAGCCAATCAGAAGTCGTGCACGGCGCGCATATTGCTCTTTTTCATACTCCAAAGGCAACTAATCTACAATAATAAGCAAAGGTGTAGTCACTCGCTTTCGCTATTGCGGTGCAACAAAAGCACAGTTTTCTGATCTCGTCTTCAAGGATCTCAGAATCTGGAAAGGCAGAACCGAAGGCTGAGCGAGAGCGCAAGTTTAACTATTGAATGCCGCTGCTTTAAAAAAGACGCATTTTCAACTTGTCCTGTTTTGCAAGATTCCGTAACTACGTGAGTAAGCATACATATGGTATTCAACCACATGAGCTTCTGTAGGTATTACTGCTAAAGCTATCTACTAAAGAAGTTTAAGTTTTTTGTTGTCAGTCTTAACTCAAGGTGGGAGTCGGGACAGCACTAGCAGGGGTTTAGACGAGGCCAATTAAATTGATTTGCTTAGCTATACGCTAGTGTGTTATAGGATAGCCCCTATCCTATAAAACAGCTAAGATACGTTAGTATAGACTCTAGGCGTTACATTATCATGATTCATACTAGTAGCTACTCCTTTAGGAATAGTTATATCTAAGCGAATTACCTTACTAATACCTTTGTATCAGGATTATTAGCATAACGTAACTATTAATACTTTAGCATCGCCCCCCTGCGGCTAGCGCTAAGCTAATTCCCGTTAGCCGCTAGCGTCTATTCTAACTGATTATTAGCGTTGTCCTACTTTAAATAGTTATAAATCGTCCCAGACCTACTTTTTAATATTTTTATTGATCCAATTATGTATTTTTCATTTAAGTTCTAATGCTAACCTAAGCTTGATACCGCATCGGTGGTTTAGTGGTAAAATTAGCCGTTGCCATTTGATTAGTTGATTTCGGCTAGCCCCGGGTTCGATTCCCGGCCGATGCAAAATACTTTCTTTTTTTATATTTTTATTCTTTTTTGCAGTTTTCAGTAGTCCTAATAAGGTAAGAAAATTGTCTAAGCTATAAATATAGATAATAGAATAGTAGAATAGAGCTATTTAGTATTAAGATTATATACTAGAAATATTAGATATCCGATAATCTAAAGATTTAGGAAAGAATGAAGAATAACTATGTTATTATTATTTATAATTCATAGATGATAAAGATAAGAGCTATTAGGAAAGGAATAGAAGCTAAGAAGAGGAGGCTTAAGAACGTTGATTTTTGTGCATTATGTGATAGCAAAGACAGAATCGAAAGACCCAAGTATTGGGGTGAAATTGCGAAAGACTGAGCAGTGGCACTCGTACAAGATGCGGGGTAATGCAGCATCACGTGCGTTTCGGTCTCACATGCATTTAAGATCTACTTGCTTTTCAAATTCACGTGTATTTCAAATTCACGTGTAGTTATTTCAAAATCACGTGTATCTTAATTTTACAGGTAGGTAGTTCTACATTTCCCCTGTCTCAAGTAACAGTATAAAAAGCTGATAAATAACCTGTTTGCATCTACCATTATTTCAAGGATACAATCAAAACCAAAAATTCGCAAACAATGACAAGTCAGACGTATGTGCTTTTTCATCTCAATACTGTCAGTCCTGTGCTCACGCATTTAGTGACCATGCCACGCTTGGAGCACAGATCCAAATGGCTATCGATAAAGCTGCATCCGAAATCCCAGATGTGTCTCTATGGAGCGAAACCGAGAAAGTTAGCCACACTCGTGTCGCCCTTGTTTATGGCCAGCGAGGTAACAATGCCGCTGTGTGCGTCGGTGCGATTGGATGTAATCCACTTTATGAGGGGCAACAATCTGCAAGCATTATGTTCGAACATTGTTTGTCGCGCTTCAGACCTCACCTGTATACAGACAGAGGAGACACTAACAGTTGGTAAGGTAGGCAACTTAATTGCTAAAAGAGAGCGTAGCGATTGTGAGGCCAGTAAGACGCTAGCAAAGAGGGTAAGTACAGGGAGGCACTGCAGGCGTTATAGTTAAAAAGGACATAACTCCCGCACCTGTCAGGTAGAAATAGAGGATGCAGAGGATAGCGACAAGTCTAGAGAATAGAATAGCTTAC
>SSBG01000085.1:0-21731 GCA_028220655.1 Shiraia bambusicola | reverse complement strand
TGGGTGAGCGACTCGCTTGTGAACCACGTTATACTAAACTAGGTATAACTACTCTTATTTTACACTTACTACACTCTACTACATAAGCCTTAACACCCCCCCCCCCTTTCACGACCCCTCCGCTCCTCCTCCCTGCTCCTCCTCCCTCCTCGCCTCTTCTTCCTTCTTCTGCCTCAAATACACGCAAAACCGACTCCTCTCCCTCATCCGCCCACCCCACTTGACAAACGCAAACGGCACCACACACAACGCCAGCGCAAAGAAGCCCAACACACTCGTCGCCCATGCAACGCCAAGAGCACGATACATGGGCTTCGCCGCAAAAGGGAGCACCGCGCCAAAGGACGAGCGAGAAAGCGATGCTGCAGCCATGGCACTTGCTGCAAAGACTTCGTAGGCGTCGACTAGGTAATTCAAGAGTGCCATGAAGAGACATAGATACCCCATGCCGAATAATACGCCTGCTGATGTGGGAACTATCCAATGGACGTCTGGGCGCGCGCTCCAACCGAGCCAGAAAGCAGAGATGACGAAAAAGGGCCCGGCAACGCATGCTAGTGGTAAGCGGCGCATTTCTTCTTTGCGGGACCAAGGGCGTTGGAGGCGTTGGGCGCGGGCGAGTATCGAGTCCCAGGCTAGGTACATTACTGCTGAGATGAGGGCTCCGACGCCAATGGGAATGAAGGCTAAACCTGTTTCGCCGCGGTTGAAGCCGTAGATGCCAGTGAAGATTATGGGATAGGATTGGAGGTAGATGTAGAATATGACATCTGGTTGGGAGATTAGGTTGGGGTTGCTCGAGGTGAATAAATGGGGGAGGGCAAAACATACATGCGTAGGAGAGGTAGATACAGGTGAATAGAACCAAGGGTTCAAAGCAGAGCATCCTAAGGGGCCGTGTGAGAACGACAGTCACAGTGTGGTTGAGATCTGTTTTCTCGAGCTCGAGGGGCGCAACGATGCTTTCGTCACCAGTTTCTTTTCGTAATCTTTTTGCACGACGCTTGAGGATTGTGGGGCCATAGGTCTCTGGGAAGAAGTAGAAGAATGGCCATGTTACGCCAGCGAAGATCGCTCCAATCCATAGCGCCCAATTCCACGAGATTACGGAAATGAAGCCAGACACTAGCGGTCCTAGAATGGGGCCAAATGTTGTACCGGCCTATGCTTCGTCAATAATAACGTTCATCCAAAAGCACATTGATACTTACCATGAATACAGCCATGCTTCTTCCTCTGGATACAGGATCGTGCCATACGTCCGCACAAACCCCCCCTACGACACTGATAGCTGCACTACCTCCAATACCTGTAAATAACCTGAAGATAACCAGAGCAGCGAAATTCGGTGCAACAGCCGAAGCAATTGAAAATATGGTTAGGATAGCGAAAGAATACACCATAGTTCCTTTGCGACCGTACTGCTCGGACAGCGGACCCCATACCATAGGGCCAAAGACATATCCTACCAGGAACATTGATGTAGGAAGAATTAGCTTGTACTCATTGTATTGGTTGAAGTGTTTCGCTATGGGCTGTATTGCGCCTGATGTTAAACTTCATTCGTGTTAGATCAAAATGAGACTTCAAATTGTACAAGAACTTACGAGGATGACATGGTACTATTCATGACTGAATACAACTTAGTTTGAATCAGTACCAAGGTGTATCATCATCAACTTACCACTCATCATAGCCACGAATAGTGCGTAACTTTTCTTCCACTGCAATTGTTAGTCCGTCTCCGACATGTGTTTATCACTGTGTTGATTTACCAATGGCCCTAATTAGAGGAATAAAGTCAGCGGACTCTTATCAGCGACTTATAGATATGCCGTAGTACTTACAATTATTCGGGTTCTCTAGATCGCCATCTTCAAAGCGCACCAGACGTTGTGAATCACTTTCAACACTAGAACGTGATCCCGACTTCGAGGGTGACGAAGACCTCGATTGTGAAGGCGACTCAGCCCTCTCAATCTCGTCTTCCTTCTCTATTTGCGATGGGACCCCTACATCTTTCTCTAGACTCTTCAGGTATACAGTACGTGAACTCTGTTCTCCTACTAGGTATGTCATGTCAATCCTCCGACTTTGAATTTCGTAAAAACTACACAAATACTCACGTCGACCTCTTGAATTCTGACTTTTCTGGCTCTTCTGACTCCTCGAAGTCACACTCCTCACCAGCGCAACCGGCGTTGCCACAACTTCTAGAGTGTCGCCAAACCGTTGTTGGTCCCGGGAATAAGTCCGATCCAAGTCTTCCATGACGCGCTTGCTTGTAACCACTGCTAATAGCCGGTTGAAGTATCATGAAATAACAGCAGAAAAAAATTATACAAGTGCTCAAAGCTGGAAACCCGAACGGAAAGCAATTCAACGGGTTCATATTAGAGAAGATGGCTTGACCCCGCGTACTTGCGGTTAATTGTCCCATGAGAGGGGGTCAACCAAGACTCTCGGGTTGTATTCCTGAAGCCGTTCGTTTAATCAATGAGTCAATACCCGGGTTAGCGTTTAAGCAGGGATCTGCAAGGTGGCGGATATGTACTGGGCCGTATGAACGCAAGCCATTTGTCCAATTCTAGACTCAACTACGGAGTAGTTGTTCAACTTGTCCCTAATCAGGTCCGAACGGCACTCCGAATTGCGTCGGTATTCACATGTCGGTGTGATGATGTCCAAGATTACTGCGCTGTCAAGTCCTATGCCGATAGTTAAGCAACAGGCGAGGAACTTGCCGTTCGGAATAAACCATGCGAAGTTTGGTATTAATCTCATGAAATTTTGTTACTTGAATATGCAAAAGGTTGGATGCTGTGTATAGGTCGAAAATTATGTTTCGAGGTTGATGCTACGTCCAAAACGACCATATAATGCCTTTTTCAGTTCGCCCATCTCTTCTTGGATGGTTTCAACTTTTGCCTTGAGTGCTTCAACTTCGCTGTCGATTGTCTCCGTTGACGTCCCAAGGAGTTCGAGAACCTGTGGCTGTGGCAGTGACACGAAGCAATCGCCAACTTTGTACCTGTACCCCACGTTGGTAAAGACGTAAATGCGACATTGCACATGCAAACAAGACCTACGGGACTTTCTCATCTTCATCAACGAGTTCGAGCTCTGATGATATCTCCTCAAGGTCCTCCTTCTCCTTCTGCGCAGAATTGTCAGTTACAGTAATAGCTGCTGTATCGAGAAGCAATAAATTCTCACAATCTTTGCTCTCAGCTCATCTTCTAGCGCAGTCTCTTTTTGGTGCAATGAGCTGAATCTGTTAATCTTCTCTTGATCCTCGCGGCGGACTTCCAGATCCTCGCTTCCTGTTGAAGCCTCCTCCTCCTTGGTGAGCTATATTCTCGTTAGCGCATTGGCCAGAAATTCAAGTCATGGACGACCCACCATGCGGCGCTGCATTGTGTTTTTTGATGACCTTATTGAATGGCACAATCGAAGGCTTGCTCAGTCCTTATATGTTGAAGAGGTGAGGCTGGAAGTGAGTTAGGTGTTGGTTGTCAAGTTATGGAGTTGCTTTTGCAAGGTTAGTTACAAAACGGCAACCCTGCCAAGACCAACTTTCACCGGGAAGTTGCAACTGGGGTTTCGCCAATCCATACAACCACAAAATAAGGTGTGTTCTTGCAATTACATTGAAAAACATAGTGACTCTAGAAGGTCGGCGAGTTGAAGAAGTTTCTGGTTATATAATTTTCTCTTAATCGCCCATATTGAGCAACATAGTACAACGATAGTTCTACATAAATCATTTTCACCATGTGGTATCCAGTCCTATATCCCAAATGGTATCATATCATTTCCCCCAAACACCAACCGAAGGAATAGCCAGAACTAAAATGATGATGCCACCTCAGTCACGATGTATCCATTGCATCCCCATCTGCTGCCCCTGCAGTAACTTCCTCTTCTTCCATCCTTCCATCTTTATTGTTTCCCCTGGCCAACGCACTCGCAAGCCCTTCCAGCCCTCTGACTTCTTCTGCTCCAACTCTCCGTCCATCCCACATACCCTCTACCCCATCCTTTGTATCGACACCTCTTCGCTCTAAGATTCTCTTACTTTGGCTTTCGACGTAGATCTTGCGTTCTCTAGATAGCTCATCGCTGTCCTTGCCATTGGACGGCAACGCTGTAGCAGCAAGATGTGGTTGTAAGGTTGCAAGAAGTTTGCGCAAGGGAGGTAATTGGGCGGTGGTGAACACGGTATGTGTGGTCAACGGTGTCCGTAGTTCTGGCGAGGTGCCTGCGGCGGTGGAGACTTGGGGAAGCGGCTGTACTCCCAATGCCTGAGCAGCAGGTGTATGTGTCAAAAAAGCAAATGGCGCATTGCCGCCTCCATTACTATCTGCTGGCTTTGCGGGTGATGTCGAGCTACGCGGTTCCTGCTTTGGTGCAACAGCTGGCTGCACTATCGCTCGTAATAAGGCCAATTGTTTCTCGTTTCGGTTCTTCTCCGCCACAAGCGCAGCATTGAGCTTTTGCGTCTCAACCAGTTTCCGACGGAGATCGAAGAGCGCTTCCGGTGTGAGGGATGGATCTTTTGGCCGTGTCGAGAGATCCTGCGAGCATCATTTTCGTCAGCCTTCCCGACCTCTATCATCAGACCACATCCTGCAGAGAGCAAGCATACCTCATAGTGTCCCAACCTCACCCAATTGACCAAGTCCTCTTCACCTCGCGGCAAGCACAGCACGTTTCTTAATGTCCAAATCTCTAGCCGATCGAAATTCTTATCCACGGCATTTTCCATGAGCGTCTCGAGCTTCACGACCCCTTCCTCAACTTCCAACTTGGCATCTGGGTAATTGTCTTGTCCATATTCGTCCTTTTCTGGCGCTCTGCCCTCGTCTGCATATCGATCTGCGAAGCCTAACAGAGCTGGGTCGGCCGAAAGCAATCCAGTTTCGAAGGAATCCGTACAACGGTAAAGAACTTCGTTGACCGCATTAATGATATCATCTATCAATGACTATTGCAAACACAGTATTAGTACATGGCTAGTGAATGTCATGAGATGTAGAAGCTGGAGTTGCTGGAAGTGTTATTTGTATATGGCGGGGAGCATAGTGGGGGAAGAATGATGGAACGAACATACAATAGGAGGCCAGGTAAAATGCTCTGTGAGCAGCATATTTTCTTGTTGCTTAGCACTCGCCATCTTGCCTAGTTTTTTTCCCGGGCTTTTTCGAAGCAGTCGTCACAACATTCAAGCTAATCTGTTGCGACGCGCCTCGACGTGTTTACCCGGGATGTTGCGACGACCTCTAACTAACTAAGAAAGTTACTAGCGCCACGCTAATTACCTGCGAATTGTTTATCGTATAACTACGGAGTAAAATCCAAGTATTGTTAAGTAGCCACAATACGAGCAGTTCGATTAACAAGATTAATTACCTATTTCCTTGAGAAAATTTCATCGCACCAATTTTAACTTCCTTGGATCCAATCTACTATATCCCTTAACTATCCTAAAGACTCCTAGTAGTCTTATACGATTAATCCTAGAGTCTTATAAGAAATCCTAGAGATTATTATCACATGTCCTAGACCAAGTTCTCTAGAATCCCATTCCTTGGCCTTCTATTTTTTTTTCTTCTAAGACGTTAGCAAGTCACGTTAACTACTCGTTGAGTGATTGGCTGCCGTCCCCGTCCTATTGGTCATGTTCGTAACAGTCAGATGGCAACCTATATTATGCCTTGTGCTATCTGTAATTTTATTTTCTGTTCCTCATGTTGTCGTTTGAATTCTCACAAGAGCAGCCACGGTCATTTGCACAAAAAAGTGAAAAAAAAATATTGGGAGGAGGCAGAAATGATCCCTGTTGATTGGGCATGAATCTAATCACGCTCACATACTACCTCGATGAAAGCTTCAGTCACTTTTACCCCCCGAAACCGAATTATACAACGAAAGAGTGTTGTATGCCGCCGCTTCGTCTCCCATGCTGGATCTTGACATTAAAACACCTAACATTGCTGTCATTGCTTTCCCATCCAGCCCAGTCCCCCATCCATACGCACGTAAATGGTATATAATGTTGAGTGGTCTTGCTATTCATGCAGACACACACGTAGTACAGAGTGGACGAGCACTGCCATAAAGACTTGTTCTCTATCCAGTGCGCTGCTCATCATAACAAGAAAAAGATGAGATGTCTGTACCCAAGATAACACTAACTCATAACGCCAATTAGCCTTGTGAGACACAGTCTTCCATGCGTCATGTCGCTGTCGTAAATGCAATAGATGTGAAGCAAAGCGACCGCCGATCACTGGACCCGAACTTTCCAACCAACGCGGCGGTGCTTGAAAATTGATCAAGACGTCTAGAAATAAAATAGGACATCGAAAGGGGCGGTGCTCAGTACCCTCGCTCCTGCTCCCGATATCGACGCTCTTGTTCTATCCGTCGAGCCTTCTTTTCCCGTTCAAGCCGGATTTTGTGGGCCTCTGTTCCATCATCCATGAGCGACTCCTTGAACCATGGGTGTTGCAGGGCCTCTTTTGCTGTTATACGCTTCTTGGGGTCGTAAACGAATATTCGCCTGAGGAGATCAAGGAATTGACGGTTGAAGTCTGTGTGGCCTGGGATTGTTTCCTACAATAGTCAGAGTAGTGGTCATGACTGGAGAATATAAGAACATACCGGAAGCTTCTTCATAGCCTTGACGTATTTCTTCGACGCCTTGTTGGTCTCTGCGTTTGGGTAGTCCAACTTGTAATTTTTGAAATATCTTGCGGCACTAGCATTGTTAGTCTTGTGGACGATGCTCCCCCCCCAAAAAAAAAAAAAAAAAAAAAAAAAAAAAAAAAAAAAAAAAAAAAAAAAAAAAAAAAAAAAAAAAAAAAAAAAAAAAAAAAAAAAAAAAAAAAAAAAAAAAAAAAAAAAAAAAAAAAAAAAAAAAAAAAAAAAAAAAAAAAAAAAAAAAAAAAAAAAAAAAAAAAAAAAAAAAAAAAAAAAAAAAAAAAAAAAAAAAAAAAAAAAAAAAAAAAAAAAAAAAAAAAAAAAAAAAAAAAGAACACGGGTAGGCTTACGAATTCGCTGAGTTGCGTGATGAACCCCGATCTTGCTTGTAGACGGCACGAACAATATCACGGTCAATCTTCCCACCACAGACGGCCTCCATCATAGCCAGATGCTCGAGATTATCGTGAGTCTGGAACAGAGCATCGCCAGTGAAGAACTCGACGAGAATGCATCCAATGCTCCAGATATCGCAAGGGAAACTCCAACCGAGGTTAAGGATGATTTCTGGTGCACGGTAATGTCGAGTAGACACAACCGAAGAGTGGTACTCATCATTAAAGGTTGCCGACCCAAAGTCAATCAGTCTAATCTCTGGGTCGAGCAGCACTTTGCGGTGTCGTGCACTCCGGTTGACAGTTGTAGAGGACGAGGGTACTGGCCGGTTGTAAGTAAAGGTTTGATAATTGTTGTTGACAAGAAGGATATTCTCTGGCTTCAAGTCGGTATGGATGAGGTTAAGGTCGTGCAAAAAGGCAACGCTGGTGAATAACTGTTTTGCAAATTTTTGAATGTGTGAGCTTGGAAAGGGCACGAAGCTGTTAGACTTGAGGAAGTCAAAGACGCTCTGACCATAAAGGTCGGTGACAATGCAAATGTGATTGCGAAAGTCGAAGCAGTCTCTGAGGTGTATGCACCGATTCACGTTGTGTTTGTCGTTGGATGCTAGTGTCGAGAGTACTCGAAGCTCGATGCGGCTAGCATCACGGTATTTGGGTACCGATCGGATGACTTTGATAGCACACTTGGTGCCTTTTTGCCTATCATAGGCTTGCACAACCTTGCCAAAGGTGCCTTGGCCGAGGAGTTTCTCAATCTGGTCTAAAGATTCGTCAGCTATTGCCACAAGTGGAGCTATGGATGAAAACGTACATCGGGGTGTGAGATCAGCATCTGGCACGACAATATAGTGGCCATCTTCATCATCGACCTTTTGGTCCTTGGCAAACGACTTCTAGGGTGGGTGGGTCAGCTCTGGTCTATCTGGTCTCACAAAAAAAAAAGTCATAAGAGCCTTACATCAGAAACGAGTTGCACGTAAACATCCTTGGCTTTGATCACTGGATTTGGTGGTGGCTGGTACAAGCTGAAGGGGTTGTCGTCATGATCAAGCTCGCGGCGCTTGTTCTGTTTTGCCTCGTCTTGTGCTACTGCACGTGTGCGCTTTCGCTTCTGACCAACAGCAGGATTGTCAAGCGGCGAAATGTGATGGCCGTTGCTCGCCTGCGACCCCAGCGACGTGGCTGCAGTGGTGTGGAGGGCCGAGGTTGTCCTGTCCGTGGATATGGAGTGGTTGGGCGAGTCGTAGTAGGGGGTCTGAGTTGTCGAGTAGGACGTGGCCTGGTTGGCCTGGTTGTAAATGAGGTCGAATGCCGTCGTAGCTGCCGTCTTTCGCTTCTTTTCCGTGTGGCGAGCCGAAGCATTTGTTGCAGTCCTGGTCAGACCTGGTTGGCGCGGCGGAGGAGCTGCTGGGTCGTCATTGGGCTGTTCATCGTCATCATCGTCAATGACAATGACCTCTTTGGGCAGGCCGTTCTTGTAAAAGTCTGCCCAGTCAGGATTGCGGCGCCGTGAGCCCGCTTCGGGCACATTCATGGCCATGGCGGGCGCAGAGGGCGGTTGCTGCTGGACGGAGGGCAGCTGGTGTTGATGCTGGGGTTGTCTGGAGTGGGAAGTCGCGGTCCGGCGAACGTCTGTCGAGGAGCCGCTAGTGTTGTAGCCGTGGTACAGCGAGTTGCCTATCCGGGACGAGCCGTTGGAGAGCTGAGCATTTGCGATGCTGGGCTGGTAGGACTGGTGGTGAGGATAGAATTGATGATGGGGCGGGAGCGTAGCCGTGGCGGTGGAGGGCGTCGACATTGCTGAGGTGCGGCTGCTCGGCGGCGAGCGTCACCTGGCGTTGAAACGCTGCTGTTGCTGCTGCTTCCAAGGCAAGCGAGCACAAGCAGCAGGGCGACGGCGAGTGCTCAGCAGACGTGTGGCGGTGGAGCGGAATTGGGGCGAGGAGGGAGTGTTGTGTCGTGGTGGACGGGCTGGGTGGTTGTGGTTGGCGCAGCGAGCCCGTGATGGGGGAAGCGTCTTAATTAGTCAAGTCGGTCGGTTGAGAGGGCGATGGCAAGAGGGAAGCGTCGTCAGGACGCTGGCCGCGAACTCATGGGCGACAACGACGGCGACGACGACGACGACGACGACGACGACGACGACGGCGGCGGCGGCAGCGACTACAGCAACAATATGACAGCAGCAACAGGCGTCGAGACAGAACAACAGGCGTCAGTCATGCTAGGGCGCGACTGGAGGATTGGGAGGAGGCGTGTTCTGCCAGCTTCTGTGTGGGCGCTGGCACCAAAAGCCTTCACCAGGGGACTGTGCACGCTAGCTTCTTTTTCTCCATTCCTCGCCCTCGCCCTCGCCCTCACCCTCACTACCCTCAGCATTGCCATGGCCCTCACTAACACTTGGGTGTACATATATATAACATGCCCAACTACATATTAGTACCATTCCTTCAATCGATGGGCAGGCATGTGTGTGTGTGTGGACCTGCCCTGCCTAGTTATCACTTGGTCACTTGGTCACTTGGGTCGCAGGCCCGCCGGCTCTTTGTCTGATGAAATTAATACGGTCCGCCCAAAGTGAGCCAGAGCAAGAGAAGCGCCGTTTATTCAATAAGCTAAACCACCCAGTTTTCGGCCAACCCTGCTTTAGCCTTTCGGCCACCCTTAAAAAAGGACATGCACTACCACTACCTTCTTATAATGATATCTAAAAATTTAATAGCTATTACTTTGTATAACTATAACTAGTAGTTTATAATTTTAAGATTTTTAAAATAAAATATATTATAATAAGGTAGCTAGTTATCTCTAACTATATAACTAACTAATATAAAAAATAATTAAAAAAACAAAAGTAGAATCTAAGAGGGTATAACTACCTATAACTTTATAATATTAAATTTTTTGTATAAGCTCTGCTTTAGGTACTTTCCTTTCTTAGTAAAAATTAAAATTTTCATCTTTTTACTCTTCAAAGTAGTTACTCTTTATTTAAATTAGTTATAAGAATAAAGTATTATTATAAAAAGGTAGTAGTGGTGCACGTCCATCTACAGGGGTAATTTTGGTGGTAAGAGTAGCTAAAAGCAGGGTTAGCCAAATTTCAAAAACTGGGTGGTTTACTCCGTAGCTTAACTAACTAGCCTACTAATATTACCGCCTCTCCCTCTGTCTGTCTCTGTCTTGCTCCACTTGCACCGCTTGCCTGCATCCGTTGCCCGCTGCATGCACACGGTGGATTCTCCGTACTTAGTTATGTACTCTCAAGTAGTTAGGCAGTAAATTAATTAGTCATCTGCTAGTGATCTGATAACTAATCCGCCTACCTACACACACCTACACACACACCTACATACCCCCACACATACATACCTACCTACTAATTATGAATTGCCCCCGTCTCTTACTGCACACAGTGCACAGTCAGCCCGCACTGTTGCAAAACGGAACGCGGCGTGAAACCTCGTATACTGCAGGATAAATTGGAATAGAGGGACAAGTCGTAGCACGCTGCACTCCCGTCCAGAAGGTGCACTGACTGCTTCGAGTCTTGAACGCTACAAGTAATAACAATCGTCTCAGAACATGGGCCCCCTTCTCTCTGCAATGCACCCGCTCCTCGATGCTTTGTCCACCGCCGTCGCTATGAGTCCAGACTCCAGATGCGCCTGCTGCACCCGCCGCCGCTCTTTCCTCATCCGTCCCATCACTAGAAAAAGTCACGTGCTCTGTTGTGACCTCGTCCCGCTACACACACACACACACACACACACACACATACACTGTAGGACCTATTACCTATGTAGGTATTCGCAAGCTTCCATGCAAGTCCAAATCCTAATCTCTTGCATAAACCCCCGATGCCTTTACACCGACGATGCTCTGTAGCAAAGCCTATTTTTCCTCAGGCACTCGCTGAGGTAAGACCTTGCGCGGCTTCGTGCAGTCATCGGTAGTGGGCACATCTCCCTTGGGCCGTTGTTTCCTGAACATTACCCGGCCACGCTTCCGCAATGATCGCTCTGAACCCGCCCGAGAGAATCCATTTCTGCTTCCCTTCGTTGAATGCGCCCCACTTCTCACTGCTGTATCCTCATCTTGCTGCTGCTAATAGTAGCTACCTAACTAATACTACATCAGAGTCGAGTTCGCGTCGAGTTGTAGCTACCGAGCCCATGTATGTAATACCTACTCGCTTGCTAACTAATGTACATGGCAAAGTATGCAACATCGAATTGAGGCTTCGGCTGATTGATGGTGCGTAAAGTGGCCGGGGCCACCCAAGAAACACACATGTTATTACAATACACACGAGGGTCATGATAAAGTAACTACCTACTCAACCTAATTTGGACGTACGTCACATGCCTTTGGGCCTTCATACCCTACTTCCCTACCGTCGCGATTGGAACTTATTACACTGCACCTAGTCAACTGTTTCTTTTACCGTCTGCGTACACAAACTTCCTTTCTTCATCGCTACCCCAGCAATCATGCTACTCACTCTTTACACCTCGCATCATCTGACCACATCGACATCACCTCACCCGCTGCCATTTATTGTGGGCCCACACTGTAATCATCTGCAACAAGCGCCTTGCAGGCTGTTATCCCCGCAGCAGGGCGGTGAAAAGGTTTGTGGCGCGGGCAACGCCGACATGATGCATTCCGGTCATTGTGCTGCAGGCGCCACGCGAGCTGCCCTTGGTCCTTGGCTGTATCTCAGCGATGGGACAGGGGTGGGGGGCGTCGAATGTGGTATATATCGCCAAGCATGGGGTTTTGCTATGGTAGCTCAATGCTGCAAGTTTGGCGATGTGGAGGGGGGTAGGGGGCGGAATCGCTCTCTCGGATCGAACACAACGCACATGGTGAGGTGAGAGAGCACAAGCAAGTAGGCACAGCATCATGGATTACTTCATGTTGATTGAATCAAGATAACCCCGTGTAACCCCAGTAAATCCAGACCCAGACCGTGTGGAGGTGAAAGGTAGTACCGAAATATGCCCGGATGGCAAATCGAAAAAAGCATCTTCAACGAGTAGGCTTTTCCGGGAAGCTGCATCCGACGCTTGCTGCACAAGATCGAAGGTAAAAAATCATTAGATAACATGCCTGCGCCAATCGTACTCCTAAAAGTAAAGCCGCCGTGATATCTCGCTCATCATAATTGCCTCGCTTGCCAATCAAGGAAAATCAAGCATTCGTCGTTCAAATTCGTGGGAGATGCCTTTATGCGCATCGGCTTTCGATGCGTCATGTCCAATTTCATGGGTTAGGGCGAAAACTCGCTCGTCATTCAGAGTGGCATAGTCAATCCGGCTGAAGCATCGAATTCGTCAAAGAAATCGTTGATCAGCAGACTGACGCGGTCCACAATCATCTTGACCTCTTCATCGGTGATGTTAAAAGCGGGGGATATTAGGATATGATCACCATGGACACCGTCAACCGTACCACCACCGGGGTACAAGTGGATATTGTAAGGTTCTTCCAATCCTGTTCTGACATTAGCCATATCCAATAGGCATAAGCATTCAGACTTACCTTTTTGGAAAAGCCTCTCGTTGATTGCATATTTCGAATCGAAGGGTGTTTTCGTACGCTTGTCGCGGACAAACTCAATCTACCAGCTCGTTAAAACCAAACAAACAGAGCACACAAGGTCGATGCGAGGCACACATACCCCCCAGAATAGTCCCTGGCCTCGAACATTACCAACATAACGGTGATTGGCAAGACGTCCGCTCAGCTGCTTCTCAAGGGTGAGGCCCCTATCCCTGACATTTTGTAGTAAATTGTCATTTGCCATGATATTCTTCTGGACTTCAAGTGCAGCTGCACAAGCCAATGGATGATTTTGAAAAGTGTGCCCATGATTGAAGCCTCCGCCAGATGGCCCTGCCTCGAGGGCTTTGGAAATTCTATGGCCCACAAGCATACCAGAGATTTCTTGAAACCCACCTGCCAGCCCTTTGCCTACAAGTTGAATATCTGGGACTACGTCCCATTTTTGCCATGCATGAAGGTAGCCAGTCCGGCCAAGACCGCACATTACTTCGTCAAATATAAGCAGTATTCCGTAGGAATCGCAGACCTTCCTCATCGACTCGAGATAACCGGGAACTGCAGAGACACATCCCAGTGCCTGTACCGAATGTTAGTCGACTTCATCATAGAATGTGACCCCATGACTCAGTTTATATTGCCACGGGCAAGGACAATATAGGACAAGATTCACGTACCGCGCCTACAACAGGCTCGACAATGAATGCGGCAACATTCTCCGCTCCCATTTCTTCAATCTTATCGACCAGGGATTGTGTGAGACGCCGAACATAGGCCTCATCTGTTTCATTTTCTCCTTGGTCCCGGTATGGATAGCAAGGAGGTACAGTGCGGACGTTATTCGCAAGAATGCCTCTGTAAAGGGACTTCCGTGACTTGTGTCCACTCAGGTCCAGAGCTCCCAGAGTGGCACCGTGGTATGAGCGGTCCCGCGCGATAAACATTGTGCGAGATGGTTCTGGATTATATTTTTCTTTAGCGTGGTATTGTACTGCAAGCTTCATTGCGGCTTCTGAAGCATCAGATCCTGGGATCTTGTTAGTGCTAAACCTTGTATTGTCGTGGATGTGCCGAACCTGAACCGTAAAAGACCGCTTGGCTCATTCTTCCGCCAGTCGAATCTATCAGGAATTGTGCCAATTCTTCTGTGACACTGGTATAGAATCCCAATGAAGGAACGTATGAAGTGCCTAATCGCATCTGGTTGACAATTGCGTTTTCCACACGTACATCGTACCGTCCGATACAGCTTACAGCAGCGCCGCACGTTGCATCATAAATAGCTCTATCACCTCCAAGGACATAATAATTTCCATGGCCACTGATGACCAGCAATGGCGATCTCTTTGTGTTCCGATTGAGCAGATACTTCTTGCTTCTCGAAACCAGACCATGTGAGTAAGAGATAGGCTTGGACCTGTATGGTTTCAATTCTGTGGGAGTATTCCTTAAAGCGCTGGGTGCCATGTTCAATGATCAAGGGCAGGTTTAAGCAGTTAGCTCACAGAGTGGAAGCAAGAAGTAAGATGGCAGCTCAGAGAAAGTCAATGTCCTTTTCATGTGTCGTAAGAAGGGAGCTAGATGGCACAAGTATCTGGGGCCATTCAGAGCATTTATACGGCAGATGGCTAGTCATGAGGACAGCAAGCAACATGACTAATGGAGCGTCGTGCGAGAGGCTTTGTTTGGGTTCGTCATGGGATTTTTTTTAGTCGCCCAAATTTCAAGCTCTCGGCAGGCCGGGAGTATGTATGAAAGATATTTCGGGCCGCCTGCATATTCTCAAGCTCGGGGACTTTTCTGCCTGTGAACGAAGAATGCCGACGGTGCTGACGAGCTTGTCTTTCTGATTTGGAGACCAGGCAGAGCACAGGCCATAACCATGTCATCAAATGAGGCTTTCAATGTTCATGCTTGAGTGAAGATAACACGTAACAGAGGTTTCGAACAGGACGAGCCGATTGGGCATGGGGCTCCAGGCTATTGTATTGAGATTCAGTGTTATAGGCATATAAGGCTTGACGACTGAAATATTGCTGACGCGAGTAGGTAACCCAAAAGCTAATAGTCTGGAATAAGCAGTGACCATGATGCATGCATGCAGCGAGCATGCAAAGAAGAGCCAGAGATCAAACCCGAAGATACGGCAACCTGATCCTGGACAGTGGACATGCTTTGAGCAGGCGTGCCGGACTAAATATCTTGGGCACAACCTTGGCTGAGATGCATACTCACAGCGTACGCGCGATCGACGCCTCTAACCCCCTTGGGAACAATGTGCGCCATCGCCACATGGCAAGCGCGGGATGAGATAGTCTACGTAGTAGGTATTTGCGACCGGTCAAATGCGAGCTCGGCGGCAAATGTGAATGCAAAGCCCGTAGCTGAAAACCGGCGGTGGTGGAGTGTGGAGTGTGTCGTCGACATTGGACAAGGCTTCGTCTCGTCAGGAGTCCGCGAGTCCGCGAGTCCACGAGCCCAGCACTCTGTTTCTGTAGTTATAACTACCGAGCCGCACTTTCAGCTGTTAGTCACGCAGTACTCGACTAATCCTGCAGACAATGGTACCAACGCAAGGGGCGGCACAATTGCCTGTGGTGTGCCGTCATGTTGCTGTGATTCCGGAGAGCATTACATACTTGGGTATCCTGTAATTACTTACCCGAGTAGTTGACGTCCATTGTGGGCTAGTCAGCGGCGCGGATTGACATGGGTCATGGCTTGTCCAGACAGTCCATGTTGCGTTGCTAATATGTAAGTACATATGTATACATACGGAGTACTCCTAGTGATCAGTGATCAGCCGGGTAATCCAGAGACCATGACTGCAGGCAGATCGCTAGTTGGTCGACCCCCTGCCACGGAGTGGTCAGCCTGAAAAGAAGAGCTGTGGGCCTGAGGGCCATGCTACTGTGTAGTATGTATGTAGCAATGCCAGGTGTGCCTGTTCCCAGGGTCTTTGCAAACGCCCGGCAAGGTACTACTACTGCGAAGCACAGTGACAATATGTAATATTATGCCAGGATAGCGGGTCCCAAAGAGGTGCAGAGGTGCAGAGGCGCAGAGGTGCAGCAGTGCAGCACACCATGACCGGCTGCCATGGGGCTGGGCCAATCGCTTGAGATGGGCCGTGGCAGTATGTATGTATGGGGCCTTGGAGGCTTGGACAGAGCCTCCATGTCTCTGTCATCAGCCGTTCGCATTTGACTGCCGTTTCCATCGAGCTTGCTGCTAAGATGCGGTGAAGGCAGGACGACGCTGGAAGCTGGTGCCAGTGACATGAAGCCGAACAGCGGGCTGCAGTCGGCCCGGTCTTGGCATCTTGCTTAGCCGAACCGAAGTCTCAAGCCAACCAGTGGGAGGGCGCTTGGACCACGGCTCACATAGCTGGTACTCCGTAGTTGCGAGGGACATGCAAAGGAAGCTATTCACCACCACCAGCAACGACAGAGAGAGTCTACTGTCTACCCGTCTACCCGTTCTGCTTCGTATACGGTCCTCCACTGCCTGCCCTGCCCGGCACTGCACTGCACCCGCCACCATGAATGCTTGCGTCGAAGAGGTCAGCGACTCGGATGGCAACAGCGACCCCGGGGAAATGTCGATTGACGACGTCCAAGCGCTGATACAGCCTCGCAATGTCCCAGCCGGCCCATCCATGTCTCCAATGCTCCGGCCGCAGTCTCCAGCCATTAAGACGTCGACTGACCGCGAGAGATCAAAGCACTGGCAATGCATATACCCCATATACTTTGACAAGTCACGCACAAGAACAGAGGGGCGCCGTGTTGGCCATGACCTTGCTGTCGATTGTCCTCTGGCACGCGAAATGGCTGATGCCGCGGCCAATCTGGGCCTTCATACTGTGTTTGAGCCTGACAAGACCCATCCCAAGGACTGGGCAAACCCGGGGAGAGTGCGAGTGCTTTTGAAGCAAAACGGCAAGCCAATGAACAGTGACATCACGAACAAACACCACCTCTATATACTCATTTCACAGTACCTCAAGGCAAACCCCACCCAGAAGAACACGCCCTTCAGGTTGCCCATAGCCGGCGTGCCAATGCCCAAGGAAATGCCAGAGCCTGCCATCCCCAAGGGCTGGAAAATGAGCAAAATCCTGCCTCTGCATTCGCCTGCCTTGACAGGAGGCGGGGTATCAGAAAACTTCTTGCAGGATATGATGGCAGAAATGCAGGGAGAGATTGGCGGCAGCGGTGCAAGCAGTGGCGCAGAGATGACGAAGAAAAAAAAGGATAAGAAGAAGAAGAAGTGAGAAGTAGCAGCTCAAGTGCCACGGTACAACATGGCCCAGATACATTCGTTAATGCAATTCCTTTTGCAAACCCAGCAGCCGTGCTGATGACCAGTCAGCCAGCTCAACATTTTTTTTTTTTTTCATCTTGGATACTCGTGCCATGGGTGGCACCACTTTCTCTTCCTTCGTCACAATCCCAGTACGCAGCCGTTCACATGTTGCAACAAGTCATTCAAACCATTTTGACTTGGAATACTTGACGTACTGAACCAGCATGTACTTTGATCCACGTGTATTGCGACTTCAGCCGCTCCCCCCCTCCCCCCCCCCCTGCTTGCGTTATTTGTCTGATCAGAAACTCTATTGTTGCATCATGCTGTGATATGTACCTAGTATTCATATGACTACCTGTAACCTACCTACATAGGTACCGACCGGGAACCAATGGCCAATGTCGCGGCCCGCGCTCGGCCCAGGTCATTGTTGTCGGCAACGAGTCTTATTCGCTTGTCAGATTTGTTTTTCGCGATACTTCAATCCTCCCGTGGCTGGACCCGCCAGTAATACTGCGTAGTATGTAGATGGAATAAAATCCATGCCAGGCCCTACGGCCCCACTGGTTACTCCGGCACTGCTATGCATGGAAAGGGGGCCAGGGCCCCAGTCTAGCGTTTATACATGTGCCTATGATAGCCTATCTCGACCTGTCTTGTAGGTATGCAGCACATTTAGGCGCAAGAACCGCACATGATGACTATCACTTGGTTATCACCAAGAATGAAGGATCACCAATATATTGTTCGCCAGAAATGGGTCATGTGGGTGCTAAAACATATTGGCTGAATCAATAGTTACTCGGTGCTCTGCTCTTGTCGAGTCAGCCTGATTGTCCTCGCCGTATCGATTCATATCCTTGGATGGCTTTCCGCTCGTGTCTATTTGTTGCATAGTACAAGGTAGTTTTCATTAAGTGCTAGGTAGCAGTTGCCTGTTGGCGGTAAGCATAATTGCTGTACGAATGAGGCAACCTTGGAAGTTGGCAAGTTGGTTGGCGTAGGAGCAATGTTGACTTGCTAAAACCATCCGTCTATTATCAAGATTGAACAAGCTCATGCAGCCGTGCTCCTGCATAACAGGTACGTACTACATAGTACAATGTATGTACACATACCCTACCTATTGCCTTGGCAGTGCCAAGTATGTCGCATTCAGGAAACACTGGACCTCGTACAACCATTGGCGCAACTGTCACCGCCTTTTCTTTTTTAGCTTGACAAAGCTGCAAGCGCAGCCTCGACCGTTGGCTGCACGTCAGCTTCCCACAGTATGCACAGCATACGAAGTTACGAACTAGGCCAAGATAATCCGACAGTCCTCCGCGCGCGTGATCCACGATGGGATGCAGCTTACCAAGGGTAAAAAGACCCGTCGCCCAATAGCCAACGCTGGTCGTTACGAAGCTGGAGGCAAGGTGCTCTAACAACTACCTACCTATTGGGAATCTCGAGTCGACGTGGCCGCTTGCTTTTGCATCCTACATCCATGGAGAGAGAAGGGGCCCAATATTAATATTCAAGACGACGCTGGATCCAAGTTCATACTCTACATAATACTCCCAATATCATCTCCTCCAGGAGCGACCAGGTTGCTTACAAATATCGCCTGCCTGGGAGCGCTAGTGTCACAAGTCAGTTGCATCTCCACACAGATATATTACACTCAAACAAGCACAAGCACCAAATTCGGCACGGACATGTACAGAGAAACTGCCGGATCGCCGCAAAAGCCTCATTGAATTGCTGCAGTAGCGCGTTATCCAGCAAAATAATCATCATGTACATAGTAGGTACGTGACAAAAGGGTCAGACGTTGCCACCGCTCCCGCTCGGAACACGCACCCTTTGCCCAATCAAAGTCTATCCGCTGTACGCCTCACTCGCGCCGTCGCCAAGGTCCCAAAATAATCATTCCTACTCGGGTACTTGTTATGCCTGCTGTGCCAAGCCAATGCGTGTTGTAGTTCCCATCTCGAACACGACATACTGACTCTTCAAGAAAATGTCGCCATAAATGCCAAAGCCCATGTTGCCTTGGGACTGAATACCACCAAAGCACAAACCATCCTCAGTGCCAGAAGGTGCGTAGTTGATGTACTTTCCGGGCACCGTGTGCGTAACGCCACCGATAATGAGACCAAAGTCGGGAAGTTCAGCATTGCAGGAGAAAACCCAGCCACCGTCGTTCTGGCTGTTCTGGGCGCTGGGAACCTTGGAATAGTAGGCCTCGACAACATCGTCAGCAGTGTAGACGAGAGTGGTACCAGTGTCGAGGATGCCATGGAGAGATTGGCTAGTAGGGGAGCCACCGATGCTGTAGCCAGATGGATCAACACCCCACCATCCCTGGCTGGTGTTGGCAGTCACGTAGTTGAGAGATCCGCTGTACTTGGATGTGTCAATGAAACCAAAGTCGTAGGAACCTGCAGCATGGTACCTCAAGTCGGCGGCGAAAAGAGGCTGGGCCAGGGTGTTGAGGACAGTGGAGAAGAAGGTAGTCTGCTGCACTGGCTCAACAGTGTTGAGCTCGTTCATGGCCAGACCAACAAGACCATCCGTGCCAGTGTCCTGGACGAACTGTGACGAGACAGAGGTTGCAGCCTCGACTGCCTGACTGGTGGCAGTGACTCCGCCAATAACGACTTTGTCGGCATAGACTGTTCCAGAAGCACCAGAGCCATCACCATAGGAAATATCCCAAGTAAAACCAGGCAATTGGTTGGCTGGTTTGACCGTGTAGTACTCATGGCCATTCAAATCAGCTGCTGGCAGGAGGTTCGAGAAAACCCATCTGTGTTGACATCAGCGGTCCATTCCAACAAGGCCTTTTTTTTTTTTTTGGAGATGTGGGGAGGGGAGGGGGATGTTCGGAATCTACAGGTGTGCGTCTGGGAGCCAAGACGTAGCAGCATCCTTTCCCCACATTTTACCATTGAAAAAGAGTGGAGAACACTTACAGATCTGAGCTACCGGTATCGAAATCAAGATTCAGCGTAGTACCTCCGACATTAACGGGGCACAAGTATGAGCTGTCATACTGGTCGCTGGGACTGGCAGTGACTGAACCGCTCTGGTTTTCGGCCTCAAAGATGTGTAGGACACGGTCAACGGCCTCGATGAGATACTGAGGCACGGGCTGGCCGAACTTCTGATAAGTCTTTGCGACTTGGGCCGGGCCGTTCTTCAGGACCTTTGTTCCCTCGACCTGCTGAACGGAGAAAGTTTTGCCGCGCCGCTGCAGCAAGTCGACGGGGCTGGCAACAACAGCAGTCGAGGCGGCGAGGGCCACGGCAAGGTGGGCGAAAGAAGAAGGCATGGTGAATGGCGTTGGAGAGCAGAGCGATACAGCAGCAGGAGACTAGCGGATCCAAAGGTTGAATGTCCACACCAGATTGATGGCTGTGGATGAAGAGAAACAAGACATGGCGAGGCGAGGCGCTTGGCTTTATACCAAGCTTTGCTACAAGTATGCACACTGAGCTTGGTAGTAGGTAGATGATTACTCGGTACAGGGCCAGCTACTCGCGGTGTAGAGCGACGCGATCAACATTGCAAATTACCGCAGCAGACCAACTGGTGGTCGTAGTCCCAGCTTGGCAGGTACGATTGATACCTGGGGTTGAGTGGACCACGTTGCCTCCATGAGTCCATGACCTGCTGGATTGAGTCCAGCTCCGCAGGCGAAGACACGCCAGAAGCCGGCTTTGGAACCATACTGCTGGGGCCCTCTATTTTTGTGCAAGTCAAGTTAACGCTACAAAGTCTCAAGAGAGGCAAACGGTAGGCTAGTCGGCGAAATGGATGCTCGTAAATTGTCAGTCGGCTTTTGCTAACGCTATCAGAGGATACGTATACTTACTCGGTAACTACCTTCTCTTTTAGATCTACTCAGCTATCACGAACATTGTGTTAGATGGTGGAAAGCGATACTGCCCTGAGTATCCATTGGTCCAGTCGGCAGATTGCGGCTTGCATGCCATGGGGGTGCACTGTGCAGATCAAGTGGGTAGAGAGCATGCTTGGCTAACCAGTCAAGCTTCACAGTCTGTCCGTCTGGGGAATACCCTCTTGGCAGGTGATAAGCTTCGTACTCCGTAGTGGACATTGTGACAAGCAGTGGATTGACGTCACATACTACTCCGTACATGTCTGCGGCCCTGCCCATTAGGCACGAACCGAGCCCAGGCATCTTTCACTTTGTCGCCCCTGTTCCTTCTTCTGGCGTATATTAATAGCATCTTGGCCTTTTTGTTTTTATTCAACTCTAGTTATCCAAGTAATTACTTTGATTCATTGCTTGATCAAACTATAACTAGTTATTTCCTTTTCCTCCCTCTAATTTGCCACAGCATCATACATGGTTGGAAAAAAAAAACCAAGCATGGCAAGTGGCTTAGCCACAAGCAAGTTGACATTTGCTCGCATGAGTAACTACGATTAGGTAGATTATTCTTTCCCCCCCCCCCTACTCTGATTCGACAATGCCCATAGTGGCGCCCCACCGGCAAATTAAACTTCCGTCATGAAAATCACGAATAGTTAGCGCTGCGAAATCAGGGCAGACTAGATGATATAATACACAGCGCATGACCTAGTACCAAAAACGGTCACGCTAGTCCATTTGCAGTAGGTGGCAAAGCGTTACAAGTCCAGAGTTCCAAATTACCTAAGTCGCGTCTGCACAAAAATGACACTAGACACAATTATTAGTTACATACGGAGGTGCTTACCAGTTCAAATGACTTC
>SSBG01000084.1:26482-68648 GCA_028220655.1 Shiraia bambusicola | reverse complement strand
AGGTGTATCCTCCGTGGCCGCCCATATTTAGGCCCTGTATATTATTGCTAGTCTTGCTACGGCTAAGAAGAGTAGCCTAGACTTTCATACTAACAGGCCCCAGGTTAATGCTGTGATCCTAGCTATAGATTAGAACGCGCTTTCTCCCTTTGTAACTGCTTTTTTGATATAGTCCTTCTATAACAGAGATAAGTCCAGCTAGACCCCTAGTACTCGTATAGAGCCTACTAGTTCAGCCTCTTTATCTTTAATTCTTACTGTAGAGGTTAGGTCTTCTGTTAGCCTTCTCTTCTTAGTAAAGTAGATTAGCTAATACTTATTAGGTGCGAATTTAGCTCTAAATCTCTTTAACTAGGCTACGCAATAGTTATGTACGTTTATAAGTTGCTTACAGTTTTCTGCGGCTAATTAGCCCTACGTTATTAGAGTTATATCGTCTATAAATCTAAATCTAATTAGGTTATCCTTTTCTTCTTAGAATTATTCTAGTAGTTTAGTAATAAAGAAGAGGAATAGCACTAGAGATAGTGTTAATTCTTAGGGAATCCCTATCTCTATCTTTATCTAATTACTTTTATAACTAATTATTAAAGTATATTTTTATCCTACGTGTTACGAACGCGTAACAGCAGAACCAACCCTTGATGAGGAGGCCAGGTTTGAGGCCGCGGATCTCATCAGAAGACAGATGTCCCAGCCGAGGTGCCAGGTCACGTGATTGCCATCCCAAACATCACCACCATCCGGGATGGCAGTGATGGCAGTGATGGCAGGACTCAGAAGACGAGGGTATAAAGATAGGACGGATCTCCTTATTACACTCGTTGTAGTCAACTTCAAATAGTTCATCTCTTACCCAGATTGCAACTAGTTATTCTATCTGATAGAATTGGATTGTCACTTATATCTTTCCTAACATACCTTGTGTCGCCAGACAACCCGCTTAAGGTACAACGCCTAACTCTACCTGCCTTAGTACGGACCAGGACCAGAGAAGTATAACCTCTAGTAACACTACGGTCTATAAGGAATAACTATATATATTATATAACCTATTCTAGAAAGCCTTTCTTCCTTAGAACTTATTATAGTCTTTTATAGGAGATATTATTAAAAGCCCTTATAATATCTAGGCTAAGTACTAATACTACTAGTTTCTTTACTGCCTACGCTGTTTAAATGCTTCTTATAAGGAGTTCTAGGGTAAAGAGCATAGATCTATCCTTTCTTGCTCCTATCTAGTTCTACAGTATAAGGCCTCTATTTTCTATCTTATCCGTAATTCTCTTTATAATAATTTTTTCTATAATCTTAGCTATAGTATTTTCTAGCGCGATAGGCCTATAACTACTTAGGAGGGAGTAGTCTTTCTTTTTTTCCTTCTTAAGCGCAATTATATAGGACTCCTTTATATTCGCTAGAATAACCCTAGTCTAGAGTATATTAGTAATTGCTTCTGTAAGGTCGTCCTATACTAGGTTAATAGTCTTTTTCTAAGCTTTATTTAGTATCCTATTTAGACCTAGGGCCTTATTATTTAAAAGATTCTTTATAGTCTTATTAATCTCCCTTAGGTTAACTATCTAGTCTATTTTAAATTATATAAATGCGTCTTAGTTACTAATATCTAATATATCTACTACTCTACTATATAGGAAGAACTTATTTACTAGGATTTTAGCTTTACGTATATTATTAGGTATTAGGTTATCCTCCTCTCTTACTTAAAGTAGTAGGAGCTTTATTATTATGTTATTAGCTTTCCTACTTTATTTAGATAGCCTTTAGAGTCCCCTATTTACCCCTTAGGCTTTATTTGTGGTGTCTTTCGTAAGGCTCTATATAGCTTTTTACTATACTATTCTTTTATTAGATTACAGTTCGTGTTTTAGCCTATTTTTTAGGCGCTTCTATTCTGCGTCTTATATTAGGTTGCCTATAGTCTAGTATTTCCTTTACGCCCTTTTAGCTCCTGCTAGGAGCTCCGCTGCTTTAGGTAACTATTCTGGTCAGGCTTTATCGCTTAGTTATAGGACTAGGCAGTATAATTCTAGAGCTCTTTATAGGGTAGCTAGTGTTTAGTCCGCATTCTATAGTTTTAGTGTCTCTTATTGTTCTTCTAGTATTACCCCCCGGATCTTTTCTTAGTTAGCTTTTTTAATAGCGTATTTCCTTTCTTTCTGTTTGCTTGGCGGTGCTATGTCGATCGAGATTTTAATCAGGATGTAGTCTTTTGTGAGGGCCTATTCTTCCCTAGGGCGGTATGTAATAATTCTATCGGCTGTCCCTTATATAGCAAACCCTAGGTTAATCACCGCTTTTAGTCTGCCTCGTCTCCACGTAGGTATCCCTAGTTCGTTTAGGTTTACCAAGCCTCTCGTGCTTAGGTTCCTAATTAGGTGTTCCGCCTTCGGCTCCCTTATTCTTGCGTTGCCTGCCTATTTTGGGTGGTGGCAGTTGAAATCTCCTATGACTATGGCCTCTTCTTCTCCTGTCCTCTCGATAGCGGCTTCGAGCTGTTGCCATACCTCGATTTGGTTTTGCGTGGCCGGTCCTGGCGGATTGTATACGTTCACTATATAGATCTATCGGTTCTCTGTCTTTACCTTGATCTGCACTAGTTGGTTAGAGCTCGCCACGACGTCCCATTCGTCCCGCCTTAACGCGCTGTGTATGAGTGTCGTAACTCTGTTCCCTTGTTCAACTTTTGTACATGGAGAGAAGTTTCTCGGGCAGTACGTGTATCCTGCCGTGTTTACCATCGGTTCCTGAAGTGCAATCACCTGGTGGCTTCTTGGGTCGATAGAGTCGAGGAATGGTCTGGCCATGCTTCCATTTGCATTTCCGCAGTTGTATTGGATTATGCGGAGTGTACTCATTGGGTTGAGGGCCCTGGTACGATGTCCATCCTTTCATCGCCTGGAGTTGGTTGGGTGGCCGCTGGGGTTGCTCTGGCTGTGCGGAACGGCGATAGGCGGGTTTGTCCTGCTTGTCTTGCCGCTACGTCTATGCCTCTTTTGAATGCAGTATATGCAAAGCGTTAGCTGGTGTTCTTTAGGTCCATATACGCCATAGGCAAGCAAAGCATCGTGTTGCAAGATACGATTATATCATACCGCCAACGTCACCATGTTATCAAGCTGAGCTACGCGATATGACATGGGCCTTCAGTTGTATATCACGACCAAATTCACCGTAATCCAGCAGGTTTGCTATGCCATATGCACAAATGCCAAGGCGCAGCGGTGTGATTTTGATCATTTTTCATTGATCTCAGAGGAATCTTGATTGATTTTTGCCATTGTCATGGGTTTCCGAAAAACAATGACACCGTAAACCTGCCTGAACATGCCATGTGGAAGAGCCTGAGCCTGAGCATGAATGTCTCTGTTGCCATTCTCTCGCTCCACGCCGGGTTTTGCGCCTAGCCGCCTATCATTTCATCGCTAATCTACCACCCATCCGTCCCATCTCCAGAAATCGTGACGGAATTATATCGAAGAAGGGTAAAGCATGACGCGAACGGAGGCACCAAAAGACTTGGGAGGAAGGTTGGACCTGAACTTGGCACGGACGGCACCGCTGTTGCCGTGTGGCCTGGTGACCTTGCCCCAGATGACGCGGATCTTGGAGCCCTGGATAGCCCTCTGAGCACGGTAGACGTCTGTAAAGCCATTAATTTCCTCCTGGTAATTGCTGTTCCAAATGCTCAAATGTACGTACATGCTACGCGCTTACCGCAGTACCATTGTGCCGCGGCAGTGTCGTCAACGCCCTCAAGTTTCAGCAGCGAAGTGCCCGGGTTGGTGTTGCGCTTTCTAAGTTTCGTCAGCGGTGAGCTATGCGTGCGTCGTAGGATCGGCTGTACCCTCGCTGGTAGCTGTGTTCTGTTAGCGATGCTGTCGACTGTTTCGGATGCTGGCGCACTTACGAAATGTGCTTTCCCTTGACGTAGAGGCGATGGGACTTCTCAGACATGGCGAAAGATTATGGCCTCCGGATGGTGTATGGAAGGTAAAAAGAGACCGTGGGTCGTGGTGTTGCTGCTGGTTAGTCTGGTCTCTTCGATACTTGATGTCTGCGACCGAATTTCGAGTGGGAGAGCACGGCCGCACGCTAGTAAGCGAAGATGACCGAATCACGTGTCTACAGACGACCTGGCCAAAATGCTTGGCGCCGGCTTCGCTCCAGGACACATCCTTCATTTACAAGCACGGCAAGGTTCAACGGGCATTGAATCCCAAGGTCTGCGCTTAGAAGAAAAATCTTATGGCTCGAAATTTTCCATGCATAGCTAACTCATAGTTAATGGAAGAGTCAAAAATTTTCCCCGTGCCATAACTAGTTAGTTAAACAACGGAAAAATTCCTGTTTCTGCTTTTTAGTTGATATCATCACAACTCATGCAATGGTGGGCATACACATGTCTTTCGGGAGGAAGTCAGGACAATTAACTAGAGCCTAGAAATGACAAAGCTGACTAATTTCTCGCTCCATTGACAAGCGTGGAATAGTGGGTAATTAATGACTATCACCAGCCATATGACGTATTCTTATCTGGATATCAGCTTACAATCTCTGCTCGATCTCAGGCAGTTGTCCGGAAATGTTTAATTATGGTGACTAGAGCTCGAAGTTGAGTGCAGTTCGGTGCAAAGAATCGAAAGATAAGAAGATGGTGAACCCCATCCCCTGCGTTGAACAACGAAAAAAAAAAACCCGCCTTTAACCGTACCGAGTATGCCGGCGGGTGTACAGTAAGCAAACAATTTCTGGGTCGTGGGATGTTGGACTAGGAGGCCTCAACAATGTTTTACTGAGATGCGCAATGCAAAAAGAGGGGGTCCGGCGGAATGTGCGATGCTCAAGCAATGCACCGGCTTGCTTAGACGTACCGCGGCTGGATTCTACTTTATTTAGCCGCTCTGAAATAAAGTCATGGTAATAATTATCTTTGCGCCAGCTCCCAGTCTGGCAGACTCGGAGAGAGCTTCACGATACCATGGCGGGGTAGTTAGTTGGTCACCCATGCTGTGCGTGGGGATAAGACATTTTAGCAACTGTAACGGCAGTGAAACGGGGCCAGGTCATCAGATGTAGCTTCAGATGTTGTCGAGGTCCACGATATCCCCCCAAATAAGGTGACGATGCGTGTCTGAAGCCATTGCAGGAGGGCGCGGCGATGGCTGGTGGGGTCGGTGTTAAGTAAAATCGCCCTCCGGCGAGCATCAAGGGCGATTACTGGTGTGGGCCTGGCGGACATGTATGCTTTGCAAGACGTATGGGGCTGCTTAGTGATGCTTGATGACTTGTTTATTGTGCTGAGACTTCTTAAAGACGATCGAGACCTCGCTGCTGCGACCTTGGAAGGTTTTCCTTGACATAATTAGCTGTTTTGCCGCTTCGAGCTCTGAAGAGGCGACGCGCATATACGTCAACACCACCAATCGACTTGCCGTGCACCGCTTAGACGCAGGGCTCCCAGGACCCCACCACCGAAGCTTTTCTTTCGCAACAGGACATTCAAACCCACCCCTCCACACCCACCTCGAGTCGTACGGCGCCCCTTCGATCCTCATTGTTTTCTCGCCTGTAATTGAGTTGAGCTCATCGACCGCTCCTTCCGCATCGTGACCAGTGTTGACTTGATCTTCGCTACCATGGCCGACACTGTTATTCAGCCTCAACACGAGGAGGCTCACGCCGGGTAGGTGTCAATTCCTTCTGAGCAATCTAAACCCAAAGCCTGGATCTCCTGTATGCTCTCGCAACGTGCTCCACGTCTTTCCGTACCGTCGGCGGAATTAACGGCCTAGTCGGAGGGTTTGCTGAACGCGAGCGCTGTGCTCGACTCGAAGCAAGAGGATCAAAGGGCTAACTCGCACATCCTAATAGCAACATGGAGCTCAAAGACAACACTGTCATCATTGTCCTGGGCGCATCTGGTGATTTGGCGAAGAAGAAGACTGTGAGTACACGATTTGCGATAGACATGGCGATGAAGACATACCACTGACTTCAACTTAGTTCCCAGCACTCTTCGGCCTCGTAGGTCTCCACCGCGAACTCTGAATGTCGCCCCAAATTGACTCTTCACGCAGCACCGCAACAACTTCCTTCCCAAGAACATTCGAATCGTTGGATATGCAAGGACAAAGATGGACCATGAGGAATACATCAAGCGAGTCAAGTCCTATATCAAGACACCTACTAAAGAGCATGAGAAGCAGCTAGAGGAGTTCTGCGGCTACTGCACATACGTATCTGGCCAGTACGACAAGGATGAATCCTTCCAGGAGCTCGAAAAGCATTTGGGCGAGCTTGAAAAGGGCCGCAAGGAGACTAATAGAATATTCTACATGGCTCTGCCGCCAAGTGTCTTCATTACAGTCTCTCAGCACTTGAAGCGAAACTGCTACCCGAAAAATGGCATTTCTCGCGTCATCGTAAGTCTCTGACTTGCGCCGTGCCACAACCATGCAGCTAATCATGGCGCAACAGGTCGAGAAACCTTTCGGCAAGGATCTCCCAAGTTCCCGAGAGCTCCAGCGCGCTCTCGCACCCGACTGGTCGGAGGATGAGCTTTACCGCATCGATCATTACCTGGGCAAGGAAATGGTCAAGAACATTCTCATTCTTCGATTTGGTAACGAGTTCTTTGGTGCAACTTGGAACCGTAACCACATCGACAATATCCAGGTACTTTTAATTCAGACAGCTTGGAAGTCGTGCGCTAACGTTAGCAGATTACATTCAAGGAACCATTCGGTACAGAGGGACGAGGTGGCTACTTTGATGAATTTGGCATCATTCGTGATGTGATGCAGAATCGTGGGTAACCTCGATTGATTTCACTCGCAGATACTGACTGCTTCCAGATTTGTTGCAGGTGCTTACTCTTCTCGCCATGGAGCGACCAATCTCCTTTTCTGCCGAAGACATCCGTGACGAGAAAGTTCGTGTCCTACGTGGCATGGCAGCAATCGAGCCGAAGAACGTCATAATTGGACAATACGGAAAGTCTTTAGATGGCTCAAAGCCAGGCTACAAGGAGGACGACACGGTCCCCAAGGATTCTCGATGCCCTACCTTCGCTTCCATGGTTGCATACATCAAGAACGAGAGATGGGATGGTGTGCCATTTATTCTCAAGGCAGGAAAGGCCCTGAATGAGCAGAAGACAGAAGTTCGCATTCAGTTCAAGGATGTGACTTCTGGTATCTTCAAGGATATTCCACGAAATGAATTGGTCATTCGTGTCCAGCCTAACGAGAGTGTCTACATCAAGATGAACTCGAAGCTCCCCGGTCTGAGCATGCAGACTGTTCTCACAGAGCTCGATCTCACTTACAGGCGGCGATTTTCTGACTTGAAGATTCCAGAGGCGTACGAATCATTGATTCTTGACGCGCTGAAGGGTGACCATTCAAACTTCGTTCGTGACGATGAGCTTGATGCCAGCTGGAGGATCTTCACTCCCCTACTACACTACCTGGACGATAACAAGGAGATTATTCCCATGGAGTACCCCTATGGTATGCACTTGCGTCCGTTGTGTTCTCATGGTAATTGCTAACAATTGCGTAGGATCTCGTGGCCCAGCCGTCTTAGATGACTTCACCTCGTCCTACGGATACAAATTCAGCGATGCAGCCGGCTACCAATGGCCTATGAACGAGCAGAAGCTGTAGATGTGCGAGCGCCCTGATGTGATTTGGCATAATGGAGTCATTCGGAAGGAAAGGAAATGCTTTGTTAACGACCCGTCTGAACATTTTGATGACGTCAGCGAAAGGCAAAACTTGGGGCCATTGCAACCATAGATAATGAAATTATCCCCGTCTCAAATGTCACTAGAGTCAAAGTATGTGTGTATGTGTGTGTGTGTGTGCAATAGGCTCCCAATTGACGAAAGAACTTGTCGTTTGGATATTCGGCTGGTCGCTATCTCTCCGAATGCGGAGGTGGTTGGTCCAGTCGCAGTTGGTGGGATGAGGGGCTAGCGTGATTGCATCATTGGACGTCGAGAAATTTTGTAAAGACTCAACCCGCCAGTGAAGGGAGTCATGTCATATGTCGCTGTCAGCTTGGTGGTTCAAGAGGCAAATCTTACCAGCACTTTGAATAGGTAACTACATAGTCGCTGAACACTTGGTGCTCCTGTCATTGTTGACCCCAGACTTAGACCCATCTTTCACATACTTGTACGCGCTCCTTAGTGCAATTCGGATCGCACATCCCATTCGAGTTGTTGCATCCCTCGTCCGAGCGACCTCCGCAACATTCCGTGCGCACATCATGACTCCACCACGAGACATCGCCGGCAGCCTTGCACGCAGCGTTTCCAACACCTTGAACCTCAGCACAAGCCCAACACTCTCTTTTCACAGCCCACCTCCCAGTTTCCGACATCCCCCATCTGGCAGCTTTGGTGGCCGCCATGGCAGCGTACCCACGAATTCCACCGCGTCACAGCTTGCGAAGCAGCTGAAGCCGTTTGACACCAAGGACATCAAGGTGCTCCTGCTGGAGAATGTAAACGATGCAGGTGTGGACATTCTCAAGGGCCAAGGATACCAAGTGGAAGCGTTGAAGAGCAGCTTGCCAGAGGACCAGCTCATTGAAAAGATTCGCGATGTTCAGGTCATTGGCATCCGCTCCAAGACTAAGCTTACCAAGCGTGTATTGGAGGAGGCGAAGAACTTGATTGTCGTTGGCTGTTTCTGCATCGGCACAAATCAAGTAGACCTCCAGACAGCTGCACAGCGTGGTATTGCTGTGTTCAATTCGCCCTTTAGCAATTCGCGCTCCGTTGCCGAGTTGGTCATTGCAGAGATCATAGTCCTCGCGCGCCAGCTCGCAGACCGTTCCATGGAGCTACACAATGGCACATGGAATAAGGTTAGCAAAGGTTGCTGGGAGATTCGAGGAAAGACGCTAGGCATAGTTGGCTATGGGCATATTGGTAGCCAATTGAGCGTGTTGGCAGAGTCAATGGGAATGGACGTCATTTACTACGACATCCTGACCACGATGGGCTTGGGCACAGCTCGGCAGGTGGCTTCGTTGGATGAACTGCTAGCACGAGCAGACTTTGTGTCATTGCATGTGCCCGCAACCGCTGAGACGAAAAACCTGATTGGCGCAAATGAACTTGCAAAGATGAAGGATGGCAGCTACCTGATCAACAACGCCCGTGGCACTGTTGTTGATATCCCAGCGCTCATCGAAGCTTCACGTGCTGGAAAGATTGCTGGTGCAGCGATCGATGTGTTCCCGAACGAGCCGGCTGGTAACGGCGATTACTTCACCAACGACCTCAACGCATGGACCAAAGACTTGGTAGGTCTTAAGAACATTATCCTCACCCCCCATATTGGGGGTAGTACAGAAGAGGCACAGAGCGCAATTGGCGTTGAAGTCAGCACTGCGTTGGTGCGTTATGTCAACGAGGGCGCCACGTTGGGTGCGGTGAACATGCCAGAGGTCAACTTGCGGAGCTTGACACTGGAAGAGCCAAATAGCATGCGGGTTATTTACGTGCACAAGAACGTTCCTGGTGTGCTACGACAAGGTAGGTACCTATGTTCACTTTCAGCCTTGGTCGAATGAGTCTGGGGGCTAATGATGAACGTGTGTAGTCAATGGCATTCTTTTGCACCATAACATTGAGAAGCAAATGTCGGACTCAAGAGGCGATGTTGCCTATCTCATGGCGGATATAAGCGATGTCAAGGAGGGAGAGATTAGAGATCTTTTCCAGAGCCTCGAGGAGCTGTCTTGTGAGTTTGATGGTGTGCATTGGCTATGCAGCAAGAGCCAAAACTGACGTATTGCAGCGTGCATCCGGACACGAGTGCTGTACTAACTTCCGGAACGCCATCGACATAATTAGAGTTTGAGTAGCTACCTATGTAGGCAGTTGGAACTTGGGAACTTGGGATCCGGGGAATTGGGAAATTGGTGTGGTACCTGAGAGCAAAAGTCGGTTCTCGAGCCTCGACTTGGACTTGAGTTTGATAACGTACGAGCAAAAGCAAAAGCAAAAGCAAAAGCAAGCAAGCAAGCATTCAACATGGCGTTTTTGCATAGACGGTTACATAGGTAGTAACTAGGTATATTTATGTAACTAGGGGATTCGGAAGGATCAACCGTAGCAATTGAATACCTAGAATCATAGATACCTGGAGCACCTAGTAAGCTGAAGTCGACAAGGCGGAGATTTGCAATTGGTGTTTCAGAGATGGCTGCCAACGGTTGTGTGAGGGGTGGGCCATGTATGTACCAACTACTGTACTAATTAGGTACCTAGCAGTTAGGGGCTTCCATTCTGGCCAAGCAACCAACTAATTCGATGTTGTTGTTTCTTGAGCAGGCGTTCGTTTGACGAGAACTGGACTGAACAGAACTGAACAGCACAAGGGAATGACACTGCAGGTCAGAGGGGATGGTGGTGCATGTGCGGTGAGACGTTGCATGCGCGGCTCCAGCTATTAATTATGGGTGGTTGGCTGGTTCCTGGGGGTGTTGTTGGCTCGTGCAGCAGACGGGGCAGGAGGGCAGGAGCATTGGAGCAAGCGGTGTGGCTAGCGTCCCGTCCAAAAGTCGACGTCCAGATGGCCAACACCACCAAGCAGAGCGACTCCAAAATTCTGCTGGATCATCCGCCCCATCAACCGCTCTCTTTTTTTGTTTTGTTTCCAGAGCATGCCTTTCTCGCTGTGACTGCAGCGCCTCAAACGCTGACTCTATCCGTCCTGCCACTCAGCGTCTCCCCATTGGCTAAAGTGGGAGGCTTGGACCCTGACAGCACCTTGAACACTGCACTTGTCCCACGACCGCGTGCGGGACAACAACACACTCCCACCCACCATGGCTCATATTTTCGAGACGGGCACCCGGGCATGGCAGCCAGACGCCACCGAGGGCTGGGTTGCCTCCGAGGTCGTAGACAAGCATATTGACGGCGACAAAGTCACGCTCGTCTTCCAGCTTGAGAATGGCGAGGTATGCTCTCCTTGCCCACACACATACACACACATGCATATATACATACATACATACATACATACACTTGTGCCCTGGGAAGAGCGGTCCATTGACCCTGGGAGGCCAAACTGACTGCGACGACACAAAGCTGACAATCGTCACCTGCAGAAAAAATCAGTCGAGACTACTTTGTCTGCCATCCAGACTGGCAATGACCCGAATCTACCCCCGCTCATGAACCCGGCCATGCTCGAGGCCAGCGATGATTTGACCAATCTGTCCCATCTGAACGAGCCGGCTGGTACACTCAATCCCTTGAACCATATACAACAAACAGAGCATACTGACTATGCACAGTGCTCCAAGCCATCAAGCTGCGTTACTTGCAAAAGGAGATTTATACATACTCGGGCATAGTTTTGATTGCAACAAACCCATTTGCCCGAGTAGATTCACTCTATGTACCAGGAATGGTACAGGTCTATGCTGGCAAGCAGCGATCATATGGTGCTCCCCATCTGTTTGCTATTGCCGAAGAAGCCTTTGCGTAGGTCGCCCCTGGTTCATACCCGCCGTCTGTCCACATGGCCAAGATATACAGGTTTTTGCCGTACCCAAATACTGACAACGTTCAGCGACATGTTGCGAGACCAGAAGAATCAGACCATAGTCGTTTCTGGTGAGTCTGGTGCTGGTAAGACGGTCAGCGCCAAGTACATTATGCGATATTTTGCAACACGCGAGTCCCCAGATAACCCAGGCAAGCGGAGAGGCAAGGCCGACTCGATGAGTGAAACCGAGGAGCAAATCTTGGCTACTAATCCCATTATGGAGGCTTTCGGCAACGCAAAAACCACCCGAAACGACAACTCCTCCCGCTTCGGTAAATACATCGAGATCATGTTCAACAAGGAGACGGACATTATTGGTGCCAAGATTAGGACATATCTGTTGGAACGATCAAGACTGGTATTCCAGCCGCTCAAGGAGCGCAACTATCATATCTTCTACCAGCTGCTTGCTGGTGCAACTGATGCAGAGCAGGAAGAGCTGTCTCTGAAGGCAGTTGAAGACTTCAACTACCTCAACCAGGGCAGTGCACCAGTCATTGATGGCGTAGACGACAAGGCCGAATTCACCGCGACACGAGTTTCGTTGACCAAAATTGGTGTTCCCCAAGAGACCCAAGATGGTATCTGGAAGCTGCTTGCTGCTCTTTTACACATGGGAGACGTCAAAATTACAGCGTCGCGAACTGATTCGAACCTTGCTCCGGATGAGCCTTCTTTGGTCAGGGCTTGTGCATTGCTTGGAATTGACGCCAACAACTTCGCCAAATGGATTGTTAAGAAACAGCTGATTACCAGAGGCGAGAAAATTGTTTCGAATTTGACACAGCAACAAGCCGTTGTTGTACGAGACTCTGTTGCCAAGTTTATCTACTCGAGTTTGTTCGACTGGCTCGTCGAGCGTACCAACGAGAGTCTTGCCACTGAAAAAGTGCTTGCACAAGCCAAATCCTTCATTGGTGTGCTTGATATCTATGGGTTTGAGCATTTTGCCAAAAACTCTTTTGAACAATTCTGTATCAACTACGCCAATGAGAAATTGCAACAAGAATTCAACGCACACGTTTTCAAGCTGGAGCAAGAGGAGTACGTACGAGAACAAATCGATTGGCAATTCATCGATTTCGCAGACAACCAGCCATGTATCGATCTCATCGAAGGCAAGCTCGGTATCCTGTCCTTGCTCGATGAAGAGTCACGACTTCCTATGGGCTCAGATGAGCAATTCGTCACCAAGCTTCACCACAATTACTCTGGAGATAAGCACAAGTTTTACAAGAAGCCTAGATTCGGCAAATCTGCATTCACTGTTTGCCATTACGCTGTCGATGTGACATATGAGTCTGATGGATTCATTGAAAAGAACAGGGATACCGTCCCTGACGAGCACATGGAAGTTCTCAAGGCCTCTAACAACAAATTCTTGTTAGAAGTGTTGGAGGTCGCGGCGCATATCCGAGAGAAGGAGACGGCCAGCACCCAGTCTGCCAGACCAGGAGCTGCGGTCTCCGCCGGTCGTAGAATAGCCGTGAATAGGAAACCGACTCTGGGAGGCATCTTCAAGGCCTCACTCATTGAGTTGATGCATACGATTGGCTCTACTGACGTCCATTACATTCGTTGTATCAAACCCAACGAAGCCAAACAAGCTTGGCAATTCGATGGCCCTATGGTTCTCAGTCAGCTTCGAGCCTGTGGTGTACTTGAGACAGTCAGGATCAGCTGCGCCGGTTATCCCACAAGATGGACGTATGAGGAATTCGCGCTTCGTTACTACATGCTTGTCCGATCTCACGAATGGACTCCAGAGATTCGAGATATGGCCACAAATATCTTGAAGAAAGCTCTGGGTGCCGGAAAGAATGATGGCACCGACAAGTACCAGATGGGTCTGACAAAGATCTTTTTCCGTGCTGGCATGCTGGCCTTCTTGGAGAACCTGCGAACTGCTAGACTTAATGATGCTGCAATTATGATCCAAAAGAACCTCCGCGCCAAGTACTACCGCCGTCTCTACACGGAAATGCGCGAGGCAATCGTTGCTGTTCAGTCTTTGGCTCGGGGCTTCATGACAAGAGGACGCACTGAAGAAGCCAGGCAAATCAAGGCTGCGACGACTATTCAACGAATCTGGCGTGGAAGCAAAGTCCGCGAAGAATACCATACGATCCGCAAGTCCATTATTCAGTTCCAGGCCCAAGCCAAGGGCAGATTGTTGCGAAAAGCCCTTCAAGATCGACAGTGGCTACGAGCCGCTCTCATTTGCCAGAGAAGTTGGCGAAAGCAGTTACTTCTCAGGGAGTGGCGAAACAAGAGGAAGAATGCTGTTACCATTCAGAAACTGTGGAGAGGAAGACAGGCACGCAAGCAGTACAAGGCTCTCCGTGCCGAAGCTCGCGATCTCAAGAACATTTCTTACAAGCTGGAGAACAAGGTTGTCGAACTCACTCAAACTCTTGGCTCAATGAAGGAACAAAACAAGTCGCTCAAGTCGCAAGTCGAGAACTACGAGAACCAGATCAAGTCCTACAAAGAACGAAGCCGAACTCTGGAGAACAGGCAGAAGGAGCTTCAAGCCGAGGCAAACCAGGCCGGCATCACCGCAGCCAAACTCAGCCAGATGGAGGACGAGTACAAGAAATTGCAGACGAGCTACGACGAGAGCAATGCCAAGATGCGACATTTGCAGGAGGAGGAGAGGGAACTTCGTGCTTCTCTGAAGAGGACCACAGACGATCTCGAGCAGTCAAAGAGGAGGAGCAATGTCACAGAGACTGAAAAATCGTCTCTGCGACAACAGCTCGCCGAATTGCAGGAGCAGCTCGAGGTCATGAAGCGCTCTGGTCCTCTCACTGGCGGCGACGCGATGAATGGCCATGCGCCAATAACTGCCACCAGTTTGATCAACCTTGTCTCTTCCAAGAAGCCGAAGAGGAGAAGCGCTGGACCAGACACGCGCGATCTGGACCTTTTCAGTCAAACTTACAGCCCTCGTCCTGTCTCTATGGCGGTCGGTTCTACTGCTCACAGATCGAATCTGTCTGGCTCAACCTTTGCTCAGCTTGATAACGTCGAGATGGAGCTCGAGGCCATCCTGGCCCAGGAGGAGATACTCAATAATGAAGTGAGCTTGGGTCTCATCAAGAATCTGAAGATTCCATCTCCCGGCAGCGTCCCTCCACCTACAGACAAGGAGGTCCTCTTCCCCGCTTACCTCATCAACCTTGTCACCTCTGAGATGTGGAATAACGGCTTTGTCAAGGAGTCAGAGCGCTTCCTTGCCAACGTCATGCAGTCGATCCAACAGGAGGTCATGCAATATGATAGCGATGATGCCATTAACCCCGGAGCATTCTGGCTGTCTAACGTCCACGAGATGTTGTCATTTGTCTTCCTTGCCGAAGACTGGTACGAGCAACAAAAGACGGACAATTACGAATACGACCGCTTGTTAGAGATTGTCAAGCACGATCTAGAAAGTCTTGAATTCAACATCTACCACACGTGGATGAAGGTACTTAAGAAGAAACTGCAGAAGATGATCATTCCTGCCATCATCGAATCACAGTCTCTGCCTGGTTTCGTTACGAGCGAGAGCAACCGCTTCCTCGGCAAGCTCCTTCAAGGCAGCAGTACACCTACTTACAGCATGGACAATCTGCTCACCTTGCTGAATAACGTTTACAAGGCCATGAAGGCATACCACTTGGAAGACTTTTTAATCGTACAGTGTGTGTCGGAATTGTTAAGACTGGTTGGTGTCACAGCGTTCAACGACTTACTCATGCGGAGAAACTTCCTCTCGTGGAAGCGTGGTCTTCAGATCAACTACAACATCACCCGTATTGAGGAGTGGTGTAAGTCCCATGACATGCCCGAGGGAACTCTCCAACTCGAACACCTCATGCAAGCCACCAAGCTGCTGCAGCTGAAGAAGGCAACACTCAACGATATTGAGATCATTCAGGACATCTGCTGGATGTTGAGCCCGAACCAGATCCAAAAGCTATTGAACCAGTACTTGGTCGCCGACTATGAGCAGCCCATCAACGGTGAGATTATGAAGGTCGTAGCAAGTCGGGTAACAGAAAAGAGCGACGTGTTGTTGTTGACAGCAGTTGACATGGAAGACTCTGGGCCGTATGAGATTGCCGAGCCCAGATCAATCACTGCATTAGAAACCTATACGCCATCATGTAAGTTCGATGTCTGACTCATATCTACATTACGGAATGCCTAACAAGTACAATAGGGCTACAAACCCCCCGTCTCAAGCGCCTGGCAGAGATCGTTTCCCAACAAGCGGTTGCGCACCAAGAGAAGACAGAATTTGATGGCATGAACGGCGATACACCCACACCCACACCCACACCCACGCCCACACCCATGAATGGCCATGAGCATGACGCGATTGAAGAAGAGGTTGCCACAGAAGTAAGAGAAGAAGATTGAGGGAAATTGTGTGGCTTGTATTGTTCGGCATGAACATGCTGAAAGGGGAGAGAGAAAGGGCATACTTTTTTTTTTTTTAATAAATGACTTGAAATGGGTTATGAAGGCAAGGAAGAAAGTACGAGAGATGCGACTCTTTTAGATACGAAAGATATGAAAGTACGCAGAGTTGAGTTGATGTTGATGTTGAGAGCCGAGTGGAGAGGGTTGAAGAAACGTTTTGGAAACTTGCCAAGTAGGAAGGGAAGGTGGGAGGGCTTCTTCTTTTAGAAATTCAATTTAGTGTAGTGTAGTATGGAGTGGAGTGTGAAAAGATTTTTTTTTCCCGTTTTTTTTTGTCTTCTATTCTGGTGATTGTGGTGTGCTAGTATGTGGATATAACTATATATAACTAACTAGTTAACTATATATAGTTATAACTAGTTATAACTAACTATACATTTACCTAATGAGATGTTGACAGGATGCAAAGTATAAGGACCCCAATATGCAAAAGACGCTCTTCGTCTTGTATCACTTGTTCCATTGATGTTTATTTTATTATGTATGCTTTGAGATGGGGTTGATCTTGTGGCATTTGATTCTCCTTCCTCTTTCCTGTCCTCTCTTTCCCGTCCCCCTCCCCCTTCTTCCCCCTACACATCATCGGACACCAAGCCTACGAGATTGCCAAACCTATTTTGTCCGATCAGGGATAGCCTTATTATCATCCTTTTGGGGCTTCCACTCCTTGACATAGGGCAAGAATTCTGGTTGGCCCGGAATGTATTTTCTCAGAACCTCAGGGACGACAAATCCCTCTGGGGTTTGATAGTTTTCGAGCAAGCAGCAGAGGGTGCGTTCAGTTGCGCAGACTATTCATATATATATTCAGTACTAGGTCCACTTTTGTAATGTAAAGAAGTTTGAAAAGAGGGGGAGGAGGATGGAGAGGATACAAGGGTAAGGAAGAAGACGTACGAGTTCCGTTCAACGCATGGACGTATTCCTTCCTGGTTGACGTCTGCTTCTTGACGCCGAAGCGAATCTCGAGTTCGCGAGTTTGATAGTCTGTGCAGTTTGAAAGGGAGACGAGTTCTTTGTATTCACCACCACCTGTGACTGGGAACCAAGCCTCGAGATCGCGCTTCATGGATGCAGCATTGTCTTTTTCATATACATGTCAGCCTTGGATGTTTTCCTTGCATGATCATCCTCCATGTGAACTTACTCAGCGCTCCGGAAACGATGGCAATAACTTGGTATGGTAGACCCAGGCTCTGGTAAAACTCCTCAGAAGTAGCCAGCATGTCTTCAAAAGCCTCCCATGACTTTTCGGGATGCGTGATGAGGAACTGTTCCACTTTTTCAAATTGGTGTATCCTAAAAATACCCCATGCGTCTTTGCCATGCGATCCAGCCTCCTTTCGGAAATTGGTAGAGTAACCCGCGTACTTGATGGGCAAGTCTGCGACGCCAAGCCATTCTTCAGAATGCAGTGCAGAAATGGGCTGTTCTGAAGTCGCAATCAGGTATTTGTCTGTCTCGGGCTTGTCCTTGCTCTCGGTGACCTTGTAGAGTTCATCGTCAAAGTCTGAAAGCTGTGCTGTCTTGGCCATCTGATCGCGGAGCATAAAGAAGGGGGGCTGGTTGGGTGTGTAGCCCTTGTTGAAGAGGAACTCTAGGCCGTAGTTGATGAGTGCGAGGTTGAGGAAGAGACCATATCCTGTGAGGCAGTATCCTCGATGTCCCACAATCTTGACACCGCGCTCAGGATCGTAGCCGTTCAGTCGTGTGAGGACGCCGTGATGCGGAATGCCGTCTGCCCTGAACTCGGCCTTTCGGCTCTCGGGTGCCCATGTCTTTAGTACTTTATTGTCATCCTCGGTGTTTGAGACGGGCACGTCCTTGTGCACATAATTGCCGATTGACTTGGCCTTGCTGTTGAGCTTGACTAGCTTCTCGTTTGCTTCGGCCTCTTTCTTGGCCTTGTCCTCCTTGAGCGTCTTCATCTGCTCCAAGAGCTCGGTAGCATCTTCCTTGGCCTTCTTCTTCTGGCCAACTTGCTTTTGCAGAGCATTGATCTCTGAGCCAATCTGCGTCGCAGCATACTGGGTCTTGCGATGGTCCTCAAAGCCGGCAATGACCTCGTCCACTATCTCGAGGGGAGCATTTCGCTTCCGTTGGGATTCGCGAATCTTTTCTGGGTCGCCGCCTCGCTCCTTGATGAAGTCGTTGCTGGTACCCCTCCATGTTAACCAGCCATGCTTGTGATGTGGGGTATAATGAGAAATGCTTCCAGATGACTTACATATCCAACATGTTGGCTTTGTGGGCGGTAGCTTGTCTGGCAGCCAGCAAAGTGATGGTCTTGGGCATAGAATCATGGCGGGGCAAGTGTGGCAGGGCAAGTGTGGCGGGGCAAGTGTGGCGGGGCAAGTGTGGCGGGGCAAGTGTGGCGGGCGGCAAGTGTGGCGGTGCGCGGGGGTGCCTAATGAATGTTCCCACGCCTAATTAATCTTTAGCTATTACAACCACAACAGCCTGGACAATGCGCATCCTGGCAGTGCGCCAACCAAGGCCAAACTTCCCAACAAAGCAAGAAAACCTACAGCCCACGTGGGACTATCGAAGACGGCATACTTTCCGTCCAAGCTTTTGAGCTTCCCAAAGCAGACGTGGTCGGTGCAGCGGTGCATGGAACGGTGTGCATGTGCCTGTAACTAAAAAACGTCCTATCTAGATTCTAGGCGCCGTGTGAGGAGTCAGGACCTCTTTTATAATCCGTGTGTTCACTAGTCATTATTTGTACCGTCTAGTTGCCTAACAATAACTCAAGAATCGTAACCCTCTTGGACAGCCACGCTCAATCCTTGTATAAAATGCCAAAACGCCATGCTGACCCTCCATTCCCTCGCCATTACTACGCCATTATGCTCTCGTTTTCCAAAGCTGAGCGCTTTGCTGAGCCGGAAAAAAGGGAACCCAAGCAGCCCAGCCCACCTCTATGCCGTCTAGACCGCGTAGCCGTATAAAACATGAAGCCTTTCAAGTCGGCCGCTGCCTTCGAAACAGAAGGACGTCCATCACTTTCGACAATCCTCCCTACAACTTGCCTTTCCTCTGTGGCTCCTTTACCATTGCTGGCAGCGTACCCAGGGGATCATCTCGCAGCACAAGCAATGTCAGTCACCCATTCACATGACATGGCATTTAGTCCCTCCTGCGGGCTCACCAGGATTTTGACTCCTTTCCACCTCTGCGATTATTAGCTCAAATGCCTTCTGGACGTTCTCGTTGTAGCGTGCGCTCGCTTCGGTCCACCCGCACTTGAATTCTTCGGCTAGGGCTTTGCCGTCTTCGGCGGTGACTTGACGCTGTTCGGGACGAAGGTCGGATTTGTTGCCTACGATTACGAGGGGTACCCACTCGACAGCCTAGTTTCGTGGTGTTAGGAAATTGTGCAGCTGCTCCATGGTTGCAACACAGATCTTGCAGTTGGCAAGTGGGAAAAAAAACACAAGACTTACAAGATGGTTGAGGATCTTATCTCTTATGATGCGTGCCATCTCGAAGCTTTGCTTGCTTGCAACCGAGTAGACGATCATGTAGCCGTGGATGCCGATAAAATGCTTCGAATTGAGGATGCTATATTCATCCTGAAACAGAACCTGGTTGTCAGTCGAGTCCTCGAAGCGAGCTTTCGTGCGTTTGAAATGAGCGCGTAATATAGGAAATGGGAAATGGGAGGGGTGGCACAAGTGAGCTTTGGCAGACGATGCGGGGGAAAAAAAAAGGGGGGGGGGGGTCAAGTACCTGGCCTGCAGTATCGATGATCTCGGTGGCATAGTCCTGGTTCCTGTAGCGAATAATCTTGCTGAAAGTATTCTCAATGGTAGGGTAGTAACTGTCGACAAAATGGCCGTCGACGAATTGCACCGTCAGACTCGATTTGCCTGCAAAACGAGAGGGTCAGTTAGCTCTCACATGCAAGTCTGGTGGGGGAGAAAGGCCGGGCACTATGAATGAAGCATAAGCGACTCACCCACAGCTCTGCTGCCAACAATGGCCATTTTCCTCTGTTTTGGCGGAGCGGGCATCTTGGTGGTGCTCGTTCTGGCTTGGGCTTTCTGGAGAGGAGGTGGAAGTGACTCGCAGAATGGCTGGGCCAGTGTCGAGGTTTCAGTCTTGACAGTCTCAGTGGACTGCAGGGACTTGTAGGTTGTAGCTGCCTAAGAAGATGCCGCTTATTCTTGACGTTGACCGGCACGGGCTTAGCTTACTTTGACCTCGGAATGGCGCCGACTTACCGTTAGCGTTGTCAATAGCACGGCGACCGTGGCGTGGTTCGTCTTTGGGTTGCCTACAGCAAGTAAAGCGAGAATTCTCGGAAGAGGGGAGGAGGAGAAGAAGAAGAAGAAGAAGAAGAGGGGGCACGGTGGATTTTGAGTAGGTAGGTAGTTAGGTAGTTAGTTAATTCACAAACAGTCGAACAAATAACTACACAGAGAAGAGAAAAAGAAAACAAGGGAAGATGCCTCATGCCTCATGCCTCATGCCGTCATGCCTATAGTATATACAGGCTCGTCTCCGGGGGCGTGTAATGATGGGTATTAATTATGTAGGTAGTCAAGAGCCTAACATGCCTCAACTAATAATTAATACCAACGAATCTCCGTCTTTCAATTTACGTGATGTCAATCTCCCAAGGTCTAGGTCTAACTAGCCGCACCTCCACCACCACCACCACCACCACCAACGCCAGAGTAACCCGACATGATACATGCAACAATGGTTGACCTCCTCACTTTGCCCGAAATCCATGGCCTGTCTTACGGTTTACCTACCTCCTCCTGGCTTGCTGGGCTGGCTTGTGAAAATTGAACATGAATTTACCGACCGTTACGAACAAACTTGTTACTTACCTGCTTGCCGCCGGCTTTCATTCGTATCATGTAGCTATGTACTACATAGCAGCCGGCTCTGTTCGCGGAAACCCTACCAGGTCCTTGGGTCTGCGTATACATAGGCGCATGCCGTGCCCTACAGATACGAGGCACACATCATAATGTCATGCCTCGACCTGTCAAAATCACGCCCAACTCGGCCACCCTTTTCGTCCTTGGTACCTATTATTGAATACCTACAGAGCACCTAGGTACCTGCTCAAAACTTGCATCAACTTGGCTATGTAGTATGGCTTATGCTTCTTTGCTAGCCTAAATCCCAACTATCTACTCCGCACTCGCTCCATGACGCATTTTCCTTTATCCACCTCTGCCAGCCTTGAAAACCTGGGCTGAAACAAATACCCTGATTGCTTGCATGCCTGTCTGGGGTATCGTGCACAACCATCAACAAATGCCCAACCCTGCCCGACGCCAATGACTTGGAAAAGTAATACCAGCAACCAATGCTGGCTTTGAAAAACTACTCCGTACAATCGAACAATCATCACCACCACCACCCAAGCATAACAATACAAGCAAGCCACTGGCTTGCACAATTTTCTCATCTTTCAGCCTGTTCCAGCTTCTTGGCGACAAGCATGAGACGCTTGGTGTACTCTTGCCATGTCTGCTGACCTTCTTCGCCCTCATACTGCTTGGCCTTGCGGTTCACATGCTCGTGCACCCGGACAAACTCTTTTACCTTGTCGATAAGTGCTGTGAGATTTTGGCCTGGTAGTTGTGCACGCATCTTGGCCCTCACAGCCTCATTCAAGCACATGTTCCCCAGCAAAACGCTGAGATACCCAATTGCAACACCCGACAATGACTCCTCCATGGAATCAGCCTGCATCATGTCAGCTATCGTCTCTCATACGCAATACCGTAAACAGCAATCACTTACCTGAGCTGCTCGAGCTGATCCCTCCACAAATGTTTGGACGAGTTTCTCCAGCAATCGCTTGCCGTCATCAACATGCACCCTCGCCTGCTCGCAATGTTCGGTGAGGTTAATCATTGCACCCAGGCTAAGAATAAGACTGTCGTTGGCTTCGATGCGCTCTTCATCACTGAGGGTCGCTTGCAAGTCCTCAAATCGCTGCACAATGGCTTGGACCAACGATCGCACAAATGTGACCTCTGAGAACTGCTGACTGGCCTTGGGCTTATTGTTCGTCAAATGCATGCATAGCTTGACTGCCAGCATGGTGGTTGAGTTGTCGTCGCCCTCGAAAACAACAGACATGGTTTCAGCCAACTGCTGAAGAGCTTGTGCTGGCCACGCCTGCTTGTTTCGCTTCACCGACGAGGCCGCCTCCAAAATAGAAAGCACTAACATCATGCACAACCGATCCTGATCTGTGCCTTTACCACTTCTCAAACGATTGCTTGCGCTTGACGCAATGTTGACCAGCTTAGCTGTAGTCTCCTGGTCAACCATCTCGTCAATACTGTCGACCCTCCGCAGCTCCAATACTCGGTACTCCAGAGCTTTCAGGGCAACAATCTGGGGAGACACCACAACTGGCTTGTGTGAAGTCCAGATTGAGCTTTCTTGAATCAAGGCTCGAAACGTCCCTACAGTTTCTTGAGCTATCTTGGACAAGTTTGTCTTTCGATCTTTGGCAACCCTCCTAATATCACGGTTGTCGTCCAAAAGTCTCAGAATTACACGCGTGCTATCAGAGTGATTTATCTGATCAAGCATGGTGTAGGTTGGGTGTGTGCGAAGCATGAAAATCGTTGCAGCAGCTACGCCAAACTCGAAGATGGCTTCTCCACTTGATGACATATTTTTGAGGAAACGCTGAGCTAATGTAGAGTCGAGCATCTGGTGCGCAAATCCTTCTTGAGATAGTTTGGTGCAAAACTCTAGCATAGCACTGCGGCGGATAGCAACATCAGACTTCACAGACATGTCGTCAATGAGCATTTCAGACTCGAAAGTGTCTTGTTGACCTTGGCGCTTGAGCTCATGGTTGGCTCGAACTTGGCTGGGCTCGTCCTCATCTTCTTCAATGTTTTCGTTCTTTTGAGTACCAAATCTGATATTTTCATCCAAATCCATGGACATCAGTAATGCGTCTTCAGGATTCGATTCTTGCAGATACGATCTTGATTTTGCGTATGTAAACCTGGATCGGCCCCCGTATCCCGAGGTGACTTGCGATGTCTGTGAATCAGCTGTTGCTTCCATGCCAACATCCACGACATCGGATGTCACATTGGTAGTGTGTTGAAATCCATTTGGTTTCGTAGAAATGACTTTGGAGGAGTTGTAAGTATTCTCCTCTCGTTGGCTTGCACTTGCGCTGTCACTTTCACTTTCGTCCTCTGAGCTGCTTTTAGCATGCTTTAGGTTGCCAATAAGCTTTGTCTTTCTCGACTGTCCGTCATGTGGGACATCAGACTTGGATCTAGACAACCCAATGAGCAATGATCTTGGCTTCGATGCTGTCAATTGTAGCTTGGAAATATTTGGCATGGGCGTGGCTGAAGCGGAAGATGTACCAAGCAGACTGCCAAACAAGGCTTTCTGACGTGGAGTCACGGATCCAGGTGTCGCATACGAAGCAGGTCTAGCTGGCGTAGCCATGAGCGGTGGGATTTCATACATGGTGTCGTCTGCAAACGCATCGTCTTCGGCCATCTCGACCAACCGGGAAGGCTGTGTGATTTGCCGACCAGAAAGCATACTGTTCAAGGTAGCGGGTGAGGAATGACTTTTTGCAATAACTGGTTGTGTGAGGACTGGCACGGTACGTACGCGCGTTCGTTTCGGCTTGTTTACTGCAGGTAGGTTGGATTGAGGGATTGAAGCAGTAGTACTTGTGGCAGACTGTTGCACTAAAATGTGGCCTGGCGAAGCGCTGTTTTCATTTTTGGGATATTTTCGGCTTCGCTGTGGTAGTGAGGATTCTACTCTTTGCTCCACGGCTGGTCTGGCTGCTGTAACAGAGGATACAGAACCTTTCCGCTTTCGCTTATTTGACGTGTTCGAGCCGTCAGATTCAGTGTTGTCACTCGGTCGCGCATCATGGACTGTTCTGCTTGAATTTGTATGCTCGTGTTGCTTGCTGACAGCGATTCGACGTAACGGTTTCGGGGCAGGGTTCCGGGCTTCATCGTCGGAAGCAGGCAAGTCAAATACGTCAATTTCTGCAGGTCTTGTCGCGGAAGCTTTGCCTGATGCTATCTTAGGTAGTGGCCTTGAATTGTTGTCTACCGATTTCTGCGCCGAGTGAGCAGAGGCCCCTGGCATTTTTGCTCGAAGGTGCCCATTGGTCTGTACAGAAGGCTGACGAGTTGATTCTTCTAGTTTCGAATCCTTTGTTGGCTTCTGACTAGCTTGTGGTGTTTTTCGACGCCGTGCGACTGGCGCAATCGGTGCAGGCAATGTTTTCGTTGACTGTGATGCCTTTCCCTTCTTGTCGACAGGAGCCAATGAATGGTGTGTTTCTTTGCGATTGGAGGGAGGGGGACGCTTTGCGGGAAGCTTCTTGGTGGGCCGTAACGACTTGACAGGAAATTCGTCCTCTGACGGTACATCGAAGATATCTGGGGACGCTTCGCGTGTGCGACTTGTAGTACCAACAACCTGAGCTGGGACTCCGCGTCTTTTCAAGGCCCCGTGTGATGTTGTTGCGAGTTTTGGCGGTCTTTCGGGCGACGGCGCAGGTACCAAGGGAGGGCGCGAGGACTTGCCATAAGTCACGACCTTCTTGCGGCGATCGCTTTCAGTATGGGCCGAGGACATGAAGGCGGCCATGGGTTGGATGGGCGCAGGTGTTATGAGGGTTGTGGTGTTGGTGTAAGTGTAGGTGTAGGTGTAGGTGTAGGCGTAGTCTATACACGCATTGTGGTGGTTGTGGAAATGTCCGAGGAGAGGCGACGCAACACACGACGTCTCCGGCGGGGGCGTTTGGCAGTGAAAGTGAACATGCAGACGCGCCTATGAGAGTGAGAGTGAGGGGTGAATGTTTTGTTTGACAATCGCGGTGAAGACGGCGCTCAGATGGCAAGTGCCAATGACGATGCCTGCCCAGAAAACGCAGGCACGTACTCCGTAATAACTAGTGAAATGGACGCTAAACCCTCAGAGGCGGGCGGTCAATCTTGGAGGCTCCCACTCGATGGAGATGGCCGATGGTCACAAGCCTGGACTTCCTACCCACTTCTTCTCCATTTTTGCTCTCTCTCTCTTCTCTTCTTCCAAGCACGTTGTTAGTCCCTGAGACTGTTTGCACCAATTCACCGCATTGTCCGGCCAATTGTCGGCCCCGCCCTGCCAAAATCCAACCCCTCCATCTCCCATTGGTCTAGACAGTGCGTAGGTCAGTCAGCTCGTATTGAGAATTTGAGAAGTCAGCCTTGAGAGTCGAGACGTTTGATGCATAGTGGTGAAATTGCAAGTAGAGGTACTGCATATTGTTGTTCAATCGCCCCAGCTTGCCAGGGGCGCACAAACTGAGATTGGACAGCCTTGCATATTCTACTCTTTTTGGCCTTGTCAGCCCCAGCATGTCTTCAGATTCACAGCCTGAAGGCACTTCGCAGTGCGTGGGCCCTGAGTACAGACCCTCTGCTCAGAAGCCAACTGCCACTGTCTCTACACCTCTCAAACAGGAGAATGTTCACATCCTGCCTCAAACTCCACAGCTAATTGCGCTACTAACGTAAGAATCCTTAGTCACCCTGATACAGCATTCGCAGAGTGCTGACTACGACCCATAGCATGATTCGCGATCACAAGACTGGCCGTGCGGATTTCATCTTCTACAGCAATCGTATCATTCGCCTCCTTGTGGAAGAGGGTTTGAACCATCTGCCTGTAGTAGGACGAGAAATCACCACGCCTGTTGGCCGCACCTACTCTGGTGTCAAATTTGAGGGTAAAATCTGCGGTGTGTCTATTATGCGCGCTGGCGAGTCCATGGAACAGGGGTTGAGAGATTGCTGTAGATCAGTGAGAATTGGTAAGATCTTGATTCAGAGAGACGAAGAGACTAGTAAGCCCAAACTGTATTATGACAAATTGCCTGAGGATATTGCGAGTCGCTGGGTACTTCTGTTGGACCCTATGCTTGCCACTGGTAAGACTCCATGTCGACTCACATATGTAGGATGCTTGTTGACTAGATTAGGCGGCTCTGCGCTCATGGCCATTGATGTGCTCAAGTCAAAGGGAGTGCCAGAGGAGCATATCCTCTTCCTCAATTTGATTGCTAGCCCAGAAGGCGCGAAGAACCTAGCGGATCGATTCCCGAAAGTAAGGGTAGTGACTGCTTTCGTAGATCAAGGTCTTGATGAGAAGAAGTAAGATGATTGAGCCATATCGAAGCATTGCACTGACTTGCTCCTAGTTACATCATCCCTGGACTTGGTGATTTCGGCGACCGCTTCTATACCATGTAAATGGTCCTCTTGAAGATGACTCTTATGAAGATACTCGTTAAGTCGCATAGGATGGCGTCAGGTTAGCTTGCTTTGGGCTCACATTAGCATGTCGATTCGGCAAAAATGAGACAAATGCATATACATATACGAAAAAACTACGATCCTGTTATGCGTGCCCTTTATATCATTAACACACACGGCGTCGCCACCTGGCGCTGTGCATTCCAACTCCGATAACGCCAGCGTTTTCCGTGGTATACCAATAGCACCTCTCAAACTCCTTCTAGAAACCACTCATCTCTCAAAACGCCCCTGCACAATTGTGTCTTCCTACTCGGCGTATTCACCCTCAGCATCCAAGTCATCCTGCTCAATGAAGCCGTCATCATCATCCGTTCTCGCACTTGGCATTGCACCCACCCTGTTATTGCTCCTGCCAGTCACGGCCCTGCCCGTCGCAGCTTCCTTTGCAACGGCGTCGCATGCATCGATCCAGTCTGCATACACGTCGACGGGCGCGCTCAGGTAGTTGATGTTGGTTTGGAAGGTCTGGCCGCAGACTTTGCATTGAAGATTGCCAACGCCGGATTTCTTCTCGATGGAGACCGACACGGACTTTTCGTGGTTGCAGAAAAGACACTGGAAAGTGGTGGGGAGCTTTTCCTTCCTTTTGGGCCCTTGAGGCTTGCTGGCGGACTTGCGCTTGCCCATTGCAACGGCGAGTGTCGCGTGGTGTGGTAAGGAGGTGTGAGAGTATCGTCGCGCGTAGACGGATGACTAGGGAGTTTGGCGATGAATCCAAAATTGCGTGTGTTGTACAAGTGAAAGCAAAACGTAAAGATTGAAGGCTTGGTTGTGGTGACCAAGGGCTTGCGAGTCGTGAAAGTGCGACTGCGCGTTTCCAATGCCAAGGGCTCCCATGCCATGCTTGTAGTCAGCTCAGCCAATCAAATCCCTGGAGGATAAGCCCCGCCTCAATCACCTATCGCCGAGCCGCATCAGTAGTAAGGTGACTAAGATCAGGTGCTGGAGCTCCTGTATCGTTGTCCACGTAGCTCTTCGCTGCCTCCTTCTTCCTTTCTTTCTTTCTCTCTGATCTCCCTGTGGCACTCCCAAGTGGTTGAAATAACTAAGAATTGTTGTTGACTTGACAATTCCTCTCCATTCACCTAACCCCTCCCCCAACAGGTTCCTACCTCGACGTATTACTGTCGGCCTTCACCGACTCTTTGTCTCTCAGCCTGTGATTAGACAGAAAGCTGCAATTCCTTACGTCTATTGCATCTCCCCTTTATGATACAAGGTTGTTTGAAACCATTCCTTGCCCATCATGTCTGCAGAGAACACAACTAGTGATGCTGTTCTTAAGGAGATATTGGAAGGCCTAAGGTCGTTGCGCACGGAAAATGCTCAATTAACGGCTTCTGTTGATAAGATCAATGGCCGTGTGAACATGTTAGCAGGCATCAAGCAGCTCAAAGATGAAGCCGCCGCCGCCGCCGCCAAAGGCACTCTTAGTACCGACAAAGCAAAGGATAATGAGTCTACAAAGACCGTAGAAGCTGTTAGTCAGCAGTATGATCAGCCACCTGTCAATGTTGATGCTCCCCCACGTCGAGCAAGCGTTTCAAAAACTTCAAAAATCATTTTGACATCCTACCCTGGTCAAGCTGGTGTTGATCCCCTGCCTATGGAATGGGGGGCCAAGGACCCTGCTGTTCGTGGTCCTGTTGTTGTGTCGAGGCACTCAAACACTATCCGAAGGCGTAATGGTAAGTCTGATGTAAATCTCTCTGTTCTGAATATCTCTAATGATTCATAGCAATTGGTGCTCATGGTGGCTCGTATTCGATTTATAATGCTCTTGCTGTAGCTAGCAAGAATCTCGACATAACACACAAGCCAGACTTCACCAACACTGAGCCAGCGGCTAAAATTGGACCCTTCCCACAATGGAGTGACAAGAAGAAGATTGTGGCGATGGACCCGTATGGCCATTTGGCACCATGGCTGTACAAGGAGACCATGGATAAGGAGGATGTCGAAATCAGACCTACTATTGCCATCACCAGGGCACACATGAAGGTTCCTGAACTCGAAAATAGCGTGAAAGAAGGTCGCATCACCGTAGATGGCAAGATCTGCGTCAACGACACTGGAGAAATTGCAGTCACCAAGGTAGCTGTGGAGCCGGTCTGGTATCTCCCTGGTGTAGCAGAACGCTTCAACATCGGTATGTATACATCATTCGCATATTAGGACTCATCTGTACTAACGTAGTTGTAGATGAGGGCACTCTCAGGCGAACATTGTTCGAGGAGACTGGTGGCTCATACCCCGAGTTAATCACTCGCCACGATATCAAACTCTTTCTCCCTCCTATTGGCGGTCTCACCGTCTACATTTTTGGCGATCCAGCGAAGATGTCAGATCCCAACGCTAAGCTCGCTCTCCGTATCCACGACGAATGCAATGGCAGCGATGTTTTTGGCTCCGATATCTGCACATGCCGTCCATACCTCACATTCGGAATTGAAGAAGCAGTCAAAGAGGCTCAAAAAGGAGGCAGTGGTGTTGTCATTTACTTCCGCAAAGAAGGCCGCGCGCTAGGTGAAGTGACCAAGTACCTGGTCTATAATGCACGCAAAAGAGGGGAGGACAGGGCAAGTGAGTACTTCAAGCGTACAGAAAACATTGCCGGTGTGAAAGACATGCGCTTCCAGGCGCTTATGCCAGACATTCTTCACTGGCTCGGTATTACCAAGATTGATCGAATGTTAAGCATGAGCAATATGAAGCACGATGCAATCGTCGATCAGGGCATACCCATTCACGAACGTGTTCCAATTCCGGACGATATGATTCCAGCGGACAGTCGTGTCGAGATCGATGCAAAGATCCAAGCCGGTTACTGTAAGCATTACCCTCACACAATGTTTCTTATGTCGAGACATGTCAGCCAGTGGCTTGTGCTTCCCCGAGTTTGGTTCTAGCCAGCTATGCGTTTTGCTTATGCTGACACCTGCAGTTACGACGGGTCATGTCATGTCTATGGACGAGTTGGCAAACGTAAAGGGTCGTGGATGGGAAGATATCGATGTACGTGGGATGACAAAACCACACATTACTTGCTTAAGAAACAAATGCTTACTCCAATCACAGCATTAACTTATTGCACCATCTACACCACAACTCCCGCGACAGCCTGGAGGACGAGGTCATCTGAATCCCTGGTGCATTTAGGGACCGCCTTTTTGGCCTCGGCCTCGGTACATGAGGCCCATCAAGTAAGATCCATTGGAAAACTCTCCCTACGGTATCAGATAAGGAAGGCCATAGATAAATGCCATTAAATTGCGTTAGATCATGTATACATACCGTGACTTAATAGCTTTGAGTTCTAAGCATTTGAGGAGGAAAAGCATGCCATGCTCACGGGAAGATGTAAGCCACTGATAATGTGCCATGTATTCCATAGGTCATCTATGCTTTCCTTGTTGCAAGTCATGACCTGGTCACACATAATTACAGTGTCCACGGGAATGATCAAGCAAACATGCCCATCACGAGGCTGCGCAACCCCGCTTCCAAAAGTTCACTCCAGCATATTCCTTCACCTCATTGAGCAAGTGATTAGCCCCACGTTACCGCCATACGCTACATAACACTGCCATTGCCCATACGCGACTTGGGAAAGGCGCAAGCACCAGCTTTAGTTACTGAGGGGCGTCAGTCGTCACTAAACTAATAAGCCTTGCCAGCGAAGTCAGCATTACCCCCCTACCACCATGGTGTTCCCAAGCCGCATTATCCGCTTCTATGCCATATTATGACTCACCTTGCGATCCGAAATTGCATGGTGAAAGGGCTAGGTAGTGAATGGCATTCCCGTACGGGAGAAACCAGCATCGGGGCGGCCCGCAATTGGGCTCGACCGCTATTAACTATGAAATCGACTTTGTTTGCTTGCCGCGTCGTTCTGGAATCTGCACACGTTGTGCAACCCGGAAAGGGACCACCACAGTCCCGCATGAGCAGTAACATACGGGAAATGAAAAATGAACCATATCCTACTGTTGGTTTTCCTGATCATCATGTACATGGAAAGCAGGGAGTTCGGGTCGTGCATTGCACCGGGGGAAAAAGTCGTATCCGGAACGTGGCAAATATCCCGGTATGCATCGTGCTGCTTACAAGTTCAAATCTAGAAAGGAGGCAAGGGAAAAATAAGACTAATAATTACTTGAAAACTTTGCGCATTAGTGGTTAGTTGGCCAACGACGCGCAGCTCGAGTGCAAAAGTTGCCTGTTTAAGCAAGTCTTTTCTGACGTGAATCGAATCAATCTTGTCAGGTGTATTAGTCGGGCATAATCGGCGCGAAAGGGATCAGCTGTGGAAGGGTGCCTGGAACGTTTGTGGAGAGAATCTTTGAGGGTCGCTGTTTGCGCTGGTGGGTGTAGTGGGAGAGGAGGGGAGAGGAGGGGGACGGAGGGCAGCAAGAGGGGTCGACATGACCTGTTGGGAACAGCCTTCCTTCCACGGAATAAGGGGGTCAAAAGTTGGCGTTGCATCGTTAGGTATACCTTGATTAGACGAAGATGAAAGACACCGATGGAGGGTTCATGATTGTTGGTGTTGAGCCACTCGGTTCGAGAATCGTGGCGTGTTGCTTGCATTTAGTTGGTGCTGACATTAGGCCACATGGGACGATTTATCGTGAGGAAGGATTCCAGGTGTGGGAATGTAAGTATATACGCTGTATGGAGCAAGTGAGTGTGTGTATGAACTCCAGCTTACGGCTAGGACGGATGACCTTACGTGTATCCGTCCGTTAGGTCCAGGTACTCGATGCGCATGTGGCTACTTTGCACCTTCATTGACTACCTAGGCAATAAATACCTCCATGACAGAGTACGGAGTACCTAGCTAGGTAATAGTAGTTATATGCTAGGCTGGGCAGCATGGCATATGCAGATTGGAGATTAACCTTGGAAGCGCTTGTACGCGAGTAACGCTCAAAAGGAAATGGAGTGCATGTCTTCTTGACCTTTGATATCAAGAGGAATAGCTGGGTGTTACTGTACAGGTGTAGGATATTATGTAGCTAATGCAGGGTAGGGTATGTACCTATGAAATAAAAGTGTGAGAAGTAATCATGATTAACCAGGGTACATGATTGGAAACAGCAGACAACCTAGTTGCGACCAAACTCAATTACCTACGAGCTCCAAAATCCAGTGACACTACATAGTAAGCGATCAGCTGAAGTGCCATTTTCTCGATACCATGTTCCAAGAAGCGGACCCACATCCAGTTGCTTCGCAGTTGAAGCGACTACAGCTGACGTGGAAGTGGAACCCTCAAACGGGGTATTAACGAGGTACCAGCGGTTCCAGACTCAGGTCACAAGTCCAATAATAGATATTAGGTATTATTATTTGCCTCAATGGAAAGCGTCTCATCCTGCTCGCCCGGTCAACGAAGTTGCGCGGAGGCTAAAACACATGGGGTCTTCCTGTATTAGGTAGCCAAGCGGTAACAAGGTCGCTCGCTCAATGGTGGTGCAACACGCAGCTGGAACAAACTACCCCAACTATCGTCTGGAGGATTCGGCATCGAAAGCCTAATTATGTTTGTTAAATTGACCGATCGTGGCAAGTCTCGTGTTCTTATGCTCCAACCGGATGGCTCACCACTGACCAGTCTGCTCTCGGTGGTTTACTCTAAATAATATGGCCATGGGCCCATGGCATCCTTGGAACCGACTTGTTCTCGACTCGGTATGACAAGTTGACAAGCTTCGCCATCGGCAGATGCATGGCACAGCCCGGACAATGTCGTCACTGGTCTTGTCACTCGTGTACATAGTAAAGCAAAAATAATGAAGCAATACAGGCTTCTTGATTATGCCTCACATTGCACGAACCGCATAGTGGTACTGATCAAGTTTCCAGATGGCATCAGCAATCACGAAACGCGGGATTCGCGTCCAAGTAACTAGTTATCCGTAGGGAGTGCAGGGCTGGATAATTAGTATTCATCCAGAATGTCAGGTACGGAGAAGTATGTACATAGATACATGGAAGTCCAAGAACCACGGCCTGTCTTGTCATCATGACGACTGGTTAGTGAGCCTGATCCTGACGAAGCCGGTTTGCAACCGCCGATTCGATGAAAGTCAACGCGACGGTACGGTGCCGCACTGGCATCACAGCCGCTCTTCCGGCAAGCCTTGGATCGGACGCACAATGCCAATCAGGATTCAGGAACCTGCGAAGCCGAAGGTGCCAAACTGTCTGCGTAAGCGGTAGTTAACGGCGTGCCACTGTGGACTATTAATTAAAAGGCCAAATTTCAAAGAGCGGTAGGCAGGTACCTACTTGTCACGACTCACCAGGTTGAACTACCGTGGCCAACTCAGACGTGCAGTAACTAATAGAAGCACACACACTCCTAAACGATGTTGACAGGAGACGGCCTTAAGCGCGTCAAGGCGAGTCGAGGCGAGTCAGGACAAACTGGACGAGTAGACGGATGACAGCGCATCTCCCCTGTAGGTAGTGAATGGTCTAAGTCTGGCGGCGCACGCATTGGCAATTGGCATGCATCTCGGGCCAGACAGTCTTGGGCGACAAGTGGGGAGTTTTCGGCTTTGCTGATGCATGGTTGGCGTGACCGGGGTAGCCCGGGACTTGCAGTGGCTTCTTTGCGCAGCGAAGTATGATAATAATACCTAATAGTCATGACTGTATGGGGTGAATGATGATGGCGTCTGGGCATAGACCATTATTACTATGTACCTAGTCTTTCCAAGTCTCACTTTCACTTCGTCATTGCCGGCTCCTGTACTTATAACGGCTATCCCACCACTTTTGAAGAATTACGCCACTTCAACCGACACCACTATACTACACCTAGGTACACACACACACCCACCCACACATACATACTCCGTACATACATACATACATACATACACACGCCATGGCTAGCAACTCCCAATACTACTATTCGCTACCCACTGAGGCTCCTGAGCGGTCTCGGTCGGGCAGTCGTCGTCCACCGCTGACGCCATCAACCGTCTCTTCGCCATGCATTACGACTTATGTTCCTGTTCCACGGCGAGATTCTTCCGGCTCGTCGGGAAGCCCAACCAAGGCTCACGCCCTTCTCGCCAAAGTTGTCTCTTCGCCGTCCACACCGCGAAACGAAACTCCTGCTGGCACCCCGATTCCCTCTCCAGAAACCAATCGCGGACAGTACTCAACCCCAGACTATTCTTCGTCGCGGCCTCCTATGTGGAGGAGTGAGAGCGACCGTTTTGTTGGGCAGTACAAACAGCAAGGTAAGCTTCCGCTTCTTCAGTTTCAGACTTTATCAATGCTAACCATTTTTCAGATGGATACATCTCTTTCCCCGACTTTGAGAAGTTCTGCCAAAGCCAGCAATATGGTCAGCACCATGAACACACTGCTGTCAGGACTTGATTCCTGAATCGAAAGAGCAGGAGACAGAAAAAACCCTGGGTTCAACAACTGAGAAAAAACAAACATTCAACTGTACCATGACCCAAAGTACCATGCTACCAAGACTCCTTCTGGCAAGGAAATCTAGCCTCATCGGCTCTTGAACATGACCAGCTGAAGACACCACGTGCCCGCTGGTTCCGAGATTGCGCCATTTTATGACAAGCCACTGACCAAGTTACCACGACATGAGACTCGATGCACCTCTGATGCTCGTCATGGCTGGGATCTGTTCGGTGGAACGTGGGGGAAGAAGAATTGTGGTGTGAGGCAAGAAATAGAAGATTCGGCCCACAGCCACTCGGCTCCTACTGATGAAAAAAAAGAAGCCGAGGCGCAGGAGATTGATGAAGGCGAAATGAGGCGAGGTGGGCGCAGGTAGAGATGTTGGGAGTGCGTCGCGAGTTGCATCGTATTACACCTAGGTAGCTTGTCTGGTGTGGCGCAGAGTCAAGGCTGTGCAGAGCTGGGAGGTGTTAATTGAGCAACAATTACCAATGCATTGTAAACGCTGCAGAGACGAAACATTTGTGATTTTATTGGTGTGCTCAAGGTACTTGTCCCAGGATGCCGTCCGGTCATTCGATGGTATGCAGTTGAGTGAATCAGTACAGTACATGCTGCCACTCTCGTCACGGTGGTTTCCGACAGGGAGCAAAAAAACTTGCATCAAGACATCGCCTAAGTCGATGTCTTGAAGAGAAGACGCTTGTAATGGGATAATTACATGCGGCGGCTGTTCCAAGTGCAGACTTGCGAAGTGGTGTGTGTGCTGAGTTTGCATGGGATTCCAAGTCTGGTGCTGATCACGTGCTAGCTAGCTAACTGCGTAACTAGTTAGCGCAAGGTCTCGCTTAGCTGGCTAGTGCGTTCGCACACAAATTCAGCGGCCGACATATCGACACCACCGACGACCACACCACACAGCCTCGACGTGCCCAACTCAGAGTCGCAATCATGGCTGTCGGCAAGAACAAGCGCCTCTCCAAGGGCAAGAAGGGTCTAAAGAAGAAGACTGATACTTTTGCGAAGAAGGACTGGTACAACGTCAAGGCCCCAGGAACTTTCGCCATCCGAGAGTAAGGCTTTCCGCAGCTGCGTCCTGGACTGTTCAAGTACTTAATGCTGACTCTATGCTTCTTGCAGCGTCGGCAAGACCCTCGTCAACCGTACCACTGGTCTCAAGAACGCGAACGATGCTCTGAAGGGCCGGATATTCGAGGTTTCGCTCGCCGACCTTCAGAAAGATGAGGACCACGCATTCCGCAAGGTGAAGCTCCGCGTCGACGAGGTCCAGGGCAAGAACTGCCTGACCAACTTCCACGGCCTTGACTTTACCTCTGACAAGCTCCGCTCGCTCGTCCGCAAGTGGCAAACCCTCATCGAGGCCAACGTCGTTGTGAAGACCACCGACGACTACCTCCTCCGCCTCTTCGCCATTGCTTTTACCAAGCGACGACCAAACCAGGTCAAGAAGACCACATATGCTGCTTCGTCGCAGATCAGGGCGATCCGCAAGAAGATGGTTGAGATTATGCAAAGGGATGCCAGCTCTTGCACTCTTGCCCAGCTCACCCAGAAGCTCATCCCTGAGGTCATTGGCCGCGAGATCGAGAAGTCCACCCAGGGTATCTACCCTCTCCAGAACGTATGTACATCTGCACAAATGGTAAAAATGTATGACACTAATGCCGATTAGGTACACGTGAGAAAAGTCAAACTGCTCAAGGCACCCAAGTTTGACCTCGGTGCTCTCCTCGGTCTCCACGGCGAATCAAGCCAAGACGATTCTGGCCAGAAGGTATGACACCCAAGTCACAACTCTCCGGGTGCACCATTAACGAGTATGCAGGTCGAGCGTGAGTTCAAGGAGACTGTTCTTGACACCGTATAAACGGAATGGGCGGATAGGCATGGGTTTCTGGGTCTTTTCAATCTTCTGCAGGCATGATATGGGCATACCAAAAGGTGTTTATGTTTACGAATGAAAGGATAAACATAACCCTTAATGCGATGCCGCGGCAGTGAAGGCTTGCATAGATGCTCCGTTTGCATCTGGTGTTCATGTGGCGCGGGAAAAGTACGATCACGGAAATGACATTGACAAGACACCTTCGGCTCCCTCACTATGTCAATGATGCTAATACTGCCGCCGACCAACTCACTGCCTCCTACTATTGCTCATATAATACTAACCCTAGCGTCTTTACCAGAATGTCACATTACGATGTGCAACGCCACTCACATTTATGCACAGCAGTACCTCGTCTCTCGTCAATCGCCTAACCGGTCATAGCAAACACATTGGTTGCTAAAAATCACATGTCTAGACTTCGAGACTGAAGTATGTCGTTCTCAACATTTTATGCTCGTGATACATACTGGAGCCGTTACACTTAGCTCATGTTAAGTGTTTATTCCTACAGAGTAGGGTTTGGTCTTGAATCATTTTGAAGCCTACGTGCATTACCAAATACGAATATGCCCGCTTTCGATCCTCGATCTCGGTGCCTATGCTGTAACCTGCTCGGCCAAATCCAGCCTATACCGTTTCAACCTTATCTAGGTGCCTCTCATGATATATGCACCTCCCTCCCAACACGTACCATTCTAACCAACAGAGAATCCGGGGAAGCAAACACTCACCCGGAAGGATATCCCGGAAGATCCAGTCCAGCACGAGCTACTGTAACTAATACTACGTAGATACTGGACTGTACTGCCACCTGTCTACCACTAAATAAATACCTGCATCATGTAGCTGCATTTTCACAGACGATTTGACTTTGGAACTAAGTCATCGGTGTACCTAGTTTACAATTTACATAAGACAAGAATAAAAAGCCAACGTGCACCATGAATCTTGCCGCTTGCGTGTCGCGTCGACTCGCGTGGAGTGCAGGCCGGTGGCGCGCGCGGCCAAATCCAAAGGCTTCATCATGATTGTTCTGGAGAAAGGGGGCCTGGACCAACATCACTCACCGCTACTCTGACGAAGGTCTTGTGACGATGTTGGACATGATACTTTTGTGCACATTAATATGGGCATGGCATGGAAGATCGGCGTTTATGCGTTGCTGGCAGAGAGGCATTTGATTTTCGATAATTAGGAATAATGGGGCAATAATATGAAGTGAAATGTGGAGTTAACATTGATGATGCCGCATGTCACGTGGAAGGACGTTGTGTAAGGCTGGTGGGGTTGGCGTGAATTACTGCTGATTGGTTGGTTCGGTGGTATTTTCGCCCCTATCCACTTATTATTACTACGTAAGAACAGGGGATGGCGCCCTGTTTTCGGCTATGAACTTCCCTAGGGCCTCTAGGGGCATGGCATGTAATTATGTATTATGTATGTAGCTCACTTGTCTTGAGGACGTGTCGTGAGGATGTATGTATGTATGTACTATGCATAGTTACCTGGCTACGGGGCGCATATCATGTGTTTCTGAGGCACTTTTTATCCCTGTAGTTACTCTGTACTACTACTGTTAAGAATGTGTGAGGTTACATGATGGTTATAATGGTTTTCGGAATCCGGCGAAATCCTTGCGATGTTGTTATTATTGTTGCTTGTTTCGTAATGCAAATTGTAGGTATGTAGTTGTAATTCACTTGGGATGGAGTTTCTGGTCCATGGGATTCTGATAGGAAGATATCGAACACGCTTGTTTAGAGATTGCAATGGTATTGTATCACACGTGAACAAGGAGTGTTTATAACTTCTCGGATATTTAGTGATGGTTATTGGATAATATTGACAGTTTATGATATCTGGTGCTATGAACCTCTTACAACACCCATCTTTTTTGCAGGCAACCCTTCCCTTCTTCGAATCCTGACCCGAATATCACCCTTTGGCACTTTGATGTTCGCCCCGTCAACAGCTTTTGGGAGTACCCACTTGCCCGCCTTCTTATCCTTCTCTTGCCTCTCTTTCATCTGGCCAAGTCTTGCAGCTTTTTGGTCTCCGCTCAAAGCCGAGGCACCAATTTGCGCTTCCTCTCTTGCTTCCTGCATGTGTTCAAAAAATGTCTTCTTTGGCGCCGGAGAGATTTCCCAGAGCTGAAGAATTCCAGTAACAATGGATACGATGAGGGCAGTTTTGAACGGGTCAGTGGAATCGATAGGAGACACAACTGATGCACGGCTCGAAGGCTTTTCGCCAAAGCGTTCAGGATTGAAAGTTGTTGGGTTAGTGAAGACAGTAGGCGAGGAATTGATCAAGTTCTGAGACAATCCAACGTCAATGTAAGATCCCACTTTCATTTCCAAGGCTTCTTTCTGTGGTGTATCGTTACCGTCCTCTATTATAATGGTCTCCTTGATCTCGTAGGTAAGGTTAGAACTCAAATACAATCGGCGAGTCTCGTCGATGCTGGCGCAAAGGCTTTTGAAGACATTTCGCTGAGTTGCGGCAGAAGCAGTGCCATAAACGATTTCGGGTGGTGCTGGGAATGAAGGGTGTATCGACGGCGGTTGAATAGCTTGTGCCCAACTTCCGCTTTCCCTTCTTAGTGTCTGAAGTAATACAGAAGTTTCGGTTTCCATTTCTGCCTTCTTGGAAACAGCGCAAACGTGTACCAATGTCCAAAAAACTACAGGTACAACATCTGAAATTATGTTGTGAATTAGTTGCAGAGCAATCGAAGCGCGTACATTCATTTGTAATCCGTGTTTCGTGAACACATCATTGAGCTTCGAAATTGGAGTAGCTACATCCGCGTCTGTCTCGTCACCGCTTATACTTTCGTCGTCGTCCGGTACTCGTCTTACAGGAGGGTTCGTGATGTCTGCAAATAACTTGGAAAGATTGTGAAGTAACCTCTTCTGTGCCAGAGCTGCGCCCGGAAGACCTTGGAGGGGAGACAAGCGAGGCAACCCGAGAGCGAGCGCCCAATAACGCTGGTTGAAAGTAGCAAGGTCAGTTGCTAGTAGCTGATAGGATTCGGTGAATTGTATGCCGACGATGGGAGGCAGGATTGCATTGCAACAGAATTCGTTGACTAAAGCGAAAAAGTTACATTCGGCCTCCGAGGTACCATCCGTGAGCTCGACATCTGCGACGCGCTCCCATTGCATCTGGTCGACGATGGAAGAGTTAAATGTAACAAAATCTGGGAGCGATTCTGACAGGATCCTGAGCGTACTTGAGGTCAAACTCTGCATGGCTGCAGTCTCAAAAATCTCAGATTCAATTAATGCTCGAGACGGTTTCTCAAGCTCGAAATATTGAGACTTAATCTGGTTTGGAATACCGAAAGAGTTTCGAATAATGGCCCATTTCATGCTCCGTGGCTCTTGCAGAGAGCTAGACTTCTGGTAAATCTGGTTGAGCAGGGAGCTCTCCGTCATTGAATCTGCTACCAAAACATGGTGTTTGCTTCCAATGGCTTTGTACGCAATAATATGATCAATCGATGACTTCCTAAGCTCAAAGTCAAAACAGATTTCCTTGGAGCTGAAGCACATGGCTTACCTAATTCCCTCCAACCACTGCTCCCCACCAAGAACGACACTCGTGAAATTTCGCAGTCCTGGTATCCAATATGGCAGCGGTTGTATCCTGATATTCTTTCCATCTTTGCTTGAACTCGAAATTCGAAATCCAGACAAAAATCGGGTTGGCAGCAATACAAAAACTGCAGACAGCGAAATTTGGGGCAGTAAGTCAATTAGTGAAAAATATTCCGGAATATAGCTCTTGAGTATCTGGCCAAGGCCAAAGTAGTATCCAAAGAGTGTCAAGAATGGACTGAGCAATAGAACATAGCACACAGGTAAGAAGAGTATCCTTATGATCCCATTCGAGGAGTATACAGCCATGAATAGAGTCTTGCAAGACGCCATAGTTGCCGCAATTTCGAGCTTCTCGTGCTCGCCTCCGGGTTCGACTTGAGACACTGAATCAACTGAGGGTGACGCTGGGTACTGGTAGCAGTTACCAAAAATGCACGGATAGGCTTTGGGTCTTCAGAACGTCAAACAACGACGGAAGCTTCAAGCCATAGGACTGCAAAAAAATTTTCGCTAAGCAGGCAATGCTATAGATTGACAGTAACGAACGATGGTGGAAGTACGATGTGAAGGAGTAGGATTGTCCAGCCACATGGCTAGCAGTAATAAGACGCTATGACCCAATATAGCTAGAAGGATCGCTTAGACTCTCAAAGAGAGGACCCCAATGTTGGGCCCAGTTGTTCGCAGAAAAGCTTTCCAGTAATTAATAGTCTGCGCCCTTTCAATCGTGATCTACACCCAGTGAAGACGCAGACATCGAAGCCACAACGTAACCGAGGTGTTACCAAGGTACCTAATTCCGCTGAAAGAGTCACATACAGCCTGCTTATTCAATTGCAGATTACCAACAACGCGGAAGAGTATATTCAATCACGATTACGAGGTATTACATAGAAATGCCACCAATGTTATTGTGGTTATCTGACAAGTTTTGAAATCTGCCACAGAACACTTCTGGAGAGATAAAACTATATTATTTAGAAAATTCTCAACGCACATTGCCAACATGACCTCTACCCCCAAGCACCTCAATTTCATAACAGGAAACAAGAACAAACTGGCAGAAGTACAAGCAATCCTCCAAGGGGTCATTGAACTGCGAAACCAAAATGTCGACCTCTTGGAGATCCAAGGCACAGTCGAAGAAGTAACTACAGACAAAGCACGAAGAGCTGCTGAAGTCGTATGTCCTTTGAATCTAAGCCCCCTTCTAACTTCTCAATCACTGATTCCGTGGGTAGGTCAAAGGCCCTGTACTAGTAGAAGATACATGTCTCTGCTTCAAAGCCATGAACGATCTACCTGGACCATACATGTAAGCTCTGCCACTCTCTATATGCGCTCCCCCCCCTCCTTTATATATGCCGATTAAACGCGAAGAGCTAACACTAGTCACAGTAAATGGTTCATGCTGGCTCTCGGCCCGCTTCAAATGCACAAGTTGCTTGAAGGATTCGAGGACAAGTCCGCACAAGCTGTCTGCACATTCGGATATTGTGAAGGTCCAGAACACGAACCCATCTTATTCCAAGGACGGACAGATGGGAAGCTAGTGCAGAGTCGAGGACCTACTGTGTTTGGCAAGTCAGCAATTGGAACATTCTTAAGTATCAAATCTAACAGATGACAGGCTGGGACTCATGCTTCGAATACGAGGGTAAAACATATGCCGAAATGGACAAGAGTGAGAAGAACAAGATCAGCCACCGAGGAAAAGCACTTGACAAATTGAAGGAATGGCTGGCAAACAAGACTGATGAATAGTCGCGAAGCTCAACGTAGTAAACACAATGAACTTACATTTCATGAATCATGACCTAACCATACATTTTGATCCCTCAGTCTTTTTTTTAAGCCTCAAGCCTTCTCAATCATCTTCCACACCCCTCTTATTATCCTTTTTCCAATTTTGAATCCACTCCTCTACACGCTCCAGATTCGCATCCACATCCTCCGTACTCTCGCTCTTGAGCTCCACCACAACATCTTCTTTGTAACTCTCCCGCGCCTCCTCAAGCAGCACCTGCATAATCTCGCTGTCCATGTTTTCCTCTAGCTTCTTATCCTTGTAGCCCCGAGCTGTCAAGCGGTCGTATAATATTGTGGAGTCGCATCTCAGCACGATAACAAGGTCGATCCATCGCTCAGGAAAGAGGTCGCATGCATGCCAATCGAGTATGTAGCCGCCTTTGGAGTGCAGGGGTAGGGCTTCTAGGTAATCGAGTAACTAAGCATGTTTAGTTCCATGAATCCTTTGCCCAATGGTTACATAGATGAAGCGTAGTAATCAAACTAGCAAAGCTGTTTGTTGAGATGGGCTACATACCTTGTCTTCATCGACGATCCAGCTTCCCGTCTCCTCATCTTTGCCTTCGTGGAACCCCTCATCCTTGACTATTTGATTGACAGAGATATGCTGTAGTCCCGTCGCTCGCGCTAATTGTTCTGCATGTGTCGTCTTTCCCACGCCAGGTGTACCGGTAATCACGATATTCGGGTTTTGTCGTGCCATCATCACAGTAGATGCAATGACAGGTTGTGTCGGAAATTGGAACGTGTTTATGGTCCAGTCAGTTGCTCGGCAGGGTTAGGCGCTTTTGAGTGTTTTGGAGATAAGGAAATAAAAAGAAATGCTTCTACGCTGGGATGTCAGTCTTGAAAATGTTCCATTGATCTTATCGCATTCTACCGTTGTTCGTGTCCCAAAAATTTCCCAACGTCCCGATGTTTCCCCGACTCCCCGCTATTAACTAGGTAGTTACTAGTTACCCCGCGCCAACTTTT
>SSBG01000084.1:0-26472 GCA_028220655.1 Shiraia bambusicola | reverse complement strand
CCTTTTTTTTTTTTTTTTTTTTTTTTTGGGGAAGGACACCACCTCCTTCCAAGTGATTATTATTATTATTACATAGCAACAGAAGACATACTCAGCAAAAACAGTGACGGCAATCTTGTTATCATCGTTAGCTAACCTTGGTGAGATTGATAGGTATTGGCGCAGGAGAACACTAGTTGTGCAAAGGAACGATATGTAGTAAACGAGACTAGAATTTGCCAATCGTCTGTATGTTTAAAACCATGTTGAGAACTTTTGCTACCTACGGAAAATTTGTCCCATACCATGACGTCATTGAGAAACCTCTGCCTGGATAATAGAGCGCCACCCAAAAGACGCCGAACATGCAAGGGAAGGAGCTAATATTAAACATAGGGACTTTGGAGGACATGACAAGGGTGGAAAAGAAGGGAAGGGACGACACTGAAGTAGTTCGTGAGGATAGCTATTTCAGACCGTCTCCATGAAGCCATTTCCAGGTGACCTCCTCTAGCTCTTGAAATGCAATATTACGCCCTATGAGACAAAATGGGATGTAGTTGAGGGTATTGGAGGTGGTAACCATGTCAAGTCTATGACATAGCCAAATAGCCATCAAAAGACGCCCTGATGCCGGCATCTAGATCGGAAGAATGAGACCGAAAGACTCGAGTCAAGGGAACCGTACGTTTAGCTCTGCTTGCACTCTGCAGCTTCCTGCTTGGGTTTTGTGCCATCGTTCTGCAAAAGGCATTAGCGATTTAGAGTCGAAAAAGCTACCGGGGAACGACTCACCTCATCATCTGACTCCTCATCCTCATCACGGTCGTCGCTCAGCTCATCCTCATCCTCATCATCTTCATCCTCGAATTCACCCTCATCAAAGTCCTCAATGTTCTCGTATTGGAGGGCCTCGCCGGTAAACCAGTCGATGGCACGGGGAATGAGCTTCTCCTTGATGTCTTCTCCGAGCTGATAGTCGAGCTCAAGGCGCTCCTCAATGTCAGATGAGGCGGAAGCATCATCTTGCGGGGGCTTGGGCGGGTCGAAGAAATTGAAGAACGACTCAGTGGGTACAGTCTTCTTCACGACGCGAGTCTGCTTAGTGTCTGCACTTTATTAGCTCAATGTGTGAGCCACGAATCTGTGGTGATTCTCACTCTTGTTCCTCTGCTTCTTGCTCTCGATGCGGACAGTCAGATCCTTGCCTCCTTTCCATTCAATCTTGTCACCCTCAGCGTGGTCATAGATGAAGTCGCCACCATAGCCATTCTCCTCCTGATAGAAGTAAGTCTTGGTGATGGCCTTGTTTGTGAAGAAGTCGTTCTCAGCGAATTCAAAGATCAGGCGGAAGCCAGGGCGATCGAGGTACTCCATGCGAACATCGGTGAGGCTCTTGAGTGCAGCCTCATCCCGGTCTGTGATCATCTCTGCGAGCGAAATCTGGTTCTTCATGGCGCTCAGCCAAAACTCTGGGATACCCTTGACATCCTTGCCCTCGTCCTTGTTGAGCTCAGTCTCGGGCTTGTCCTCATCATCCTCGTCCTCGTCTTGCTGCTCGCCAATCTTGACCTGCTCGTCTGATGGCTCCTCTGCGCCGTTGACGATTTTGGCACGGGTCTCATAGAGCGGGGTGAATTTTGCAAAGTACTTCTTCTCGAGCTGCAGAACCTCCTCCTGGAACTCTGCCTCAAGCTTGGAGTGGTCCTTTTGCACACCCTTGAGGCCGGCAACACGTCGACGAACCGAGGCGGGAAGAGACTCAATGTAGCCACTAGACCTGCCTACGAGCGAGCCAAGCTTATTCTGCATCATGGCAACGAGGGCGGGATTGGCAGCAAACAGGCCGGCAGCGGTGCGCTCCAAGTCCTCTGCAGGCAAAAATCAAATTAGCGGTCAAGGCCCTTTGACGATGCTGGGCGCGGGGTTGGAGGGGCAATGGCAAAATTATGGCGACTCACCTTCCTTGATAGTGCCCACGCCGGGCTGTTGTGCGCGCGAGGATATGGGGGCAGCATTGGCAGGAGTGTTCTGGGGAGTGCTGGTGACGTTGCGGTTAGAATTGGGCACGTCCATGGCGGCGTTTGTGAGAGTGGTGGATGGCGAGAAAGTGTGCGTGGGTGAGGGTGAGGAAAGAAGGAAGAGGTGGTAGCAAAAGGTGGCAGCAAAAGGTGTCTGCTTGTGTCGTGGGGCAGAAAAGGGACTTACGGAGCGGAGATGGAGTCCATCTTCTTGTTCCGGATTGGTTCAGACATCTTGGCAGTTCCCTGGAGTCAATGTGCGGGTGGCGGATTGTTGAGGGAAATGGTGTTGTTGGTGAGGGTGGTGCAGCAGAAAATGCTTCGGCGGGTTGAGTGGCCAGCGCCGGGCAGTCAAGTCAGTCAGTCAGGTTGCGGGCTAGTGGGATGGACGGCGGCCGGTTCCTTTGGCCCAGGGTGAACGGCTGTGTGTGTGGCACTGGAGGAGGAATGCAAACTGCAAACTATGTATGGAAAAAAAAAAAAACATTTGAACCCCTTACCGCTCTTTTTTATCCACCAGCTGCGGCGGCACGTATTCACACGCCCTGCTTGGCTTGGCTTGGACAGCGACAGCGACAGCGACAGCGACAGCGACAACAACACCTCACCCACAGTAGCCTCCCCTCCCCTCCTTGACCACCCAGCCTACCACAACACCCTCTTTGGCTGCCTGCGGACCCGCCGAGCTTACCCGCCAATCTAGGTAATTAGTTATTTGACCACGGTACTCTGTCGACTTGTCCTCAATGCTCATCACTGTTCTTGTGCGTCACCGTCCGTTAGCAGAAGATTGGGCTTTTCTCCTCATCCAACTCTACCAGGTACTAGGTATTAATAGGTACTAGGTATTAGGTATTGGTAGGTACCTAAGCACTGTAATGAATTACTGCCGGCCCATTTCTTTGTTCTTTGTTTGTCACAGCCCCCATCGTTCATTTTGATAATATGTAATTAGTAATCACCCATCTCCAAATACCTACTATATCTACCTCTACCTACCCACTCCACTCCACTCCACTCTGCCCTTCTAGAACGACTTTGGACACTGCACCCTGTCAAGTTTATTGGCAAGCCTCTCAGACCGGGTGCCTAGCTCCTGGAAATAAATAGCGCCTTGCTCCCAGTGAACACTTGTTGGGACCTCAGCGATACCAGCTATCTTCGTACCCACTGGGCGCCAGGTCGCACATTTACCTATTACATACCAACATTGACCCCACGATGCAAACACTTGTCAGCATGGTTTCATCATATCGTCGCTCAACTTATTAAAAAAAACATGACCAGGGCATGATAGTTTTGCTCTATCAATCATTATGTATCCGCTTCAATCGTCTTGTCGCAACCACTGCCAGACACGCTGAACACGCCCCAATGAACAGGCACACTGCGATGGCGTTCGGCCCGGTGCCTCTGAAAGCTCTGGACTTTTCCCTGGCTCAAGCATTGAAAACACTGCCCACGATATCCCCGTACCGACAAATTGTGGCAGGGTTGTGTATAGATTCATGATGCCAAGATATCTGCCTGAGCTGGCTCCAGAGGAGCTGTTGGGTGGTTCGTCTAGACCGCCGTTCAGGTGGAGCGTTGTAGGTGCTTCGAGCTCGACCGAATTGCGCCCGGTAATATGCGAGTAGGCATGCCCGTTCGAATGGGAAAGGCGGTTGATCTCTACTCCTAGAAAAGCAAAAGGTGCCCAGCAAGCTACTGACCATGACCTAATATCCGTCAGTTCAGTTGGCAAAAGGGGCCATTGCTTTGATTTCACTCACACGCCACAAATAGCAATGATCAAGGTCGCAGCTCTCAGGCTCTGCACAAATGGTGCAAAGACCATGGACCCGGCAAAGAGGTAATGGGCGATCATCCATGCAGTCAAAAGTGAGGGTTTGTATTTCTCCACTTCAGTCACAACCCCAGCTAAGCTTTTTGGTGGGCGAGGCGTAAACCCAGATGCCTTTCTTTCAAGACTCTTGACAAAGAAAGGTAGCAAGACGGACATGACGAAAGTAATGATAGAAAAGGCAATCAAGGCTGTCGAGCCAACACGACCCACCTTGCCTGTCAGATCGCCCGCAGCCTTAACCTCTGGGGGTGCATCATAGCGCAGATAGACCTCACCTACCCATGTTGTTGAATAGAATAAGAAGGGAAACCAGCCTGGTCGCATGTCAGTACCAGTAATTATCTGGAGACCGTTTTCAACCTGACTTACCAATCCACGCCCAAAATTGAACATGGCAAATCGCCTGTATACCCCTTGGCAGATCCATTGCCGTCTTCACGATAGTGCTCAGTACTTCCACTGGGCTAATCTTCCTCTCGTCGTCTCCATCGCTGATTCGCACCTTCTCTGTAACCGCCCAGCTTGTTACTCCCACGGCCAGACAAAGGGTCAACGCTGCCACAGCAGTCAACTGCTTGAACTGAGTATCTCCCAGCATTGGCCCAAAGATGCTCTTCAGATCAACTGCTCCAGCACCATACCCAATCAGCGACCCAACTGCTACCATTCTCGATGCCCAGCTGCTTCCCTGTTGTTGTTTTGAGATCGGCAGCGTATCCACGATCAAGCCCCTACATGATCCCTGCACCGCGTTGATCGCGAAATCGATACCGTAGATACTCAATACGGCAACGACGATGGTCTTGCTCTTCGCGGAAGCTTCATCCTTGACAAAATATCTCACAACCTCTTTTGTCCAGCCAAGCAGCAGTAGAAACATGCCCACCAGTATTGTTCCACCAAACATAAAAGGTCTTCGGCGGCCCCACCGCGAGGTGCTTCTGTCCGCAATAACGCCCACGATGGGTTGCATGATTAGGCCAGAAAGAGGTCCTGCGATCCACACGAGAGAGATCTTTGATTTGGTGAGGCCAAGTTCGAGGAGATAGGGAGTGCAGTAAGTCATCTCGACATTCCAGGTAAATCTAGAACCATGTCAATGCGAGCAATCGGGTGCATTGGAACTAGTCATATCATACTGAAGCCCAATGAGCGATGCTGTGAGCAATGCCATGCGCATGCTTTCAGTTGAGCCCTTGACCTTTGGCGTTCCTATCCATTGCTGGCTATACGGCATTTTTGCCTCTGGATACAGGCGCGAGTATGGCTATGAGCTGTCGCGTGGAGTTGAATTCTAGGTTAGTTGGCTAAGGAAACGTGGAAAGTCGCATTGGGCAAGAGTGCAAGAGACGGGCTCGCCTACAATCTTTCATAAAAGGACAGAGCAGCGAGAAAGCGAACGGGTGGGCAGTGAGCCGGTCACATTTTAAAAGCCGCTGTTTGCAAGGGGAAGCTCAGCTTGCGCCGTTGGTCACAGTTGGTGCTTGGCTTGGCTACGAGCGATGATAACACTCTGCATTCTCAGGGTCGGGCTAACTACGGAGTAACTAGATCAAGCTACCTTAGTGGGGGCTGTTGCAGGTATGTATTGTACCAAACACCTAGCTGCAGCACCACTCTGTACCAATGATTTGGACATGGGATAGCTGATATGATGCATTGCTTATATTAAGAACGGCTCCGGAATTCTAAATTACATGTTACACACGTCCATCTAGATACGAACAGCCCATCTCATAGAACGCCATCACCTTTTAGCAAATGCGGTTGCGTTGTAGTATATGGTACCAAGACTATACTGCCGCCCATTACCGTCTAGGCATTGCTGTGGTCCACAGGGCTACGTGTACTTTACGTACAATACCATTATGCCATGAGGTGATGTTTCATAGGTAATATATGCAGTAATACATGGGCTGTTCCACGTAGCCCGAACCAACATGGTACAAAATCAAGCAGACGCTGAGTGCACTATAGCATCAGTCTAACGTACCATCTTTTTGAGCAAGTTGCGCTTTTCTGGAAAATATACAAGCAGCGCGATGCTATAGTAAGTAATCCATGTACAAAAAGAAGCTAATATATACAGGAAGTGATATCAACTAACTACATAATATAGGTTTCCACTAGATCAAACATGAATCATCGACCCGATCTCACCACCAAAGCTCTGATAGCACCCAGAGTAAACCATACTACATGCCAAAAAAGATACTCAAGATCTAAAAGTTTGGTGAAGCAGTCTCAGTCGTGTCTGTTGCGACACTAACGCCCTTGACGACAATGCTCTTGCCATCAATGCTAGTAACCCTTACATCAACAAAATCAGTGCCGAATCCACTGCTATTCTCAAAGAAGTTGTACGGCTGACGAGTAGTCGCTTTCCAGGTCGAGCCGCCATCAGTCGAAACCTCAAGCTTCGACACACCCACATTGGCATCCATGACCTGCATGCTGAACCAGTGCTTGCTAGTGCCAGACTTGTCCTTCAGCACGATAGGCGAAGTGATGCCACATGGAACAAAGTCCCGTGACACGTTGATTATGCCCTTGGATGGGTCGGCAAGTTTGGCAAATGCGTCAGGGAACAGGTCGAGGTGGTTGTTACCACAGCCGGGGCACTGGTCAACGACCATGGCGGTGATTTGAGTGCCAGTGGGTCCGATAACTTTCACGCATTGTCCGCATGCTTGAGCAGACGCCCAGTTGGAATTACTCAGGGCGGTACCGAAAAGGCCGTTGGGAATGGTGTAGCCTGTGAACGAGCACATGCCACCACTTACATTGCCGCCGTGGAAAGTTCCTTCACCGCGCTTGGAGCCTGCGGCTGAAGTGTGGTCGCTTTTCGCAGAGTCGGGGACTTTGGAGATGTTGGTGGCTTCTGACGAGGGCTTCGTATCAAATCTAGGGACAGAGGCAGACTCAGTAGGCTTACCAGCCGGAGGGTTGACAGAATTTACAAGCGTGAAGCCTGTGAGAGCAGACCTTGGCTTAGTTGCCGATGGGGCATGGTATGTGGAGTTGGGATAGTTGGTCCGGACCAGCGACGAAGCAGACGCAACAGGGCTACGAGAAGGCCGGATAGTGATCGTAGTGGTGAGGTGTAAGGTGCTGGTGCTGGTCACATCGGTGGCCTTGACAGGCTCACTACTGGGTTCAATCGTGACAGTGACCGTTTCAACCTCGGTCGTTGTTACAGTGCGCCTGGAGCAAGTGGTGGGCATTGGCGTACCCTTCTATCTGACGGCAAGAGGAGTAGGAGTAATGCTGGTGTATTCGTACTCTGTCTTTGTCACAGTCTTGCGCTCACACACTGACTCAGCCAGCGCGAGGCCTGCGAGGGGCAGTAGATAAATGAAAGAAGATTTCATCTTCGTTGATAATTTTGAGCGTTAATTTGAGAAGAAGTTTCAAAGGGCTTGCCTAGTACAGACACCTGGCGTCGATTGTGTAAAAGATTCAAACGAATGGATGCAGCACTATGGCTTGCGAAAGTGCAATAAGGAAAATGGACGTGTAAAAGGAAGCAACTGAGCTTCGACCGACCACGAGAGCCTACATAAATCCATTGCAATTTATTGCATCACGAAGCCGCCAGTCCCAATCTATTCATGCCAACATTGCAGTGGAAATTGCGCAGAGGAGAAACATGTAGAACAGGAAAGCTGCATGGCTGGATCCTGGGAGAACTACCAGGTTGCTACTCAAGTACTTGTCCAGCCTGCAAGGTACAGAGGTTTAAATTGGAGTTGTGTTCGTGAGATGACCAGACTTATGAGGAAGTTCGGTGACGAGTGCAGGGATTGAGGTGTATTAAAGCTGAAGATCAAACACTGGCGAAATACCAAGCGGGAACATGACAAAGTTCTGTGTTCGCTTAATTCTCTAGATTCATTTGCAGAATAGGTTGATGAGCAAGCAATGGCCTTTTAGACAATTATGGTAATGACTTTAGATGTCAATAGAACTATTGAGATTGTGTTTTATCAAGGGCCGGTGCAAAAATCGTGTTGTGGCGGATTGTTCAAGTCTTCGGGAAGGTGTTAAGAAATGCGGTAGTGCTACCCGCAAATTTCGAGGAAAGTCCTTGTGTATAATTGGTCTTTCAGATCAAACATAAATTTCCGTAGACGGAAGAAACTTGACCTAGTGTCATACATATGTTCCTTTCGGCTTTGGCAATGATTGGTATGTGGGAGAAAACAAGGAAAATTGGGCCAACAAATACGAATACGAAGGAGCAATTAAATGGCTGAGCATTCGCCGGCCTAAGTGGCTGCCTCGACAGTTATCGCGAGCTGTCACGTAACGAATGCCACTGTTAGACTGCTGTTGTAGCATTCATGTTGACTCTCTCTCTCTCTCTCTCTCTGCATGTGTGTGTGTGTGTGTGAATTGTACCTATGGCCAATGAGAGCCATCTGGAATCTGATGCGTTGTCTCTTGGCGTTGATTCACCATTGCGCTTCATCGAAGCACTGTCTGAAGGTGACATAGATGGGATGATGGGATTCCCAGCATGTATAGGAGGTGTCGAAATTTTGATATCGGTTCGAACTGAGCAGTTTGTACGGCTACAAGCATTAAACCTGGGCGATACTATGGTGCGAAGCTTGCTGAGAGGAATTCGTTGGACCTAATCTCACAGACTATGGCCAACTTCACCTAGTGGCATTGGATCTGCTGAAGGTATAATAAAGCGAGCGATCTTTGGGAGGTTCCATCTCAAAAAATTCAAAGTGATCTTCTAGTGCCTCTAACTTTCATACGATGTTGGCTTCAGAGTGGTTGTTGGACTTTCGCGTCGAGCTCATGACCGCATCATGTTTCATTCCACAACAATACAAAAATTGTTCCTCGAGGCACCGTCTCTGATCTTTTTCTTCTCCGTCTTGATAGAAGTGATAATCCCTGTCCAGCCGAAGAGGTAGTAACATAACTTCGACGTATTCTTGCTGTATCGCATTTCGAAGCCTAAACCTTTCATGATTCGTAGTAATAAAGGCTCGTCAAGATATCGAGAATTCGAAACGCACGGTAGTGGAAGCACAAGGAATAGAGCTGGCAAGACGGAACTCGAATCCGCAGAATTCCTGGAAGTCATGCGAAGAAATTTAGTTAATCGCTTTAGCATTTCTCCACGACCAGCTGGATCAGGCGCGTAGTTCAGAACGAGAGACAGCGAGATCAAGTCGAACTGATTCTCTTCATCTAGGGGAAGCGCTCGTTCCATGAAATCTTGTTTTTCGATGCCTGGGCCCTGGCTATTCAAGTCGATTCGTGTCATCTGGATGATGCTTGGGAATTTTGAGATTTGGTTGTCTGCGGAGAGGGCCCCAATCTCGAGACACCTGAAGGGAGGAATTGCCGTGACTTTCGCATTGTGGGACTTAACACTGAGAATTTGCGACTGCTGCAGCCAGTCGACCAGTAATCGGCTAGAATCACCACCTCGATCTTTTGCTTGACCTTGCTTACTGGCAGCCTGATACATTTTGATACCCCCATTCCTCTCAATAGCACGTGCAATTTCTTGAGCAACTTTTGTATCTTCTCGTGCTAGGGCTGCTGCATGCTCTTTCTGCAATCTATGATGAGTGCGAATGATTGTTCTGGATCGCTCCGAAGTCATCTGCTCCTTGGGCCGACTAGAGGGTGGACGCCCACTTGAAAGTGGCTTTTGGCGCTTGTTCACAGCCATGACAGCGACTTTCAAATCACATGTCGAGCTGCATGCTGTTTTCTCAGGTTGCAGGTTAGATGCCAAGATGTCGAGATGGAGCTTTTTGCGCTAGTCGAATCCGTGTTAGGTTTGCTAACTAACTAACTAACTAAGCGAGCCCACCATCGTTCTTTCTTCCCCCAGCGAAACTTGAGAACTTTTGCTTTGCGACCTCGACACTAACCACAGGACCACCACATCGTCAAAATGGGACCCAAGCCAGCCTCCAAGAGTACGTTCACGCCAGCTTCGATTGATCGAGGACGTTGCACACGCATTGCGGGTGGTTTGCGCACGATGCCAACCAATTTGGTACCGTGAATGCAGCAGCGAAATGCGCCTCGATTGTCACCTCCTCTTCAACATAACTTCATTGCTGACAATTCTGTAGCCGCCACCAAGACTGGCAAGCACGCCAATGCGGCTGCTAAAGCTGCCCTTCGCGGCGTAAGCCTCCCTTGATCCTCTTGAGTCGTGTCAGAATTCATCTCTGACGGGCTGTTTTTCTCGTGTGACGGTCACAATTAACGAGATAACAGTCGTATGCGAACAAGAAGCGAGCGGTCAGGAAGAGCACCAGCTTTCACCGGCAAGTCACATAGCGCATCGAACCACAGCGTGAATACTAATAGCCTATAGACCCAAGACCCTTGAGCTCTCCCGCGCGCCCAAGTACCCCCGCAAGTCTGTTCCCCATGTTCCTCGCATGGATGCCGCCACGGTCCTCATCCACCCTCTCAACACTGAGTCCGCCATGAAGAAGGTACGTGGTCTCACTCAGATTATCCAGGGACTCGTGGCTAACCCGGCAATCAGATTGAGGAGAACAACACCCTTGTATTCATTGTCGATGTCAAGGCCAACAAGCGCCAGATCGCTGCTGCCCTCAAGAAGCAGTACGACGTCAACTGCATCAAGATCAACACCCTCATCCGACCTGACGGCTCCAAGAAGGCCTTTGCCCGCCTCACCTCTGATGTCGACGCTCTCGACATCGCGGCTACCAAGCTCGCCATTGTTTAAATGCGGTGGATACTGTGAAAGGATGAGCATGATTGGGTTGGGTTTTATCCGGCAAAGGAAAAGCGATGTGAGGTGCATCATGGCGGCGTTCACAGGATACCGAGTCAAGGATGACTGCAATGAATCAGATTTCCCTATGACGCCATTATCATTTCCAGTTTGTACCATGTGATGTTTGAGCTGCCGTTGTCCATTGTGGCACAGAGATAACTCTCAATGAAATCAAAGACCTCACACAATATGCGATCCTTATAGAGTTTTGTGATTGTGTTGTTTGGATATCTAGTTCGTCGTGATGTTCATTCCTGTATGCCAGAATCCGTACTTAAATGCATGCAAGCAGTATAGTACAGTCATGATTTCTCTTCCTCACTGCGCCCTGAAAAACACCTAGGTATAATATATACATGGTAGTTTGTGAAGAGCGTTTCTGCTCTGGTTGTGCTCGCTTTGTCCTACTGCCTTAATCTTTCTAGTTCCCTCAGGACTACTAGATTCGCATCCAGAAACCGATCTACACACTGCCTCATACATGGCTCCTCATACTTGTCTAGCTTTCCATTCTTGACCGTGCCGCTTGGGATGCATTTTCGAAAGCATGTATCTGTGAGGGAGTGTATCGCTGCGAAATGTGTCAGCCTTGCATTTGGATAATGTTCTTCTCGCTCGACCAGATGCAGGGAAAGGAGACAAAGGAGTAATATGAGTGCTAGGGCATACATGATTGGATTCGCGCTTTCTGGCTTTCATTCAGGGCGAATTGCTGAAGTTCTTGCTTGTCGCGGTCGCTGAGTTTGGTGAGGTCGACATTGCCAAGGCCGCCGGAGAGAGAGTCCATCGTTATTAGAAAGACAAGCGCAAGGGATACGGCAAGAATCTTAGGTAGATTGTATAGATTGATGAGGTCTTGTGCTGTAGTTTACGGCTTCAGTGTTGCCAAAAAGTTCTTGATGTCTCTGAGCTGAGATCGGAGTTTTGCTGCTAGGACGCCGATGTGCCGTTAGTCAGCGGGACCTTCACTCCAATGAATCCCTCATAGCCGGTCAGGTACATTTGAATGTTTACCTTGAAATTTTTTCGGGAGCCTTTGGCCTAATTAAAAACATATTCATAAACAGGGCAATTTAATACCTTCTATTTTCACTGCGTAATTCTTTCCTGTATAAGACCTGATATCAACCTTGGAAGGCTTGATCAGTTCATATCACCCTTTGTTCTAGTTGTGGGTATAGCGGTGGCTCCTCTGCAATGCCACTCAATATACTGCACATTGCCCTCTAAACTATCCGTAATGAACAGTGTCTTGCCATCCTCACCACCGAAACAACAATTTGTCAAATTGACACCCTCTGTCCCAGAAACAATCCTAGCCTTTGGAGTTCCATCTGAGTTGACAACAAATACAGATCCTAGACTTGGATGACAAATGAACAAGCTTCCTTCCTCGTCCATGGCCAGGCCATCTGGCCCTGCAGTACCAAAGCTCTGGAAGAAAAGCCCTGCCTTACTCGTTGTGCCATCTGGGTGCAATGGAAGTCGCCAAACAGAATTCTGGCGTGTCATAGCCACGAATAGAGCCTTCTCATCTGGAGAAAGGACTAACCCATTTGGACTGATGCCATTCTCGACCAGAGTATCGAGTTTTCCGTCTGGTGTGAGTCGATATACTTTCCCAGTAGGGTCTGTCAAACCCGTTTGCCCTTGATCAGTAAAGTACAAGTTTCCGCCTTTATCAAATACGAGATCATTTGGGCCTTTGAAGCGCTCCAAGTTCCGCCTTTTCAGTCTGCCGTCTACTTTGCCAGTTGCAGGGTCGAAGGTGAGAATGCCCTAACATGGTCAAACCTTGAAGTACTAAACGATAACCGAAATTACCTGTTTATAGTCTGCAATTGCTATCCTGCCTTCTGGATCTATGGCGAGACCATTTGGTTCTCCGTCCCATTCAGCTTCTATGCTGACTTCTTTCGTTGGAGAAGCACGCAGGATACGTCCATATGGAATGTCAACAATGTAGAGATCCCCGGATGATGTGTATACAGGTCCTTCAAGGAAAATATTCCGGAACGGTCTGCTGAATCCACCTCTCCATTCTGAGTCTCGGTCTTTTACTCTGACTTCATCTGGTATGCGGACATAGAGACTGGCTGTTCTCGTAGGGGGTGGAGGATAAAAGTTCATGATGGCTGATCCCTCGTGTATGTATAGATTGTTGTCGAATCCTTCACACCCAACTGAAAACTTGTGTAGCACACGCTAGCTTTTCTTTGAGTTATCTGCGAAGGTCGCGTATGCTTGTGGGCTAGCCAATCGGTGCGGGGCCGAAGAGAAGCATGAGTTGTCGGATGACATCGATGCGAGGCATTTCGTGGCGTCTATGCGTGGTATTGGAGAAAATTCCTACTATTAACTTCTCTCTCATTTACTCCAGATCTAGTATATAAAATTGTTCTAATCGAATGATATTTCCTAGAATGTGGTTTTAATGTTTCGATACGTAAACCACAAAGTTCAAGAAGATTGCAGGCAGCTTGTTGCATCGACTCATCAAATACTTTCTTGAGCCGGACATTGAAATGCTTGGAGTATTATAGATACTTGGGTGCAGCATAATTAGTATTTGTATGTGTCGCCAAGTTGATTAATCAGTCAAGGTGGTTTCTAAATTCCTCAATCCTGAATGAAGTTATTGAATCTGATTCACTGCTTGACACCGCCTACAGAAGCTCGCACGGCCAAATCAGCCACAAGCAGCAATAATGCAGAAAATAGCGCCAATGATTGTGCTGACTGGGTTGTGCAAACCTGACACGAATGCCGTTCTTTCACCCGACTACTGCCTCGGATCATATCCGATGTCATCTTTCGGGCGCTTCGGACCCCATCTTCCTCGAAGATGCGGGGACTCCACAACTCAGGCAAGCATTGCATAGGCATCCTAATGCTTGAATCATTAGTGTTAGCACCTCCGAAGAACTTGCGGTTGCCGGCAAGTAGACTGACATGGGACGAACCATGAATGACTTTATCTAACAATGAGTCTATCATTCGGGACGTACTATTAAAGAACTTCCGTGCCTGGGTCAAGTGTGGTCGGGCAATCTCATACATTGCAAGTCATCCTGGCGGTCGGTACAATATCATGGGGAAGCCAAGTCTTTTGAAAGGCACTATTGAAGCGATTAAGGCTTGTCCACCGGAGATTTTCAACATTTGGCTTTTCTTCTGCACTGCAGTTTGGAGTTTCTCTGGAGTAGCGAAAGGATTCGACGAAGGTCACTCGTTTCCTCATCGTGAACAAGTATTTTCATTGACCCGACAACTAGGTAATATCGCCTCTATCGTCGTCCAAAAGACGTTCAAGAAGCGTTTTGGTGTCGATCACGAGACAGAAGCCCAATATGCCAACACCAAAGGATGGATTGTATCGATTGCGACTGCTGGAGCTGTATTTGGTTGCTTAGCTTGCGTCAATCTCGTACAGTTATGGGGTAGGAAGAATACCATGTTGATATTCACCCTCATTTACATTGCTGGAATCTTCGGTCAGACGTTTGCAAACGGTAATCTCTCGGCCATGTATGCTAGTCGTTTCATTTCAGGTATTGGCATTGGCACGATGACGGTCCTTCCTTCCATCTACCTCACTGAGGTGAGTCGAGTCGATACCATACAATCAAGCCCAACACTAAACCCCCCTCAGATTGCTCCACGAAGCATCAGAGGATTGATAACTTTGCAATACGCCTGCTGTCAACAACTCGGTGTCGTATTCGGCTTCTTCTTCAACTACGGCATTACAAAACACCACGCAGGCACCCAGCTCCAATGGCAACTCCCCACCGCGCTGCAAATTGTTCCTGCTGTAATTTGGGGGGTCGGAATTGCCTTTACACCCGAATCCCCACGTTTCCTACTCTCCAAGAACCAGCCTATCGATGCTTTGAATGTACTCGCCAACTTTCGCAACCTAGCAACAGACCATCCATACGTACAAGACGAATTCAATGGTATCGAGTGTCAACTCAATGCTGAGATTGAGGCTGTGAGCGGCGCCACTGTCTGGGATCTATTCAAAGAGACCTTCACCGTCACCAAATACCGCAGACGTTTCGTCCTCATGTTCATGTGCCATTTATTCGGACAATGGTCCGGGGCCAATGCCATTACGCAGTATTCTCCAACGCTTTTCGGATACTTGGGCATTGAAGGCGACGAATCTCGCTTCTTGACGACAGGCTTGTACGCCATTGTCAAGTTTGTCTCGGTGCTTGTATTCTCAATCTTCATTATTGACTTTATTGGTCGTCGGCGCTCGCTCATGCTGGGCATTACGCTTCAGGTTCTCACGTTGGCGTTTGTCGGTGCTTATCTGGGTGTTACGAATGGGCGGACACCTGAGATGATCAAAGAGAGTGTTAGTGCAACAGCTGCTAGCAAGGCTAGTATTGTTGCCATCTTCATTCACGCTGTGGCTTGGTCGATCGGATGGTTTTCCATTCCCTATCTGGTGTCGGCCGAGGTGTTTCCGATTCGAATTCGCTCGCTCAATGTCTCTACCCTTATGGCTTTTCACTGGTTGTTTTACTTTGGGTGCTCGCGTGCGATGCCGAGCTTGCTTGCTGCGACGAAACGCTACGGAGCATTCGTTTTTTTTACAAGCATGTGTTGCATGTCTTTGGTGTATGTGTTCTTCGCGCTTCCTGAGACTGCAGGTCGTTCACTTGAGAGCATGGATCAGCTGTTCGAAAGGCCGTGGTATACTGTGAGGAAAATTGCGTACCCCACAGCAGATGATCTTGCTGATGGGGGTGCTCGTGATGTTGAGAGCAAGTTGGGCGACGACATGGATGAGAAGATGAGCGAGGTTCGCATTGGGCAACAACCAGTCAAGAACCATTAGCTGTTGTGTAATAAGTCGTACCTAAGTAAAGGATAGGAGTACGTAGTAAGGCGGCGTTCCTGTTTCTCCGTTTATCAACCGGAATAGGAAATACCTTCTTAACTATTGATATTCAACCATCCTTCTCCCATCTACACCCCCTAACTAGAAATAAAACCCCTCTCTCCCTCCCTTTATCTTTACCCTTCTTTGACCACCTTTAACCTGTATAGACTATTTAACTACTTATTTACTTAAAGTAATCTGTATAACTAGTTAATACGTAGACCTATATAGTTATATATATAACTATAGGATATAACTAATACAAGTCCTACGTATCTATATAGGCTTCCACTTGTATCCTAGTAATATCGCGCTTTAATAAGATATAACTTGTAGGATTACGTAATAGGAGTAGGTAGTAGATATGTAGGTAGGCACTGTGGAAAGATAATTAGTAATTATTTTTATATGTGTTGGATAGGTTCCTACATATAGTTATACATAACTATATAGCGTTTTATTGGCGTACGTATATGCGGGGTACTGCATTAACTAGTAGGTAGGGGTACGTCATGGAGCGTGGATTTGTGGGAAGAGCTGGGTATTATAGGGTTTGTTAACACCATATATAGCTTTGAGAAGCGGGGCGGGTAGGGTTGTTTTTTTGGGTTGGAGTGGGTATGTATTAGTATGTATTTGGCGAGGGTGAAAGGAATGTGCTGAGTAATTGAGGTATTAACTAGTAGAGATTGGTATATATATATAAATGTTTTATGCTTGGGCAGGGGTGTGTCGACCCGGTAGAGTGAGAATCGGAAAATATTTGCATAATTGAGAACGAAAGAGGACACAAGAACTGAATTGGGATTGGGAATCTAGCACTTACTCATCGGAAAAAGAGAAACGAAGATATCGAATGGGAAAAGAGAAAAAAAATAAAGAAACGAACGATAATCAATGACAAATATCAACACCTCTCCGGATCCTGAGAAACTGGAGTCTTCCGCTACCACTTTTGTGCATCTCTGATAGCATGCCTCCAGGACCTTGGGCCGCGCTTGGTAAACCTCACCATCACTTCTCACTGTAATGCGCATGAGATAACCCTGCTGGAAACGATATCCGCGAGGTGGATCACGTGCAATAATTGGGCAGCTTCGACTGCAACGATCGCTTTGAGTATATTGCAAGGAGGACCCATGACGCTGGTTTATGGGCCTGCCATCAAGTTCTTCTTCATGGGTGCGTATGCAGCCACGCGCGCAAAACTGGCTTCTGTATATCCCACGGCGGGTGGCCAATATCATTGGACCAATGTCCCGGCGCCCAAGAAGTGGAGTAGAGTTTTGGTAGGTGGCCTTTTCTTTCGTTGATGCCTGAGGCTCATTGACGGTGCTAGAGTTATAGTTGCGGCGCGACGAATGTGTTTGCGTGGATTTCGTTGTGTGCGGGTATCGCGATGATTGTTCCACAGATGGTTTTAGGAATGGCTTCGTTCTTTCATCCGACTATGTTCGCCAAACGTGGCATGCATTTCTGCTTTACCAGCTTGCAAACATTCTCATCTTGATGTACAACATCCATCTCCTCCAACGGACCATGTGGATTCACCACGTCGGTTGTAAGTTCAATTTGCATGTCTTGTTACAAGGACATGAACAGCTGATTTGAGCACCAGTCGTCAGCTCTATTGTGGCCTTTGTCGCCATCATCATCACAATGCTAGTCCGTACAAGCCCGAATTTCCAGCCCCCGGAAGCTGTATGAGATACATCTATTAACCGAAGCGGCTGGGTTGAAGGTGTGGCCTTTTTGATTGGTCTAGTCAACTCAAATTACGTGTATGCCGAGATCGATTGTGCGATACATTTAGCTCAAGAGTTCAGGAACGCGACAGTTGCTGTGTGTTCCGTGCGCTGATGAGTACCATCATCATTGGATTTGTAACGGCCTTTTGCTTTACGGTCTTGATGCAATCGTGGTGACTCCGACTGGGAGGGTCAGAATTTCGTTTGCGCTCTGATTAATGGCTAATTATGTCGATACAGAGTCCTAGCATTCGAAATATGGCGTCAAGCAATACGTTCTGGCGCTGCTGCAACAGACTTTCGCGTGGCCCTTTTGATGATGGCCTTTGCGCGCAGCAGACAGCGTCTCCGTTGACATGGTCGTTTGCGCGAGATAATGCCATCTTCGGTAGTTAGCCATTGGCTGGCGATCAGTTGGAACAAGATGCGACTATCGTTGCACTTTGTTTCAATTTTGTTATCCCCTTCGTCATCGGATGTATATATCCTGGCTCTTCGACGGCTTTCAATGCGTTCATCGGCGCCGGAGTGATTCTGCAACATGTTATGTTTGCATTCCCAGCTACATTGCTCCTATATCGCAAAATATCCCCGTTATGGCTGCCGGAAGATCGATGCTTCAAGCTGCCAGCAGTATTAGGATGGACTGCGAGCATAACGACGGTTCTTTTTGCGATTTTCGTTCTAGTTTCCTGCTATAATATATCCCAGTTATCCTCCCTGTCGAGGGTAACAACATGAGTACGTATCGTCTGACCTTTGCCTTGATATTGGTTTGACTGACTTTTACAAATTATTCAAGTGCTGTTATGGGGGTGATATGGGTGTGTTCGCCGCGTTAACTTGGTTTCTGTTTGCTCGGAATCGTTACCTGGGACCACGCTTAGAAGGGATAAACTAGGCCGTCTTATAGGTGGGTCCCGCTAGCTGCACAATGCAGTCGTATATTGTGACTTGACTTTATCTCTCCCTTTCACATAATAAGAGAGGTCGCATGTTCGGGCAAACATTCTGTCCATCTCTTGTCGCCTGTCCTTGCCCATATCTTCTCCAGACACTGTACAGCGATCGGAATATTTCGGAATCTTGTGAGCCTGTATATGCTCATCATATAATCTGCAAAGAACGCCCGTTGTAAGGGGTCAGAGGCTTCCGCTCCAGCAATGAATAGCGGCCATACAAGGGCATGTGCGCCAGGCGCCTCTGGAGGTATGTCGTAGAGCCGGTCAATCAGGGCTGTTATTGCTATTGCTTGCTCCATGTTCTTTGCTGCGGGTGATGAGCCTTCAGGCGTCGCACGCTGGATATAGATTTTATGAGCAATTTCGAAGCAAATCCGTATCTTGTCAATATTGCGGTGGTTCTCCGAGTCCGCCGGATATTCTTCACTTGTGAGCCAGTCTTGCCAGGACTGATGAGAACGTTTGATCGCCATAACACCAGTGTCCTCGCCGCGTAAAGGCATTCCGAGCATCTCAAACCTGAACAGGTGTTAGCCATGAAAGAAGACAAACAAACTTACATCAAAGGGCTTACATATTTGTCTGTGTGATCAAAAACCGTGCAAGGGCAGAGTTCTCATTCTCTAACCTACTGTTGGCGGATAGAGTGAGAAGCATTTGAATGAGAAAAGCGTAGTCTCCACTTCCAGTCACAGTTTCACCAACGAGTAAGACAATAAGGGTTGCCCAAGTGAATTTGTTGAACACTTGATCGGGAGGAGCAGTCAATGCTTCGCTACGTAAGCGGGATATGATTGCGGCGCGGCCAGCTTCAGCGGCGTTTCTCATTTCTGGTCTTTCTTGGCTAAAAAGTTGGGCAGCTACAACGCCCACGGCTTGTCTCAGGACCTCGTTCTCCATGGCCATAGGGAGGACAAATTGGCGGTAGCCATTAGAGTCGGTGTCGAGGACCACCATGACTGGTGCTACGGCTTCAGAGTAGTAGGAAAAGAATTTGCGAATATCAGCTCGAAGTGGGGCAATCCATGGCTGCACAGCTTGGTGCACCGGGAGATGGACAAGTTCATCATCAGCGCGAGTAATCTCTTCTACTTCATCATCCAAGTTTTGAACATGCCAGTCCAGGGCTTTGGGAAGAGGGAAGACTGGTTCGTTGATGACCGACAGTGGACTATCTGATGATGTTGACGTGGATGCCTCATCCGACTGATCCTGCTCGCTCTGCTGCTGGTAAAGATTCTTAAGCACCACCAGGCTATACTTGGGTGCGGTTTGGCTCGACTCTTGCAACTGTGGTAGTGGCAAAGGCGTCGATTCTTCTGTCGTTGCATCGATCTTTTGGGCTTCTCGGGTGCGCTTCTTAACCTTCTTCCTGTCATTCTGCCATCTCACCTCTGTAAAAGCACTTCTTATGGGCAGGTACGACTCTCCGTCAGATCTGATATCGGGCACTTTGCAATCCTTGAGCCTGCCTCTTCTGGCAACGCTGTCGGTAAAGCGGATGCGTTTACGTCCCGAGCATTCAATGCCTTTTTTTATGCACTTGTTGCAGGACGGCTCGCCTCTATCACAGATGATTCTTCGGCGAGAGCACTGAAAGCAGCCTAGATGCGTTCGAGTTAGGAAACGTGAAGGCTGGTCGCGTATAGCGTACTTTGTAAAAGACATTGGCTGTACAGTACCTTGCTCCTTGGGTGCTGGCTCGACTCGTTTGGCTGATGATGATGATGACGACTCCACAATTTTCGGTGGCATGGCTATCACGCTATATGTTGCCGCTGACCGCTACAGCCAGGGGCCACATGGTACGGTCTAATGTAATTGCATTGAGCTTGAGGGAGAGCAGAGGCCGGACGTTTGCTCTGAAACCTGAGTGCAGGTGACGAGGCGTTGCAGGAGGGTCGGGCCGACAAGGCAAGATAAAGGATAAGATTTGTGTGTTATGTAAGCTACGCGAGAGAGGACGGTGTACGGAGTACGGAGTAGACAGTGCTAGATGGGAGTCTGTGACGGTGATACTAATATTCAAAAAAGATAGTGCATTTATTGTAGGCAGTAGTAGCTCGTGCTGAGCAAGCGTAAACATCCGACATTATGTGTTACATGACTGAACCCTTGAAACAGCCACCAGATGCAGTAAAGCGGCTGAAAGGCTGAAGGTGCACATACATACTTCTGTTACTTTGGGTATTACTCATCGGCACGACATCCAAGGACCAAGGCACATGTTCACACTGCTTCACAGTGCATACGGAGTACATAGGTAGTGTGAACCTGACACTATGCGAACCACAACATCGGGGCTGATTAAATCAAATAATCACCTACACTAATATACGAGGACCGTGCCGAAAACCTTACGCCCCGATCAGTTCCTTTGGAACACAGGCAAACACCGTGCTGATCCCAGCCATGACCGTGCTGACCACGATCAACACCCAATTCAACAATTTCTCAGTCTTGGAAAGTTCCTTTGCAAAAAGCTGGAGGTGAAACGCCAGAGGCAGAATAATGCATATGGAAAAGCAAGCCACGCTCCCCAGCAATGTCATGATCCGGTCAAATGAGGGGAACAGGATAGCAATCACGACAAAGATGATGATGGTGCTAATGCGCAGGGCAATCTTGCAAATGCCCCGGTTGAGACCGGACATGCCATTCAGCGACGACGATGCAGCCACCGCCCGCGCATCCAAGCCGAAGAGGACTTCGAGCGTCGACACGATTGGCCTCGCATTGAGGGGTACCTTGGTCAGAGGAATGATGGCTATGCAGATGGCAATAAACACCGAAATGCCCCTGGGGTAGCCGTCGGTGAGGAAGATGTTACTGGTGATTTCATCTCGCACCGAATCACCAAACATGAGGATGCCAGCACATGCCATTCCCACGTCGACAATAAACGTGAACACGTAGGTAATGTCCACACCCTTCCGGTACTTGTACGGGTGTCGCATGTCTCTGTATATATTGGGAAACACACTATGTCCACCCCACGGGGACATGAGCAGTCCAAACGAGAGTGGTATGGTAAGCCAATTGTCGGGGAAGAGGTACTGTGGCATAGGTTGGCGAATAGATCCGGGGGCATCGGGCTTGGCGAGGCCGTCAATCCAGACAGCAATGGTAACTGTGGATTGCATATGAAATTAGTAATTGTCTTCTCTAGACGAGGGGTAGACTGTAGACCTACTGCCAAAGCAAGACATGACACCAAGTATAGATGTAAATGACAAGAGACGTAGCGGGAAAAAGCTCAGGGGGATCAAGATGACACCACAGACAATCTTCCATGTCAGCGTATCCCAACCTGGAATGAGGGCGTCCATGCTGTCGGCGAACAAAACCACCAACGCAACACACGCAGCCAATAGTTCCAGAGAAAAGAGTATGCTGACGGCAACCTGGGCTTTTTTGCCAAACGAGACGAATGCTAGGTCTGCAAAAGTGATGAGTGAAGTGTCTACATCCAAGCATTTGGCAAGCAGTTTGGCCGTGTACGAGGTGACAACGGCAGCAAAAGTCAGAAAGGTCATGCCAATCAGCCAGCCAGAGTACTTGAGACCAAGTGGCAGTGTCAGTAGACCGACGCCAACGAGAACATTGACTGAATTGAAGATGGTCTGGGGAAGGGTGGATTGGCCAACAACAACATTGATGATTTGGCCATCCTCTTCTATCTGTTTGACCAACAAGGGCTCACGCTCCTGCTCTGGTTCGGTGACGCCTTTGAGCTGCTGCTCGGTGAAGAGCCGGCCAGCGTGGCGCATAGAAGACTCGTTGACTCGGGCAGAGAGACTTCCATAGCCTGTGCCATAACTTCCACCAAAGGGCGAGGAGAGAGAAGGCTCAATGTTGAATATGCTCTCGCCCCTTGGGTGCGTCGAGCCGGGCAATAGCACGTGTGTCTCTTCTGTAGCTACGCTCTCCTCGTCTACTACAGCATTGTCTGAAAGGCGGCGGTCTTCAGACTGCAGCGCTCTTCGCAAGGCTGATCGTTGATCAAGCACTGCACCCTCGAGTCCTATGCGGGAAAAGTCGGCCGAATCCGCATCGCTCTCGTCCGTCTCGACACGAAAGCTGGGTCGCACGGGGGTGATCTCGAAGAAGCCTGCAGCACGTTGCCAGGAGCGAGCAAAGTTGTTGATGCTGTTGACCCCGCCAGCATCTCCCAGAGCGCCAAACTGCTGCGATAGAGACGACCTAGTTGCGACAGTCAGCCAGGTGCAATGTCGAGAATTGAGCCGCCTGCCTACCTTCTCCTACGCAACTCGCCAGGCATCCTGGACCATGTCCCCGAAGGCGCATTGCTCTCACGACTGGGCCGCCGTTCGAGCTGGTCCCATTGCACGCGACTGCTATTGGAGCCAACTGAGCCTCGGTGGAAGCCCCCGGCGTCTTCCCAGCTCGATGGTTGCTTTCCTCGAATGTCCATTTTTTTCTTGTTCTTTTTTTCAGCAATGGCTAGGTAGGTAGGTACCTAGGTGCTTAGTTAGGCATGAGGGAAGCAGAAGAGGGCAGCAGCATCAAGGACCAGGTCAAGGTCAAGGGTCAAGGGCCAAGGACCAAGGGCCAAGGTCAAGGTCAAGGTCAAGGTCAAGGCCAAGGTCAAGGTCAAAGCCAAAGATAAGGCAGACAAGACAAGACAAGCAAGGCGAGGCGAGGCGAGGCGAAGACGGGGTGTCGGAGACAAGATGCAAAACTTGTTGGTTGACCCATGCACAGTGCGGGAGGGCTAACTAGGACGTGGGTATATAAGTTGTAACTATAATAAATAATTAATGATCGAGGGCTCATGTGCTATGTACCTAATTAGCAAAGCACTTTCGCCATTAGGGTACCTACCTAGGGACATGATGGTGGTGGTGGTGGTGGTGGTGAGAGAGGAGGTATCACGAGGTACTTTGTAGGCAGTGAATTAATTAATCATCAGTCTATCATGAGGCAACATGGCAACATGGACAGGTAGCTACAAGCAATTAATAGGCACTGTACCTAGTATGTAGGTAATGAGGGTATTATGTACTATGTACCTAGTATACCTATGTAATTACATACATGCAGTGGGTCTTGGGCCTTGAGTCTTGAGTCTTGAGTCTTGAGTCTTGAGTCTTGAGCCTTGAGTCTTGAGTCTTGACAGAGAGCAGAGCCAATTTCAAATTCTGCACCTCGACGCTGACTGTACTGTTTCCCTTTCACTCGCCCTACCCATTCATTCATAATATCAAATACTGCCCAGGATCCGACACGCGCCCACCCCTAGTTATTAGTTCAAAACTAGCCATCGTCAACTTTTGTTGCCCCTCGCCTGGCCGGGAAAATCTCTTAGTAAGGAGACCCCGCGCAATAATTACTCCGTAATTTACCTTGACCTCGTTCCTGCAGACACTCTCGCACCTCACCCGCCACCATGTCGTCCAAGGAGCCGCAGCCCAACGACGCCGAGAAGAACATTGAGATCTGGAAGGTCAAGAAGCTGATCAAACGCCTCGAAGCCGCCCGCGGAAATGGCACCAGCATGATTTCACTCATCATCCGTATGCGAGCCCCATGCGAGGCAGTGCCGTGCCGTGCAGTGACGTACCCTGTAGTGCAATTCCTGCACTGTACTGCACGGCGCTGGCTCTGGCTGAAGGAAACAACCTCTACACTGACACCATACTGACACACCACACAGCCCCCAAGGACCAGGTGTCACGTGCGGCAAAGATGTTGGCTGAAGAATTCGTCCGTCGCAACCCTCCAAGCATGCCAAACACCCCAAACCCCAATGCTGACCATGCCAGGGCACTGCCTCCAACATCAAGTCCCGCGTCAACCGCCTGTCGGTCCTGTCCGCCATTACCTCGACCCAGCAGCGTCTCAAGCTATACTCCAAGGTCCCGCCAAATGGCCTGGTCATCTACTGCGGTGAAATCATCACCGCAGAAGGCAAGGAACGCAAGATCAACATCGACTTTGAGCCTTTCAAGCCCATCAACACCTCGCTATACCTTTGCGACAATAAATTCCACACAGAAGCCCTGAGTGAGCTGCTCGAGTCGGACCAAAAGTTTGGCTTCATCATCATGGATGGAAACGGCGCTTTGTTTGGCACTCTGTCTGGCAACACCCGTGAAATCGTGCACAAGTAAGCGTCTTCTTTTTGCATTCAGCTTCCACACAACTAACTTGTCCAGATTCTCTGTCGATCTGCCCAAGAAGCACGGCCGTGGTGGTCAGTCCGCCCTGCGTTTCGCCCGTCTGCGAGAAGAGAAGCGCCACAACTACGTTCGTAAGGTGGCCGAATTGGCTGTCCAAAACTTTATTACGGCCGACAAGGTTAACGTTGCTGGTATCATCTTGGCTGGCAGCGCCGACTTCAAGAATGACCTGAACCAGTCCGACATGTTCGACAACCGCCTGCAATCCAAGGTCATCAAGGTTGTCGACGTGTCATATGGAGGAGAAAACGGTTTCAACCAGGCCATTGAGTTGGCTGGAGAGACTCTGAGCAATGTCAAGTTCATCCAAGAGAAGAAGCTCATCAACGAGTACTTTGATCACATCTCCAAGGACTCTGGAAAGGTCTGCTACGGTATTGAAGACACGCTGAAGGCCCTCGAGGCTGGCGCTGCCGAGACGCTGATTGTCTTTGAGAACTTGGAAATCACTCGTTGGGTGCTCAAGAGCTCGGCAGGTGCTGAGATTATCTTGCACACTACCAAATTGCAGGAGCAAGATCGAAGCCTCTTCATGGACAAGGAGACTGGCCAGGAAATGGAAGTCGTTGATCAGGGCTCTATGCTCGAGTGGCTTGCTGAGAAGTACCGCGATTTTGGTGCCACGCTCGAGTTCGTGTCTGACCGCTCTTCCGAGGGCAACCAGTTCGTCAAGGGCTTTGGTGGCATTGGGGCCATCCTACGCTACGCGCTCAACTTTGAGCAGCTGGCCGATTTTGATGATGAAGACGAGTTCTACGATGATTGACGGTTGTGCGCCCTCGCTGACTGCGAGGCACCGGCTCCACTCCACGCGTCGAGTGAGGGAACGTCCGGTGCCTACTCGCAAGGTCTAATTGACGCGTCTGGACATCACACCGGAGCTGTTGGGGCCACGACACTTCGCCTCTCTAGGTTGTAAACGAAGGACAGGAGTGCACATGGAGGGTTTGCAATGTTAGTGCTTGTTTGTCAATATATATACGCACACACACACACACACAACTGATATCGTCCAGGCTGATGAAGAATCCATTCTTACCACGACCCACTCTCGCTTCAATAGAAAGGCGACCACTCCGGTCGTGAAATCGCCTACTCGGCGACTGAGCTGAGAAGCTGTATCCTATTCACCATTTTGGGTCCCGATAGGATAGTATCAAAGAATGGCTGCCGCTTTTGTCTGCTGCGAAAGCCCTATCCTGTAGTTCTGAGTGGGTGAAGAGGAGGCAAATTGCTGGATACCTGTCATCAGCTAGTCTATCATTTATATCAAGCTGAATATATATATGTCGTTGCATCAAAATCTCGTGTGTTGGAACTGTATTGTGTGCTTCATAAATCAAAATATAAGATTATGGCTCGATTTGATGTAATTTACCGCTGGGGTTCTATCCCGATAATACCGCTCTTGACTGCCGGTTCCGAATCGGAATGCAGCTAAATAATAATTAGTTAATCATTAATTAACTAATTATTAATTAACTAGGTGCCGAATTAATTATTGTCGCAGTTTGTGTGAGTTCTGATCTGTGCGCTTGTACAAGGTCTGCTAAGCTTAGATCTCGCTTCTAAGCTTAGCCCTCACTTCTAAGGGGGTTACATAAGCTTAGCCCTTACTTCTAAGGGGGTTACACAAGCTCAGCCCTTACTTCTAAGCGACTAAGCCCTTGGCTAAGGTAAGGTAATTAGAGTTAGAATATATACCTCTTACTCTAGTACTTATCTATATAGAGCAGAGCATATAGACTAGTAAGTTAGTAATTAAATATATCTTACTTCTAGGTATCCTTTCTCTCTATAGTTATAAGCCTAGTACTATAAGCTATAGAAATAGTTCCCCTATATACTCTAGTATAAGAAAGAGATCTAGTAGCTCTAATTTTTTATTTTTTATATTTTAATCTTATCTCTTTATATTCTAACTATACTTAAAATAATAAGTATAATACTCTTAACTACTTCTACTATACTTCTTAAGGACTACTTATTACTAGAGGTTATACTTCTCTAGTTCTAGTCT
>SSBG01000083.1:47255-72896 GCA_028220655.1 Shiraia bambusicola | reverse complement strand
CTAATAATATTAGATACTATCTCTTATATATATAATTCCTCTTATATCCTTATAGTAACCTTAAAAGTCTGCTTATATATTAGTATATAAGCTAACTACTTGCTTATATATTAGCCTATAAGCTATTATATAACCTTAGATACTTCTTTATATTAGCTTTCCTAAGTAGCTCCTCTTCTATTATTATCTAGTTAAGCGCCTTCTAGGTTGTTATATAAGTTAGATTATAATATAAATATATATTTATTATACTCTTTATACGTTATATAGGCGTCTTAGCACTTCTTACTATCTATTCTAATATCTAATTAGCGTTCTATGCGCTCTTAGTTATATATATTTACTTCTACTATACTATAATAGTTATATATATATAAAGCCTCTTTACTTAGTTAGAAAATAACTTAATATAAGTATTAAGTTAGATCGTTACTTCTACTACTTAAATTAACTCTTCTAAGTTCTCTTTAATCGCGTTAATCTTGTATAGGGGAAGATCTAAGCCCTCCTTATGTAAGGGACTAATCGTGTGGACACTAGTGTATTGCCTTGATTGCAGTGTTGCGAGAAAATACGTACAAGGAGCAAACTGCAAGGACCCCGCAGCCCTTATAGACTACGTCGGAGCGGAGGAACCTTCCTCCGTTAGTCCGTGCGCGAGTCACATAACGTGGCGCAGGTTCCCCCTCGCAGTAGAGGTGCAGATAGGGGATGACATCATAGAGCCCACAGAGGATCCATAACACCTTAAGTTTAACTATAATCTTTTTAAGACCTTTAACCTTCTGTTCCTCTCTAGAAATTAAATTAGCTAGAATCTCCTTCTATTTTAACTGTATATTAAAGTAGTGCGTTATATTACTATTACGTAATTTCTAACGACTATATATAGTTATTAGATAAGCAGCTTACTTTATAATTACGTGCTATTAGAGCTATAAGTAAGCTTAGGTTAGGGTGCAACAAATAACAATATAATATAAATATAATTAAGAAAAATTAAGCGTAGTCTATTAATCTAATATAAGCAATTATTAGATTTAATTTTATAGTTATATTTAGAACAACATTAAACCCCTGTTAAATCTAATAGTAGTACTTAGTAGGATAAAGGTATTACTAAGATCTACCTCTTCTTAGAGGCTTAATAATAAGGCTTAGTAATAGATCTTATTTATATTATAAAATAGTTTGCTCTAGTAGATTTATTATATAGTAAAGATATTAGTTAAAAGACTAATAATTATTCTAGCTAAGTAAAAAAGGTAAAAGCTGTCGTAGATACTTTAAAAGAACTTTAGCTTCTATTAAGTACTTATAAGCCTGTTCTATAAATTTAGTCTCTTATAAATTTATACTTTAAGAGGTAGTAACTTACCTAGCTAATAATAAGGCGTTAAGGTTATTTAAAATAGTAATAATTAAACCTAAGTACGCCTTATAAGCTTAATCTACTTAAGAGAAGATATACTGCCTTCTTAGAATCTGCTTATTTAGGGATAAACTATACCTAAAGTCTCTTATATACTTGCCTTACTGTAATCTTTATATAAACTTATATATTAACTTTTAGCCCGCCTTTTATGCAATTAGGATTACTAGCTAAGATTTATCTATAGTAAACTTAAATAAGAGGTAATATATAGCTCTATAAGCTCTTTAGGGTAAATTTGCCTTGCTAGCATTAAAGAAATTATATAAAGTCCTCTGCTATAACTTAGTTTACCTATAAGATAAGATTCTTATAATCTATTAATAAAATTAAGATAACTTAGGGATATTCTAACTAATCTAAGCGTATATTTAGAGCGAAGTAAAACCTATAGCCTCTAGGATCTACTATTAGGATAGGGTTATAAACTATAAGAATTAACTAAAGCCTATTAGTACAGACTATAAGTATTACTTAGGCTGTTCTAACTGCGGCGCCTTTAATTTTAGCGGTTTAGGGTAAGGCGTATAACCTATAATATACCCCTTCTATTAATCTAGTCTTCTCTGTATTCTATTACTAGCTACTCTAGGACCATCGATCTTACGGGTTTAACTAGCAATTACTTAGATACTAGCATTAATAGATTTCATAACATATTACGATTAGTCTTTTAATAATAGCTATATTCCTATCTTTTTAGATAAACGCCGAAGTTATGTTTAACTTTTACCGATATATAATTGCATTAATATTAATTATAGAGTAGAGATAAGCCTAAAACCGCGCCTAAGCTCGAGGATCCTATCATATTCTCTCTCTTAACACGGAATATCTCATGGATCGAAGGAAAAGACATGAAGCGAGAATCATCGTACATTAGAATAATCCTAGGTACTTATGGCATCGAGGTTCTTGTGCAATACCAGAATGAGACGAAGTCCCCTGAAGAGGTCCTTGCTCTGGCAGCTTACAGAAACGTTGAACCCAAAGACATCGTGCAAAAAGTGAAACACTTGTATGAATACCAGGACACTTGGGTAGAGGGAGATCAGATTGAAACAGCTTTAAAGCGAGCGTTTTATGGAAAAGATCGCGTGGAAGTATGTTGGAAGCAGGAGCGAATGCCCATTAGGGAGTTCCTGCTAACAATCTTCCAAAAGAAAGCTTCAAACATAAATTAGCGTTGGCAGTCTTTTGTACTATTTTGCTTTCATTGTACGCTATTCATCTTTATGCACTAGCTCAGGCTTTACCTAAAATTCTAGCCTGAGCGCTGTAGGTATCAAGTTCTCCTTCACATTACCTAGGCTGTGTGCCTCTTTCTACAGTCCGCGTTCTCCGCCTTACTCTACATAGAATACATATAATGATAGCAACTACAAGTACAATGATAGTAACAACAAAGCCAATTAGTACAGGACCGCTCATCTCAATACGCTTCTTTCCATCTACTATCACACCTACCCGGGGTGTCGCAAGCGTTGAAGGTGTTATCATCGTTACTTTGGTCAAATTAGCATGAGAAATCGAATAGGTAGAGCACATCAACCAACTTATGTTCTTCTAATATATCTTTAGGGGTTGTGGGATAGTGCGAAGGTACTTGAAATCTAGACAAAAGGCCAGAGAAGGGCTTTTAAATGATGTTCTATCTACCTGCTGGGGCCGGCGCGCATTCCAGTATCCCGTACACCGTTAAGGTTCATCCCGGCATCGCGAGCTACTATCAAAATGGCCAGCTAAATTAAGTGAGAGAGCCACTCCTCTGTGCTTCTAAATCAGCTGCTAAAAATTGCGCTGCATGGCTGGATTGGTCGACTTGAACCCTTCCAAGTTGTGGTGGATTACCCCGCGTTGACCTGGGCAATTCTTGGTTGCCGTCCTCGCGGCACGATACTGACCTTGCCTCAAAGCTAACCAACTTTGCAGCACAGGTTACAACACAGGTGTCAGCTTGATGCAACAAGGACACTGAGGCACAGCAGAGACATGTTCATGGTTTATTGGATATTACGCTATTCCATTTTCCGGCCAGCGCCGCCGATCACCACCCCACCACACTTCTCTGAGCGCTGCACCTCACCAATTCAGGATCATATTGAATTTACTATCACTAGTGACTTACTTTCACAGTAACTTGATTCCCTAATAGAATTTATAATTATGTCTAGAATTATCTAATTCTCTCCTGATCTCGCTAGGGCTACATTCACGACAGTTTCGGAATCCTCCTAGAGGTTAGCGCTGATCTAATAGAATTCGAACTAAAGCCTACCTTAGGTTCCGGAGCCTTGAGGGAAGCTGGATTGGCCGAGTTATAAACATAAAACTTCCCTTCAGGTGCTTAATCAATACCTTTATCGTGTTAACAAAACACACTACAGCAGCTCAGCATTGCTGTAGGCAGCTAGCCTTAGGCGCCCACAGACATTAGTACATTCGTTAAATGTGCTAGGCACTACAGATAGAGACTTAGTCCAATTACATGCTGCATTGCTATCTGCTGTAACAAACCGCCATTAGGAGGTAGCGCAGGAGCTAGCAGCCAACTCGGGAATTAATGTTAGTGCAGAATGCGATCACTTCGGCAACATACTCACAACAGTTTCATGGGCGGGATATGACGAACAAACACTAGAAATTTTAGTCAACAAAGGAGCTGATGTTAATGCTCAAGGCGGCCACTACGGCAGCACATTACAAGCAGCGTGCTAGAATAATAATCAAGAAACCGTGAAGTGGCTACTAAAGAATGGCGCAGACATCCACACTCAGAATGGACATTACGGGAACGCACTCCAAGCAGCATCGTGGGCTGGATCTATCGATCTCGTAAATCTATTGCTAGAGCTGGGTGCTGATGTTCACACACAAGGCGGATATTATGGGAATGCGCTCCAAGCAGCTGCATGGGGGGGTAGCGAGGATATTGTAACATTCTTACTTAATTATGGAGCTAATGTTAACTTGCAAGGGGGTCGTTTTGGTAATGCTCTTCAAGCTGCGGCATGGGGTGGTTATCAATGCATTGTAGAGTTGCTACTCAGCGCCGGGGCCGACGTGAATGCACAAGGTGGATACTGTGGAAGCGCACTGCAGGCGGCTTCGTGGAGAGGCTGTGAAAGTGTAGTGAGGCTATTACTTGACGCAAACGCAAATGCGAACGCACAGGGAGGGTTCTTCAGCAATGCACTACAGGCAGCTTCTTGGAGAGGCCATAGGCAGATCGTCAAGCTATTGGTCAATAACGGCGCAGACATGCTAGCTTCAGGAACTTATAGAAATGCATTATGTGCGGCATCAGCGGGAGGCAATCACCGAATTGTACGACTACTTATATATCTCGATATACGCCAAAAGCTCAGCAAAGCTTTTATGCATTGTATTCAGGGCGAGTTTGTAAATAGAATGTAGAGATTACATAGTCTAGCTTGATTACCCGAAATTTACATATCTAATACATTCTCGCCGACTTGCTCCGTCGTGAGTTTCTTCATAGGTTGAGCCCCACTGTGGTTCTCTCCAACGCTATCTTCATCGCTACTCTCGGTGGTCTTGCGCTTCCGTGTCCGTAGGACATTTGATAGGATACCATGAACAGATTCTACGTGTTTCCAGAAAGCCTCCTCAGAATCTATTTTCTCCTGGCATCGCGGATGCGGACACATTTCCGGAGGACCTTCCACTAAGTGTTCATTCATATGCTTATTCAGGAGACGAGAGTCAGCAAATTGTTGGAAGCGTTGGGAAAGTGTGTTTCCTGGCTTCCCCAGACAGAATAGACAATTTGCAGCCATAATGACAACTCCGTTGATTGTGATTAGCCCACAGAAGTCATTGATGTAGGGAAAGTGCTCTTTACGTAAATGCTCAGTCCACGTCTCCTTGGAAGCGTGCCACTCATCGTGCTCAAAGCAGTACTCCACATTGGAGCAATTTCTACCTGCCCCTTGAATTGACTGGTCATGAGCTGCTCTGCATCACCTTCTTTTCTCTTGCGCGTGCAAGTGAGAAGGTGCGTATTCCTTAGCTTTGGACGGTTCCCATTATCCTTAGCTGATGTCGACTTCCACATAACGAATTTTATCTCTTACATTTGAATTTCCTTTTTGCATACGATGCAGCGGTTGCCCTGCGGTGCCTCAACTGAATTGTACAAATATATCGGTCTGCGTGAATTTGCCATCTCAATCATCGGCTCCACGATAGACTTCAGGGGAACGGCACCTTCATACAAATTACCGCCTGGGTAAAGCAAATCGCCTATTGCTTTTCGACTGGGTTGAAACTTTAGCAGAGACTTAAGGTATCGAGAAGTTGAGCGCTGAGAATCAACTACAGCAATAGATCCCTCAACTTCCTCAGTTTCCTCAGCTCCAGGAGGTCCTTCAAAGAAGTTCTCTCGAATCTTTTTGTAAGCAGTTTTTCGAGCCTGACTTCTGATCTCATATTGCTGTCTGGTTGTGAGTTCTGTTTTGGCCGCAAGGTCATCCATGTTGTTTTCTACGAGATCTTTTGCAGGTACTGAAGCTCGTTGCATTTGCCCCGTTTGCCCCTGATTAATGAGGTAGGACTTCGGTGGTCTAGGTGCTAGAAGGTTTCTACGAGACATCATGGATACTGCTTGGTCAATTTCAATCTGCCGCGCAGGTCTTCCGCGAACAATCGCCTGAGTGTCTATATCTTGGATCCCTGCGATGTAATATGGTGCAGAACCCATATTTGAATGGTTCATTCCTAGTTTCATCATTTCCGAATCACCCGCTTCTACCTCAATGTTAGCTGGTACATTACCAATGGTATCAGTACATACTTTTGAGAGCTCGGGCAAACCCTCTCCGGAAACAATACGGAGTTAAAGTCTCTTCATAGCCTGCTCGCTGTCCCAACTGTTTTAGTGCTAGACCGACGATATCATAAGTAAGTATTCTGCTTGGAGATACTTCGCCTAATCTTGTGAGTGACCGAAAGATAGGGAGATACCTAGCATTTTCTGTGCATTTGTAACGGAATTTATTATCCCCTGGCCTTGGCTTTTAATTCTTAACATCTTGGAAGGTTTTAATACCTTTAAGAGCGTGGTCTGCGATTGCTATTCCAAGGAAGAGAGTGACTAGACACATTAACCGATCTTCTCGATTCTTAAAAAGTGTATATTTAGGACTACTCTCATTGGTTCAGCATAGCTGGATAGTTAAAGATAAACGTATGAGTGTTTTGCATAGTCTTGATGACCCTTTCGATTCCGTATGCGTACAAATATTTTGTAATTAGAATTTTCGCGAACAAGTTCAATATCGCTATACTATAACCCTTTATTGCTATTGCTTGCTCTATTAGATTTGATAAATTCCCCTAGTCGAAGGCCTATCTTAGCTGAGAGTACGATAAAGAGTACTATTTGAATACATGCGCGTGGGTGAGGTTGGTGATATTTATTACAAATCCATAGAAAACGAATAAGGTCCTGGGCAACTTCTAGAGAGGCAACTGGCTTTGTATAGGCGGCAGTAGAGACTTTCTTATCTTGGATAAGATTTTGTATAGTAGTCTTAAGTTCCCTATTCTCTGCTTCTGTATACTTATAGCCTCTATACTCTCTGATTATCCGTTTCTGCTATAGGAGGCGGTTCCTTAAGGTTGTGTCGGTAATTTTCTCCGCGAGCTTACCCTTTCGAGAGGCAGCAATCTACATCATAAACATCGTGAGTTGGTAAGCAGATGGAATAGGCTTAGTTGATACATCTCCTTGGCATCCTAAAACAAGTTTTGTAAATCTTAAATCTTATTAGTTTCACAACAACCTCTTATAGGCTTAACTTACTGCTTCCAGAGATTTAATGTAGCTCTAAAACCAGCGACATAGCCACCTAGTCGTTTCTCAATTTGCTTAGTTGTAGGAGGAGCTCGACTATTTTCCTGTTGCACAAGATTGCGGAGATAAGCCAAATCAACTGACATTTTGGGCTACTGTAGAGAGATGAGGATGGGAAGAGCCTGAACTAACAACTTAATAGTCCCTATGGCCTTTAAGCAGCATGCCGTGTAGTAAGATATGATGGTTGGGGCGCAGTTGGGGCGAGTGCGCTATACCGAAACGGGATCCGGTATTCATGTTCGCCCAAAAACCCGTATCCGGCTTGTCACTACTGAAAACCGTAACGCCAACATTCATGATAGTACTCACACAGGAGATAGTTGGTTATCACGTCAGTCTAATATGGTAATATTCCGTTAATCGGGTATTCCGGTGTTTCGTAACACTGAAGGTCCTGAGTTCGAGTCTCAGCCGAGTCAAATACGGTTTTTTTTTGCCACCGTAGAAGTCGGGGTTACCTATAACAGAAGTCAGGTTTGGGTTAGCGTACATCCAGGATCCCGTTTTAGCCCACCTCAACTACGCCGCAACACGAACCTTCGGTCCAAAATGTCTTATCTAGCTTGCCCCGCTTCCTACTTCTCTATTCCTCTCTATTATATTCGAAGCATCCCTTGTCCTTTCGTAATAGAAGAAATTGTGAGCCTCTTAAGTCAGAACTGCTAACTTAACAGTCACTAACTAATAAAAGAAACCTACGTTCGAACACTTTATGTCGCACTTTAACTAGCTAGATATAGTAGAACCTAATTACGAAAAGAATATTTACTATTGCGCAGTTGTGGAAGAGGATTTACCCTGGCTTAAGAGCAAGTATCCAACTGAAGAGGCTTGTAGCAGTTATAAATTTTAAAGAGACGCTTTAGAACGGGTGCATAAGCAAGTAATTAATAACTTTCTCTTAGTCCGTGTAAGTTAATGTATATTTATTTGATTATAAAAGGTTACTAAATCTTGCTTTAGGACTTCTTTATTAAATTTAAAGGCTGGATTCCTCTTTGTTTGGTGTGGGACGTGCGCGCTTGCTCATAGTCCACCACCCAGTTTGTATATCAAACCAGTTTGTATATCCACCCAGTCTTGTATAACAAGCTGTAGCGCTTCATAGAAACAACAGATCACAGACTTCATACCCAACTCGTTGCAACGACTGTGATATCTCACCAATCGAACCCTTTGCCGTATCAGCACTCTTTCTGAGCTGGAGAGTAAAGGCTTTAATTAAATAATCTTACAAATATACCATCAAAGTAATCAAACACCTCGTGGCGCATTGGTGGGTTCCTGGGCTTCGTGGGTGGACGCACATGCCAGGTCGGGACAGGTTGATAACCACAGGTTCGATTCCTGCAGGTGTCAATTGTCCTGGGAAGTGTCCGCGCTAGCCGCGGTGTTTTCTTTTTTTCTATATTATTCTTCCCTGGCCTGTTGTTGTCTTCACTGGCCTATTGTTGTCTTCACTGGCCAAGGCAGGCTTTTTTTTTGGATAAGAGGGAAGAGAAAATACCTTGTATATAAATCAAATAATCTTACAAATATACCATCAAAGTAATCAAACACCTCGTGGCGCATTGGTGGGTTCCTGGGCTTCGTGGGTGGACGCACATGCCAGGTCGGGACAGGTTGATAACCACAGGTTCGATTCCTGCAGGTGTCAATTGTCCTGGGAAGTGTCCGCGCTAGACGCGGGGTGTATTTTTTTTTGCTGCTGTTTTGTTCTGCTTCTATATGTAAGTAAGAGAGAGAGAGAGAGTATGTATGTTTGGGAGGTGTTTGCTGGGAGTAAAACCAATTTAGGGCGTTTTATTTGGATAGAAATTTTGCTGATGGTCTCTAATACATGTCTCGGATACCAAGGAATTTTCTAAGGACCGGGTTGCGTTAGACTATAACACATTGGCTTATAGACGTAAAGAAGTATCAGCCCTATGTTCTACCTGAGATGGTAAGTTGTTAAGCCTAGAAAGCAAGTTAGAGCACGTGGCTGACCTGTCGGCTGTATTAGGAATTTCCACTACAATGTTTCTTCGATATCGCGTGGAAATGGGAAAGAACTTAGAAATTAACGATGCCTGACAAACGTACCTATCTTGTCCACGAAGACCGTCTGCAACTCCTAGAATGCTGGCGTTGTTCTGACACACAGTACAACCTACTAGCTCCTGTCGGTGAACGAGAACACGATTATATTGCTCGATTTGCACTGCGACGATTCGCCTAACTAAATGTAGATATTTGGGAAATAAGCTAGAAAGCAGAGAATAAATCCGACTTGGACGATGCTGAGAAACGTCTAGCAGACAAGATCCCGCAACTGTTGATTTGGACAAGGTTAATGCGATGGAAATACATTCTACTTTGGGAGAAAGGTCTACTCTACGAGGAAATAAAGAAACACATATACAAGCATAGCATTCTTGTGAAGGATCAGGTGCAGGTCCTACGTATTGATCTGGCAGGTCATTTAGAGAAAGCCTCTGATATCCTAGCGGCGGCTCGTAGCCAAAGGAGGTGAACCGATTTTGGTAAACCCCGATACCGCCTCTCATTATCAGTATTGGAAATTGACAAGATCCCGTTAATTGTGGCGAACCACTGCTTTACGTTTCCCGGTTGGAGTTTCGGCGCTTAAGTAGCAACATATAATTCGCTTGTCAGCCACCAAGTTCGGTATTGAAAATCAGTTGCACCGCCACAGAACATAACTCCAGAACCTCTGCAATGAACGTCTTTAATTTTGACACACTCAATTCCCATGAAGTTTATGATTTCGAACCAGCCAAACCTAACGTGCATGAATCGGATTTACATGATCTTTTCGCATTCATATGGGCACAAGATCCCCATAATTACGACCATCCACGTTACCGCCTTCAAGTGGCTCTGACCATACTACTATACTACCATCTTGGCCTGCATCCTCACGTGGCTTTCAACCGCGGATTCTTCTACAGGGATGCAAAACTTGTCTTTACGCGCCAAGATGGCCGCATCCGCGTGCTTCTTCTGATATGTTTCGATGGTAGAGACAATTTCCCAAGATTGGCCCAGCGCTGGCGAAAGTAGGTACTGCCTGACAGCATTATACGCTGCTGACGATGCTCTTTATAGAAGGACTATGGTGCTTGTAGACAACCCAAGTCATCGCCATATATGCCCGGTCACTTTGTTTCTCTCTCTTGCGCTTTCTGACGGCGCACTCGATTACCTATCGTGCACTGAAGATCTTGATGCGCTGCCCATACCAGAGTGGCCGCTGTGGACTTCACTACCTTATCGCAAAGGGATTAGTGAAGTGTCCGTCTTCAGACGCGTGAGTATGAAATCGAGACTCCTGTCGTCTTGCGGTATGAAATCGTATACTCTATACAAGATGATGCAGGCCCAGATTGAACGAAGTGGGCATGAAACGATATTGCTCGAGACACTAAGAGTACGTACGTAACAAAACTAGAGCGCTTGAAGCTAACCATATCAAGGAATCGCAATGTTCAAAAGCCCACTCATGATCGGTCGAGGTCAAGTCGCTGAGGCCTTCTATCTCCTCCCTCCACACTTTTTCAAATTTTCAGACTCTATACGAGCTGATAAGTACTCCAAATATCCATCTGAGTCAGTGGTATCGCCGTATCCTTTGCCTCCAGTTGTGCATATACAGCTACGATATGACGTTACCCGGCGAATAATCATATCGTGCTTTTATAACAAAGTTTATTGCATTCGACAAGTAATAGCTCCTCTAGTTAAAGCAGCATCAGCAATTCCATTTGAGCCCTACTTTCCCGATGCCGATCCCGGAACTCATACATATTGTGATTCGAAATCCTGTGATTCAAACTTCCATCTGTAAGTGCAAATACGCCCTTGTAGACGGCAAGCTAATCACCTAGGCCATCCTCGAAACTGCATCTCTTAAGGTGTGCGCAAATCGCAAAGAGAAAGTATGCGCTTAAGCAGCTTAGGCTGAACGACTGGCGCTGTAAGTGGGGATCATGTACTGCCGGTGGTATTGATTGTCCTGAGGCCGCAGCTGCACATGTCAGTAAACACCTCCACTCTCGATGTGAGTGGCAGTCGTGTGGCCTTATAGCGCATGACAATGCCAGCCTACACACTCACCTCGCCGAGGCCCATGAAACCTACACGCTGAAGACCATACCTACGCAATTTAGGTTTTGTTTTGAATGCGCTGTTTGGGTAGCATGCGAGTTGGACTGGACGATGCACAGCTTCCGCCACGCTAAAAACCCAGATATTGTCTATGGGCCCGTAGTTGTGGAAGGAATCCTAGCGGCACCTCGGCGCTGCCCGTATTGTATGTGGCAAGGCATCTACACACAGATAGAGAGTACGTCATGTTACCTAGAGCATGTTGACGGTCACATTCGGGAGGAGCGCAAAGAGTTTGGATCTCTCAGGTGCCCTCATCTATCTTGCGGGCCGCAAGACTTTGATGTACGTGACTTGAAGCATCATTTGGATAAGGTTCATGCGATTCCATTTTTGCAATATATATAATAGCGTATAACTAATAATAACTATATCTGATCAAATTTCAACACATTACCTCGGTTCTTTGAGAAGGTGTAGTACATCATGGCGTGCACCCGCTGCGCGACACCCGACAACAACGCAGCACGCAGCACAACAACCATGGACTCTTCAAATCAGTCCTCCGCGTTTCATGAGTGCATCAACTCATGGATCACGTCTGTGCCGGAACACTCTCTCCAGACCCCGCCGCCTGATTATGACTGCAAGCCGTCTCCAGTTTTGAAGCGCAAACGTTCGATGTCCCTGCCAGGCAATATACCCACCTCTGGCTCGCAACGCAGCGGTAGCCCAAAGCGACGAAGGACCGATGACGCCTATGATATCCTTCCTGAGCAGAGCGCGTCGCAACTGGGCAGTGATAATCTGACTTTGGATTTGAAGACCACTCTCAGTCCTCCTGCCAGCCGTGTCTCGTCAGGTTCGAAACGTTCATCAAGCCCGACGCGTGAAACGCCGGTGCTGTTGAGAGGCGCACTGCCGCCTGTCCTGGCGGAAAGCCTCAATGGGCTCAGAGAGGCCCCACCAGAACATGTCGAGCGTTTAGGGGATTTACTTGCAGTCGGTCTTGACGCAGGTTTCATTCCTCATGCCTTGCAGGTATGAACATGGCACAACTCGAATCAATCGCTGACTTGAAGCAAGAATATCATCAAAAACGACCCCGATGTTGGTCACCAAACCATCAAGCCGAACGACTTCGACCGTAATATCTTATGCTCTGCTGACATCGATACTGTGTGGAAAGAGGTGAAGAGGATATTCCTCAATGCGCGTGATTGCAAGGATGGGTTTAGGGATGAGAATGCGTGGTGCGACGATGTCGTGAGACCGCTTCTTCACCTGGCTATAGAGTTGTACGGGGACAATGTATGGTGGCTCCAGAACGTGTACGTAAGCAATTAAAGGCTTGTTCACATTACTGATGCGCTATTCAGACAATCGCAATCTATTAATCCACTTTATCTCTCTACTGTTCCAGTCTCTGGCACATCGCGCAAGTCTATCGACCGCAAAGCCGACTACGTCTTCTCCTACTCGCACCGCCACCCAAAGATTGCAGCCCTCTACAAAAAGCTTGATATCGCGAATTGCAGAGAGGTCGGACATACGAGCGATGCATTCACAAAGCGCACTGCTCTTTTTTCCGGGTTTGAGATCAAACCAGTTTCCGGGGATCGGACAGAGGCAGAACTTCAAATAAGTGTATGGATTGCCGCATCTTTACGCAAGAAGCAGGAGCTTGCAAGGGCCGCCCAGATTCAATTCGAACTCGCAACGATCGTCGAACCAGCGCTTACAATCATTGGGCATGAACACTTTGTTTACTTCGCATATCCGCGTGAAAATCTGTTGCCGGATAAGAGTGGTGTACATGTTTTGGGACCCGACATCGATCGGTTTGAGGGCTTGAATACGGGTTCTGTGCGTGGGGTTTTCCGCTTACTTAGATTTTATGGGAACTTGTTGAAATATGGGATGAATGAAGAAGCGGACGGATATTGGGGTGGGTTTCTTAGGCCCACTCTAGAGAAACTTGCTGGAGTCGCCGACAAATCTTATTCTACCCGATGGTGCTGAAGAAAAGCTTATCACAAGGCAAAATATAACTTGAGTTTTAAAGTGGTTTAATGATCTCTCTAGTTTTCTATTTTTTTTAAGCGGTTTCTAGTTTTTTACCCACTATTTTCTTCGATTGAAGGTCTTCTATGCTTCCATGCTAACCTGTCTTCACAAATTCCCAGTTACATCCATACTATCACCCCCGAACCCTGGGAGCTGTGACCTAGCTTTCTTGGATGAAGATTGACGGTCTCCTGCAGCGGAAGCAAATCCTGCTGGAACAGAAGTAGATTCCTCTGGGTCAGAAACGACTTCTTCTGGATCAATTCTTGACGGAGTAAGCTCAGGGAATAGCCGTGGAGTGTTTCGTCGATCATTGTCGTTGAGTGGTTGCTGCGTTTCTGGATGAATGCTTCTGCTCTTGCATTCGTCCAAATACTCTGAGCGTCGGTGGTATTTCTGAATCAACGTGCTAAGCTGACGTTCACAGCATCTCTCGCCAACAAGTTGAATGTACTCTGTTCGACTCAGCCACTCTACCTCCCCGGTTTTGTATGCCACTTTAACATACGCATCCAGTCGACGGACTTTCGTTACCGCGCGCTGTTTTGCTTGTGGCACTACAACGCAAGGGCCGACTGATTTAATGTAACCGGGGTTTCCTTTCATATGGTTTTTCCTTGCCCGAAGGTCAAAAGAAGTCTCCGGAATAGAACATAACAATAGCGTATCAGCGCCGCCGGGACACAGCTCACTGCCTCGCACAACCCAAAAAAGTTACATGCCATTGCTCCCGACCTAGACAAAGAAACGACTAAATTTTGTGTTGTCTGATCGACTTTCACGAACTCCACAAACAGGCCCAAATTCAGTCATTCCTTTTGAATAATCGAACATTTCAAGAACATCGTCATCCTGGAGAATCGCATCACGTGCTGCCATAAGGTTAACTAGTTGACTCGGAAGTGCTTGCTTTTGAGCTCCCGTCACATTCGCTACGGGTTTCGTCTGCGGTATAGTCGGTTTATTGTTCGTAGTAGTTATGGCCTCAGTACTTCCTTCAATCGTTTTCAGATCTTCTTCTAAAATAATGTCAATATTGTACGCCTAGAAGCCTTTATAAAGTTCTTTCATTACTTCTATCTTCTCTTTTTGATTCAAGTTGATCCAGGCTTGATTTAGTCTCTCAAATAATGTTGAGGGCAAAGAATGATTATCTTCGGAAATCTCTGACTCTTCATTTGCTTCCCTTAATTCTTCGTCCAAGGACTTCAATTTAGTAAGAGCTGACTTTACTTCAACTTTCGCAGACTCTGTTGCAGGCCCCGGAGCTTTCATAGTTGTGGCTAATTTCTCCATTATTGGTTCAGCTTCCTTCCATGCGTGTAGCTGCTCTTGAGTTCCCGTTTTTAGAATAGTTACCAATAAACTTATGATAATTCTCTTTATTAATTGTCGTTGCCGAACTCAGGATTTCAAGAAAGGCATCTTCAGCTGATTTGCTGATAACATACTGTGGCGCAATATTGTGTTCCTTCAGATGCTGTGTAAATATTGCAACTCCCTGGAGAAACTTGCCTTCTTCGTCTTGCCAATGTTGCTGTTGTTCAGCACTTGGATTCTTACCTGCAGCTTCTTGAAGGGTGACTAATCGAGCTAGAGCTTCAACGAGAGCACTTATGTTTCCATGAAGATGTTCTGTTGGGAACGAATATTTTCGTTCGTACTCTGAGATAAGCGATTCTTCGCTTGTGCTGGAAGGGTTCTTCGCGTAGTCCTCCTTCGCGAGCTTTTCACTTTCCTTCCGGATCTTCGTCTGAAGCTTCTCGATCTTCTCCTTCTGCTTTGGTTTTATAGCTTGACCATTCTTTGACCACCAGGTTTTTGCAGTCAAATAGAGTTCCCTCCAACGTCTCTCGATCTGCGGGGGACGTTCTGCTTGTTGCATTTCAAGGCGGGCGTTCGCACCGCTTTCTAGAAGCGCGTCACGTTTCTTCTGATCTTCCGCAGCTTCTGCCGTGTCCTCGTCACTACCGCTATCATTATCATCGTTGCTCAGTTCCTGTTCAGAGGAGGCTTTAGGTGGTGGAGCACTTGGTAATTTTGCTGGTACCATTCCGTTGACGAGTGCGTTGGGAGTCTTTCTTTTGACCCCTTGGGGTTTCGGCTCAGCGACAGTAGGCGCGGTAGGAACAGCATCTTGCGGAGGAATAGAAGGAGCTTCGCTGCCACTGGGATTCTTTTCGTTAGACTTAGCCAAAGTTGGCTGAAGAGCTGCTGCTACTGTTGCCATATTTCAAATAGGGAACTTTAGTTTCAAAAAGCGTCCATGTGGTTAAGTGTGGTTGAGCAATGAGTATTTGGGATCTGAAGCCAGTTCAGAGGTATGTATTGTAATTGTTTCTGATGTCAAGAGCTCGTGGATATCCCTTCTTTTATACAAACAGAGCGACCGCTTTGGGAAGTTACCTACGGAGGCCAGTCTCCCAAATTTGGGATCTCGATACCCTGCTGCCGGGATGATGGGCTGTGGAAAACGAGAAACTGGAAGGCCGACACTACTGTGCAAATAGAATACATAAAGCGAGCAAGGTGAGGTTCAAGGTACTGCCCAAAGAAAACATGTCTATCGTACGAGTTATCGTTTTCCTGCTAAGTAGTGGTGTTCTTGCGTCTACGTTGAGCCAAGAGCTACCAACCGCATCACCACCAGCTTCAAATGAGACACGCAATGCCACAACGACAAAGATGTTCAAGCTACCATGGGGTAATCTTACATCTACGCAATTTGTGCACCTAGGCACTGAACCGCCATACCCTACTTGGGCGTGGAACAAGACACAAGCTGTACTACAAGGTACAAGCTCAACGCATACTGTGAATCCGACTTCTACAGTTACTGTTGGAAAGGCTGGTGAGCTGGTTTTCTCGCCAACTTCTTTGGATGCTCCCGCGGGCGCCGTTATTGCCTTTGATTTTCTCGGATTGAACCATACTTTGACAGAAAGCACTCTTCAGCATCCGTGCAAGAGCAACGGAGGATTCGACTCAGGCTTTCAACAATTCAACCCAAGTAACACAAGCGGTAGGTTCGTTGTCAAGTACAAAGTTCCAGACGATCAGCCAAAGTGGTTCTTCTGTGCTCAGATGGCGCGTCGTTCGCATTGTAAGGCTGGCATGGTCTTCAGTCTTAACCCCGGAGGAGCATACGATGCGTTTCTGCGGAACGCTCTAGCAGCCGTCTTGCCATCACCGACACCGACTGCTGCTTGTACTATGTATGCATCCAATCCCCGCAGTCACCGTCAACGCGACTACAGCATCATTGCCTACGAGCACGGTGACAGCGAACCTAACTCGAAGCTCCACCACCATATTTCCCGTTATCAATGCAGCACACGGCAAGTTCTTGCCAAATATGCTGCTTCCTGTGATCTTCTTTCAGGCCGTACTATAGATAGAAACTTAGGTAGACAATCACAATGAACAGACTTCCCCATCGCTCTTTCCCCATCCATATATTCAATCTTCTTGTGACTCCGATTGCCTCCATTTTCACGCCAGCTGCAGATTTTGTGGCTGCGCGTTGTCCAAGTGTCCAGGGGCCAAACGCGGCGTTGTGAGCTCGATACCGAGTTGCGGCTGTGCCAAATGTGCACAGACTGATGTGGTTTCACAGGACCTCGGGATGTGGATGTACGGGATGCTTCCTCACAATCGGGTTAAGGATTGTTGCGGCAAGCGTGCAAGTACTTGATTTCGGTACTGCGTATAGATCGCGCGTTAGCAGTTATCTCAGCGGGCTCAGACGTTTTCCAAGAAGGACTAACTTCTGACTTAGTACATATATAGTAAGGTCTACATTCTACTAGATCATATTAGGTATAGCTTAATTTTACCCCTGTTTACCGCTTGTCCTTCTTAGAAAATATCTAAGGGACTATAGTGTTGTCAGATACACGATGGTTATATGTTACGAACGCGTAACAGCAGAACCAACCCTTGATGAGGAGGCCAGGTTTGAGGCCGAGGGATCTCATCAGAATACAGATGTCCCAGCCGAGGTGCCAGGTCACGTGATTGCCATCCCAAACATCACCACCATCCGGGATGGCAGTGATGGCAGGGATGGCAGCCATCAGAGACATCCCCACCATCCGGGATGGCAGGGATGGCAGGGATGGCAGTAATGGCAGTAATGGCAGTGATGGGATGGCAGCCATCAGAGACATCACCACCATCCGGGATGGCAGTGATGGCAGGGATGGCAGCCATCAGAGACATCACCACCATCCGGGATGGCAGGGATGGCAGGGATGGCAGTAATGGCAGTAACGGCAGTATTGGCGATGATTGCCATCCCAAACATCACCACCATCCGGGATGGCAGTGATGGCAGGGATGGCAGCCATCAGAACCATCACTACCATCCGGGATGGCAGTGATGGCAGTGATGGCAGGACTCAGAAGACAAGGGTATAAAGATAGAACGGATCTCCTTATTACACTCGTTGTAGTCAACTTCAAATAGTTCATCTCTTACCCAGATTGCAACTAGTTATTCTATCTGATAGAATTGGATTGTCACTTATATCTTTCCTAACATACCTTGTGTCGCCAGACAACCCGCTTGAGGTACAACGCCTAACTCTACCTGCCTTAGTACGGACCAGGACCAGAGAAGTATAACCTCCAGTAACACTTTGACTACCCACGGACACAAGTGGATTAGGAAACCATGTCGGTTAATCAAGGAAGAACTACCGATGCTATGGCCGGGCCTAGCGTAGAAGCACCCCATGATAACGACATGATGGACCAAGATTCGGACGGAGACGAGTCCAACGACGAGCAAGCATCTAGGGAGGAATTGAGGACTCTCCAACACCAGGCCCAGACCCAGGCCTCACAAATTGCTTCGCTCATGGACCTTATCTCGCAGCTGACGGTTCGGCTGAATAGCCAACCAAAGGAACACATCTCTAAACTAAAGATCACTGCACCAGACAAATACGACAGAGGACGAAACGAGCTTCGCGCTTTCCTCACAAACATAGAACTGTACTGTGCGTTCAACCACGTACCCAACAACCAAGAAAAGATCCTCACTGCAAGTATGCACATGAAGGGAAGAGCATCAGTATAAATGCAGCCCTACGTCGAGGACTACCTAAAGGATACAGAGGCAAGAGGGACAAGACCAGACACACGTGTATTATTCTTCAGCTAGAACGGTTTTAAGACAAAGATAGAACAGATCTTCGGCGAAGTAGACGCCGAGAACCAGGCAGAAAAAGCCATCTACCGCCTAAAACAAACCAAATCGGTGTCAGCATACACGACTAAATTCAAGCAACTACAGTCACGAATCGATTAAGATAACGCAGCCCTACGAACGGTGTTCGAGAATGGACTAAAAGAAAGCGTCAAAGATAGATTGGTTCACCACAATAAACCAGAAAACCTACAGTCTCTAATAGAACTAGCAACACGAATCGATAACCGAATCTACGAAAGGTCACAACAGAAGGCTAAAGGCAGGCAGCCGATAGCTAGTATGAAAAAAAATCGCCACCAGTTTAGGCGCGATAAGGAAGGCGATGTAGTCATAACAGGCAAGGCCCAGGAACCACACAAGCCGAGAAAACAATCTAGCGTGCTAAGCAAAGAGGAACGCCGGCGCCGCTATGATAACAAAGCATATTTACGATACAGCAAAGTAGGACACTTCCGTAACGCATGCCCAAAGAACGACGTAGCTAGGCAAGGCATTTTCCGAGACAACACAGAGGAGGAAAACACCGTCAAAATCAGGATAATCAGACAAAACGCCTTCTACTACAAGAACCCGTCAGATAACAAACTCAGTAATACGGCGCTTCACAAGGAAGCCCGATCACGAGTAGACGACCATAAGGACTATGTGATAGTACCAAGGACCATGGAACCACCAACGATCAAGAAATCTAACCCAGAAGATATAGTACAAATCACCATCACTAGCGCAGAAGTGATCCAACGACTACATGATCGCAAGTGTTAGGCTTACAGGAGCCCCAGACACACGGCCGAGGATTGTACCCTTAAGGGGTTAATCGCCATCAATAGGCCCCGAGCCAAGGAGGCAGCACAACAAGCCATAGAAGAACAACATAAAGAGACCGCAGAGACCGCGACTCTAGAAGACAATACCGAGCAGATAGATTAGGTAACCAAGGACCACCAAGAAAACGTACATTAGACGCAATGCTACGAAAAGAATTGTCGCCTTCACAAGGAAATGCGCAGGATCACAAGGTGGAAACCACGCGATAAATAGCATAGGATGCTCAAGGATAACGAGTGTCAAGTACAAGACTACCACATCCACCCTTTCAAAAGAATGGCTGAAAGACAGAAGATAGTACCGCACCACTACTTACATTTCGCCTTCTGCTACAACGACAGCTGCCCAACGCACAGTAATGCGAAGATAGGAGCAGGCTATTTCCCTAAGAAACCACGAAAAGGGAAAGGGCGTTCAAAAAACTAGGAAACCACCAGGGACAGGGTCACGCTAGTGCAAGTAATCCTAAAACAACCCTTTACAACGTACGAAACCCGAGGCCAGAGAGTCAACAACTCAGAGTAGAGGTTTACATACAAGGACACAAGATAACAGCCATTATTAACAGCGGAGCCGCATAGACAGTAATCTCACCCCGATAGGTAGAGAAACACAGCATACGATATACGGTTAAGGAACGACCTATATTAGTAGTATTAGCCGACGATAGCCCTATGTTATATGGCAACGGCATGATGAGGTTCGAAACCTCAGAAGTATTATTACGAGTAGGGAATCTTGAAGATACAGCGAAAATTAATATTATGGATCTCGGATCCGAAGATATGTTGATCGGCTATGATTGGCTTTAAAGAATGAACCCTGATATAGACTGGATAACGAAAATAATACAGAGCCGAGGACCTGTGTATAAGGCCGCTGCTGTACAAAAGTTGAAAACGCACCCGATAATTAAGAGCTCACCCCGAAGGCCGGGACGGATTAGTACGATTTCCCCGCATAAGATCGCGAGAATCTATGCGAAGAACCCTAAGAAAGTAGGAGTTATTTAGATACGCAAGGTTGCGCTTACGACAAACGAACCACAATCCACCATACCAGAAGAGTATAACACTAAAGAATTCCGTAAGCTGTTCGAGGAACACAAGGCCACCGAATTAGCAGAACACCAAGAATGGGATCACGAGATCATCTTAGAAGAAGGCACAAAATTAACGCCAGGACCGATGTACCCAACATCACACAACCAGCTAGAAGAACTCCGAAGCTACTTAAATAAGAACTTAAAGAGGAAGTTCATAAGGGAAAGTAGCAGCCCAATGGCTTCTCCGATACTGTTTGTACCGAAGAAAAATAGCAAGCTTCGACTATGCGTCGACTACCGGAGGCTGAATAACGTCACTAAGAAAAACCGATACCCGTTACCACTCATATCAGAACTCATGGATCGACTCCAAGGAGCTAAGTGGTTCACCAAATTCAACGTACGTGATAGATTCTACAGAATAAGAATCGCAAAGGGACACGAATAGAAAACAGCATTTAAAACGCGATATAGGCTATACGAATATACGGTTATGCCGTTTAGATTAACAAACGCGCCGGCAACCTTTCAAACCCTAATCAACCAAGCACTGCACGAATACTTAGATGTCTTCGCGACAGCGTATTTAGACGATGTACTAGTGTACTCCAAAGGCACGCTTACAGAACACGTTAAACACGTGAAGAAGGTACTACGAAAGCTTAAGAAATACAAGCTATACCTCCAACCCGAAAAATACAAATTTCACAAAAAAGAAACCAAGTTTCTTAGATTTATTATCTCAGAAAAAGGAGTCAGCATGGACCCAAAGAAAGTCCAAACAGTAAAGGAATAGCCAACACCGAAGACTATCAAGGACGTGCAATCCTTTCTAGGATTCGCCAACTTCTACCGCAAGTTTATCAGAGATTACTCACGTATTACGGTCCCCCTGACAGAGATAACCAAGAAAGAAAAGGGTTTCAAATAGGAAGAGAAACAGGAACAAGCATTCCAGACTCTAAAAGAGTGGTTTCTCTCGGCACCCATGCTACTTATGTTCGACCCCCAGAAACCAATAAGGGTCAAGACAGATGCATCAGATTACGCCTTAGGAGCAGTACTCACCCAACCAGGCGAAGACAGCAAGTGGAGACCAGTTTTCTATCACTCAAGGAAGTTCTCCGGAGCAGAGCTTAACTATAACGTTCACGATAAGGAACTACTGGGAGTAGTCGACGCCTTTAAACAATAGGAACCACACCTGATGGGCGCACCCCAAACGATAGAAGTCTTCACAGACCACCAAAACTTAACCAGCTTCATGACAACAAAGAAGCTAGGACAACGCCAAGTAAGATAAGCAGAACTACTAGCCAGCTTCGACTTTAAGATACATCATCGACCAGGATCGCTGAATGGCGCCGCGGATGCGCTTAGCCGAAGATCAGATCTAAGAAGCACTGATGAACCAAGTACTCACGATGCAGTGTTTCAAAGAGAACCAGACGGCACAGTTCAATACAACCAACCACAACTCTTTAAGCAAGCAAAGACAGCGCAGAAAGTAGTATCGCCACTAACAGAATAGCAAAGAAAGGCATCGGAATAGGAATTAGACCCCGAGATTCACAAAGCCCTAATACAAGACAATCAGGAGCACAAAGGTCTGATCAGAGCCACAGAGGATCAACCTTACGTACTACCAGACATGAGGAAGGACCTCATCCAAGAACTCCACAAGTCAAAGGAATTCAGACACGCAGCCACAGAAGAAATAGTTAGACGACTAGCAAAAGCCTTCACCATACCCCGATTGAGAAACATAGTGCAAGAAACGTTAGGCCACTGTTTAGCTTGTCATAAAAACAAGCCCAAGAGACATAAGCCCTACGGGTTATTACAACCCTTGCAGCCACCACAAAGACCATAGGCAAGCGTAACAATGGATTTCATAGTGAAACTACCGAAATCACAAGAACCAGGGTCAGCGAGACTCTGCGATACAATCTTAGTAATCGTTAATCGATTAACCAAAGGGGCAAAGTTTGTTCCAACAGAAGAAAGTATTACTACCAAAGAATACGCTTACGAGGTTACGAAAGCACTCATATCAGAACACAGCACACCAGAAGAATTCATCACGGACTGCGACAAACTCTTCACATTAAAGTACTAGAGCACGTTCTTAGCCAAACTAGGGATCAAGAAGAAACTCTCGACGAGCTTTCACCCACAAACGGATGGACAAACAGAAAGAACAAACCAGACGTTAGAACAATACCTCAGGATGTACGCCAACAAGCTACAGGACAATTGGGTTGAACTCCTGCCAACAGCACAATTAGCATACAACAGTACAAAATCGGCGACAACGAAGTACTCGCCGCATTATGCAAACTATAGGTATAAGCCGATCGCTCATCGAGACCCAAAAGCTATTAAAAGCACAGCTATAGGAGCAGACGACAAGGCACAACTCCTAAGAAAGCTTCACAAAGAATTAAGCAGAAATATCTCAGAAAGAAACCTCACGACATCCCGAAACGCAAATAAGCAAAGGATTAAGGGACCAACCTTTAAGAAGGGGGATAAAGTCTTCCTCTCACGCGAAAATTTGAAGACTAAGAGGCCATGCAAGAAACTAGACAACCTCAGAATTAGACCACTTAAAATTCTAGAGGCTATAGGACCAGTAAATTACAAACTAAAACTCCCAAAAGGCATGCGCATACACCCCGTATTTCATAAAAAACTGCTTAAACCAGCACCCCAGGACGCCGAAGTAGACACCACAATTAAGCTTGAAGACGAAGAATATGAAGCCGAAGCAATCAAGGACCTACGCAAAAAGGGACGTCAGTATAAATACTTAGTCAAGTAGGCCGGGTGGCCAGACAAGTACAATACTTAGGAACAAGAAAGAAATCTCACGAACTGCAAGGAATTGGTTAAAGAATATCACCAACAGTATCCACAGCAGCCGGAACAGGGCCAGACGAGGACCCAAAGTAAGAAGAGAAACCGAAGGAAGAAGGATCAAAAAGATCAGCCTGCGACCAGCCTAGGTCAGTTAGGGGAACGGATTGCGACAGTTCAACAACAAAGGAGGCCGTACCCAAGGAAGCCTCAACACCCTCCACCTCACGATCTTAAACTTCCAGCAGAGCTAAGTCGCGACGAGCGAACTGACGCTCCTTACTCTTAATCCCAAGGAGCTCAAGCCGCTGCTGAGCCAGTTGGGCTTCCAGCCGAGCAATTATTAACTCTTTTTGCTTACGCTCCTCCGCTACCTTCTCCCACTCTTCTTCAGAAACGAAAAGGCTACACTCAGCCTTGACAGAAATACAACCAGCACAGCAACCAGAAGCTGTATCCACGAAACATCGCAGTTTCTTCTCCTCACAACGCTTGCAGCAAAAAGACATCTCCAGGCTCTCCTCCCTTATTCGCGCTGCACGGGCACGACGCTCCTCAGTTAAAGATAATTTACGAATACGGCGGGCGATAGGAACCTTAGGCATAATCAGTCGAGGCGATAAGGAAGAAAAGCACGCGAAGAAGGGGCCTCCGGTTTTATAAGAAAACAACCCCACTACGCAAGATACGGCACGGGAAAGCCAGACATTAGGGAATCAGGACGATAACCCTAAGAGGGGGGATAATGTTACAAACGCGTAACAGCAGAACCAACCCTTAATAAGGAGGCCAGGTTTGAGGCCGAGGGATCTCATCAGAATACAGATGTCCCAGCCGAGGTGCCAGGTCACGTAATTGCCATCCCAAACATCACCACCATCCAGGATAGCAGTGATAGCAGGGATAGCAGCCATCAGAGACATCCCCACCATCCGGGATAGCAGGGATAGCAGGGATGGCAGTAATAGCAGTAATGGCAGTAATAGGATAGCAGCCATCAGAGACATCACCACCATCCGGGATAGCAGGGATAGCAGGGATGGCAGCCATCAGAGACATCACTACCATCCAGGATGGCAGGGATGGCAGGGATAGCAGTAATAGCAGTAACAGCAGTATTGGCGATGATTGCCATCCCAAACATCACCACCATCCGGGATAGCAGTGATGGCAGGGATGGCAGCCATCAGAACCATCACTACCATCCGGGATAGCAGTGATAGCAGTGATGGCAGGACTCAGAAGACGAGGGTATAAAGATAGGACGGATCTCCTTATTACACTCGTTGTAGTCAACTTTAAATAGTTCATCTCTTACCCAGATTACAACTAGTTATTCTATCTAATAGAATTGGATTGTTACTTATATCTTTCCTAACATACCTTGTGTCGCTAGACAACCCGCTTAAGGTACAACGCCTAACTCTACCTGCCTTAGTACAGACCAGGACCAGAGAAGTATAACCTCCAGTAACATTATAGTATCTAGAATAATTAGGTTAAGGTTAGGATATTAGCGCCATCCTAGCGTAACTTTATATTTTCTTATAATAGGCTGTCTCTATAATTAGACTCCTATTTCTATATCTAATCTAATACACCCCCTTAGCTTTAAAGTTATATAAAGCTAGATATTAATCTTATTTAATAGGCTCTAGAGTTATCTTCTTTAGCTAACTAGTCCTATATCTTCTATAGAGGTACTTTATTTATTACCTTATAGCTTAGTTATTAATTCTATAAGCCCTAACTAGGTAAGAAAGCTATTCTATTTATTAAGTAGTAATACCTTAGTAAAGCTATTAGCGATTATATCTTAGGACTAGTTATTATATTAATCTCTTTATTAAATAACATTAATGCTAAGAAACTATTATAGATTATTACTCTTTATTATTATATACTGTTCCTAGAGAAGCTTAGCTATATAAGCTACTTCTTTTAATTAGTTAACTACGTCTTATTATATATAAAGATAATAGTTATTAACTAGTTATCTATAAAGAAGATAATAATACTATTATTAGATAACTACCTGTTACGGCGCCTTTAGTCCTGTTACTGGTGAGCGTTCCTGGAACCAGATGTGTTACTGGAGGTTATACTTCTCTGGTCCTGGTCCGTACTAAGGCAGGTAGAGTTAGACGTTGTACCTCAAGCGGGTTGTCTGGCGACACAAGGTTTGTTAGGAAAGATATAAGTGA
>SSBG01000082.1:44612-79458 GCA_028220655.1 Shiraia bambusicola | reverse complement strand
AGCGCACGGATCAGAACTCACTCGAACTGCGACAATGCTCCTTATTGCTATACTCCTTATTACGATACTTGTTGTTATTGCCACTCTATCTATATCGATATGTATCAGATGGAGGTGTCATACAGGCTGTGTCGCCACAGTTGCCACTGTAGGTAGTTCCTTCTCTATAATTAGGTATGCATCTCCCTTGGCGTGAGCATGGGTACGGTATTGTTATTGAGTGGACGTGGCCGCACTGCCAGTAGTTGGTGTAAATAGTGCACATCTTAATGCTATTAGCTAGATACTCCTGGAATAATAGCTACAAGACTTACTATTGCTTGTGGGTAAATTCTTATTGCGCTCGTGGGAGTGTACAAAATGGGTGAAGAGGTTTGAAGATTGCGTTATAGGTAAAGAAGAAGAGGGAACCAGTATAAGAGCGACCTTTATACATCTTCTACTACCTAATAACTACTCTACTTATCTATTAGGCATCGCTTAATTCATTGGCTATGCATGTCTATAATAGCACAGCCATCTTTTTAAACAAGTTTTAACTCTGCACTACGCCGTATGCTACGCCTTACCCTAACCCCAACGTCAAGCGCCCACTTACTGTAGAGGATGCTCACCAAATCAGCGGTATAGCCTTCTGCGAGGCTATATTTAGGTAGAAAATAATGTTCTTTAAAGTGCATGCGGCGCGGCTACAAGTCACACGCACCTACCTAACTCTTGGCGACAATGATGGTGCGCTAAGAACCGAGGTCCATCGCGCGTTTAGAACCCTTACTCTACCACCACCACACCTTATTATAACGTCCGCTATAGAGCTGGTAACTTGTAGTACTCTATGGCTCTAGACCTTTATATACACCCTTGCGTCCAAAAACCCCCTCATCCTCTACATCCCCCACCCCTGGAAAAGCCATTACGAATCCAGATTCAAGGGCCGCTAGAGTCTATCCAGAAGCTTATTCCAGACGTATGTTGGGATGCCAATCATTTTCGCCCGTCGTTTCCACAGCTAGGCGGGTTGAAGCTCGCAAATCTTACCTATCAGAAACTGTACGGGCAGGACGTACGTCAAGAGGTGAAGGGCGACTTGGTCGTGCGAGATGAATACTTGGCCTGGGCAATGCAAGGGGGAATACCACTAAAGTAGGAGCGTGTTTACCAGCTTAGTATCGCTAGACTGACTACTGTTTTATTAGCCATATCGACTACTACGGCGTTACATTTGACCATCTTGTCCCTCCCAACGATCCTTCTCCGGAGGTATTAGTAATTAGCATTATGGAAGTAGATCATGACCAAGGATTGTTTGCAAATACATATAGTTTATTTACAGTAGATCCATTACAGTATACAGGAAGGAAAGTGCTCGCTGTGCCAAGGTGTTGTCAGAAGAAGAAGGGGACACAGGATCGTCAGCGAATTAACCGCCTAGTAGCGGACAGAGATGGAAAGACTTTAGGGCTAGGGCTAGACAAAGATTGATAGCTTTACATTAGGTATTAAGGTCTTCCCCTTAAGAGGGGTAAAGACCAAAAACCCCGAAGATTCAGAACCCCTAATGCCCAAAGTCCCGATTTCAGGTTTAAGGTCTTCGCCCATTAATGATAGGGGATCATCTCCGCAACAAGGACACTGCTAATGGGGTGGGTAGTCGTTAATAACGTGGCTGTTCCACTCTTCTTGAGTCACGAAGAGATTGTACGGCGTTTGGCAGTTTGTCACGACGCAGGTTTATGGACACAAGTCGTTTGCCACATGTTTTCTGATCGTTTTAGCACAACAATATTCCGACTAAATGGCTTAGGGTAAAGGTGCCTCTAGCGGCTGCCCCCAAACCTGGCAACAACATGGACACTTGGCAAGTTTTTGTTCCGCGTCGGGCAACTTATGTGCTCGCGAATATCTCATTGTGCTCGCGAATATCTCATTTTGGCCGTGGTTGATGTGAGGCGTGTGGCTGCCGGTCCGAGTCTCTGCTTCTCCTGAAATTCTCCCCACTTTAAATCCAAACCCGAAGCAGACGTTGGCGCAATGGTATGGGTGTCTTCTTTTTTCCATGTTTGGCGGTGAGAAAACATTCTTCCATGTCCTTCAAGAATCCCTCTAGCGTTGACAGCAGATTTCGAATGAAGAGTATGTCGTTTGGTCGATGCTGGAATCGATAGTCTAACGAGGCCTTTTCATGTGCCACTGCCCCAACGCTGTCAGCCCAAAGCCGCAGGTCAGCCAGCCTGGTCTGAACGTAGATTTTGGTCTTGCCATCAGTTTGTTGAAGACATTGCTGAAACTTCTCAAAGCATGACCTTGTCACGGCGGCCGTGGATGCCTCTTGGTCTGCGCTGGCTACCGACATTACGAAGACGCTCAGCTGAAGGGAACTCCAACCCGATTCCAGGAATTCACAGATTCTCCGGCGTGAGGCGGAACTGCAAATCTATTGCTCATATAAGGTTGGCTTCGCCACGAGCTTCCTTCATGCCCGCCCTGATAAGCGCTGCTGTTGCGGTCGGGGGTGGAGGGTTCGGAAGGATCACCCTTCTGGGGACAAAAGACAACAAGATGAAGCTAATGCTCTTGGATGGCGGTTTGTTTACGGCTACCAAAGAGAACGGAGTCCCTCGCAAGGTATGGGTCCCAATTCAGCCCACTTCTCAGAGATCCCAACAATTCATCCCGACGATCTCTATGGCTCCACCATTGATTCCAACGCCTATTCCCACATCGAGCCCCTTGCGGGGGATGTGTACCCCGACGAAGTTCACCAGCTCCTCCTTGACGGAATAAGAAGATTTTGTGAAAATGAAGCACATAATAACGCCAGTTCAAATATAAGTAAACTGCATATCACAAGATTGTGTCTGAGCTCTGGATTTCGGTCTTCCAAAGATCAGCTTGCCTTATTCGATATAATAATAGCATCGTCTCAAATGTCGTACTGGCAAGAAATGGCCATCAGCATACCAAAGCACTAGTATGTGATCACCTTATTTGAATGTTTCGCATGGGTGTCTTCAAGATACTGGAGCTAGGATCGCCTCTTTGAAGCCATATTTCTGGGTCTCATATGGGTAATGGATCGCCGCGCTAACTAATATGATACAGAGAGAGCCGTGATCCCAAGCACAACCAGGATCGTCGACAGCGCATCGCATGGGATCCGAGGAGTCCGATAGCCAGAAAATCCGACATATGCCAAAATTTGCCTGAGTAAATCGGAAGCCCCATGGTGTGAAAATTCTTGCTTGTCTAACGAATGTAGACCTAGGCCGAGACTTTCGTTTGTACGAACAGCCAGGTGCTGAAGATCCACCGAACATACTCTCGGGATGTGGCATCCGACTGTCACAGCTTTTGAAGGAGGCCGAATTCACTGTAGATCACAACATCAAGTTGTCATGTACTGTTGCTCGCGCCTTCTGGCAATTTTACAGCTCGGATCTTATGAAGGCCAGATGGGCCAGTGAAGGCATCTGGTTCATTCATCTTGACAAAAATGTCGAGCAGTCGGATGATATCCCGCTCCGTGCATTCGTTTCGTTCCCTTTTGGAGCTCAGTTTCACGAAGCTCCAGGTGAATTCTATAGCGAAAACCAATGCCTCCACTGCTATCCGCGCATCCTCTATCTTGGTATCATCCTTTTGGAAATCGGTCTTGGGCAGTCTCTGTCGATTAAAAGAAACTCGACACATAATCTCGCGGGACACATTAATCTGGCTCGTTCGAAGGCAAAGAAAAAACTCAAGGAACTGAATAAGGCAGATTGGGATGGATTCCAGTGGTCTTACACCGCAGCACTTCCGTCGCTAATTAAAATTAATAGATTTGAAGAGGTTTGTGTGAAGGTGTTGACGAAGAAGGGTATGGAGCACATGCTGGAGGCTATGTTACTGACCCGCCGCGACGCAGAGCACTTCGTTAATCTAATATAGTACTGGGGAGAAAAGGAAAAAGATATGGAGCTCTTAGTCTCGATATGCGGGGCCATGGAGCAGATGAATAGGCAGCTACTAGAATAGTGGTCCCCTTCTCTGTCGTGATATCTTATATTCGATTGCGTCTCGTCTTCTCCAATTTCGGCATAAGGCTAAGCAAGCTTTCCTTATAGGTAGGATATAAGAGGATTTACGTAAAAAAGACTTGCATGCATTAATAATTCTAGGTAATACGAGTCCGATGTCGCATTCGGTTCTGAACTCCGAAATCTTAAGTCCGATGATCGATCCGAAAAGTCGTCGTATATATTGCGCCATCCCCAAGGGCAATCACTGGTCATTTCTCAAATATTTGATCCTTCTACAACGATATCAAGGAAATGTCGTCAGCAGAGATATTTACTCTCGTCACGAAAAGCCTTGGTTTCATTTTCCCTTATGTTTGCAGTCTGGTTTACCAGCGTTATACTGCAATAGTTCACCGGTGGACTTGGCGCGATACCGCTGACGCCAAACATGTCGTTGTACTCGGAGGTTCGTTTGCTGGATTTGAGCTGGTCAACAGGTTGTCGCATTCCCTACCGACTGGATACAAGATAATATGGGTCGAAAAGAATTCCCATCTGAACTACTCATTCAACTTTCCACGATATGCTGTGTTGGACGCGCATGAATACAAGGCATTCATTCCATACGACGGAGCTGCAAATGGTGCACCATCGGGAATCCTTACACGTATTCAAGATGAAGCAGTTGAGGTGACGGCTTCTGAGGTAGTTCTCGCATCGGGCCGAAGAGTCGCATACTCGTATCTTGCCATCGCAACAGGTTCATCACAACCGCTTCCCGTCCAAGTCTCGGCCACAGAGAGGGAACTTGCGTGCAAAGAGCTTCGCGAAGTTCAGCATCTGATCCAGTCCAGCCAAAAAATTGCAGTTGTTGGCGGAGGGGCGGTCGGAGTCGAACTCGCTGGAGACATCAAAGACTTCTACCCGGCCAAGGATGTTACCCTTATACACTCGCGTGGAGAGCTGCTCAGTCAATTTGGAAAAAGACTAGGAGAATATGCGTTGAAAGTGCTCTGCAATGAGCTTAAGGTCCGAGTATTGCTCAACGAGCGACCTGCAGTGCCCGCAGTCAAAACACCTCAAGCCGGTACCCTGACATTTTCCGACCTCCATGAGGAATATTTTGATCTGATAGTAAGACCCCCCACCTTCTTTACTTAGCCTAACTCCAAACCTTTCCTTTTACCCGGCTAATCCATTTCATAGATTAAATGCACCGGCCAGCAACCTAATTCAGCACTGCTAGAATCTTTACTTCCCGATTCCATCTCAGAAAAGACACGCCGTATAATTGTGGGGCCAAATCTTCAAGTTATGTCGAAAACTGGTGTCCTTGGCCCCAATACTTCGATCTTTGCGTTTGGTGATGTTGCAGACCATGGTGGGCCTCGAATGGCTCGTGCTGCGTGGCTTCAAGCTGGACTCGTACTGGACAACATTCTAGCTTTGATTCACGGGACTGGATCTCAAAGAGTCTACAAACCAAATTTCTTTTTTGAAGGAGCCATTAAGTTGACCCTAGGCAAAACACGCTCAGCGGTGTACAGCATGGATAACAAGGGTAAAGATATTTTGCTTCCTTCTAAAGGCGAATCACTAGACTTGGAGATTGAAAGAGCTTGGGGTACTTATGGGGCTGATTTCAAGAAGCAATGTACTCCTGTACTTTGAAGATTGTTACAACGTATATCAAGGGTGATGTTTCCGACCTGTAGCGACCCGGCCATTGACTGGAGGGATATATTGCTCAATTGTAGCTAATAAACTATGATTTAGGCACACTACCTTGCACAGTGATATCTAGGGACGATGCGGAGCTGCCAACCTTGGAATGCAGTAGCCGCGATATATTTTTGCTCTAGTAGAGAATTGATAGTCGCTACTAAAAGGTACTGGTTTATCCTAGCTTAGTGTAGAAATTTTACCTACAATGGCCTAATCACTGTCATCACGGGTCGGCAGAGTCTCTAGACAGGAGTTGGCAGGTTCGAAGGACGATAGTGTTAGAATTGCAATCTTGTATTCTTCCACGCCGCCAATATTGGCAACAAGCGACCCATATTGCATTTTCTTAGTTGATACGTTTCTGTCATTCCATGATATACCATCTATTTTTGCACCAGCATACACCTTAATGGTAGTCGACTTTGCGTCGTCACTAATGCTGAAGAATTGGTCTGCTAACAAATGAGCTGATTAAACCAGCCAAGGCCCGACAACCAATATTTACCGATTTGGGGCTGCTTGTAATTGAATGTACAATGAACTTATATCCCCCTCTTGCGCTTGAAATATGATTATAGGGCGATTAAATACCCTATGCGTGAGGATTTCAGCGGATGAGTAGGGTAGGTCAGGGTCTTGTTTTAAATTATTATTCGGTAACCACCCAACGACTCTGGCAAACTTTGATTTGCATATCTGGTATCGTAATTTGCACCGCCAGAAGTTCCTACAGTCACTAAAAGTCTGCTATCACAAATTCGTGTTATTGTTCCAGCAAGATAAAACCTTGCTTTGAAGTCGTGGTTTGAGCACCCATGTCCAAAAGGTCAGAGTGTCGACTGCATTCAAAATCCCATTACTTTGCATTTTAAGTCCATGTCTAGAACGGGTAAAGAGCGCAAGGAGCTTATTTTGCGAGAACTTGTCACAAATTTCACGTCTCACGGAGTGGTGCAATGATTCTCACTTTTTCAAAAGCAGCCTTTGACTGTTACGTGTAGATCACAAGCGTGCCATTTGCTTAGCAGGTCATCTGTTGAAGCTCATTCTCTATTGCGTCAGGTTACAGAATTGCCATCCATAATCTAATTTCTTTCAATTATAGATCCAACCTCCGTAACCCATTGTCTCGTCCGAGGCTCTGTACTTCCCACCACTCCCGTCGCTAAGTCGTAATGCCAGTCCTTCGCTATCTGTTTCGGCGCTGCAGTATGGCCCAAACCGATCTATCACATGCAATCCAGCTGCTTTGTCTATACATATTAAAGATGCGTTGAATATTCTTACCAGGTGTAGCGAAATCACAAACTCCCTCCAAGTCACTATATGATAAGACCAGAAAAGGTATATAAAGACTGCGTTCATTCTATTAGCCTTGCATCTTGAAAAGATCTCTAGCCACAGTTCAAGAAACAGGAAGTGACCGCAATAGGATTCTCTGCTCATAAGAAGAATGCACTGGCCATTGATCATCAGGGACCTGTTGTCCCACTCGACCACAGTTGGCATGTCATTGTTCGCCGCAACACCCCCACGAGAAAATAACAACTGAAAAAGGCAAATAAGCTGCACACTAACATTTCCAAGGTGCCAAAGTAGTATCGCACGCAATGTACTATAATGTAATACTTATTGATAGCTCTCGATCTACGGGACGGGGCTGCCAATTACTGTCAATTCAGGCACGTTTATGCCTGTCAATCGTGCGCTTCTTCGGTACAATACATTTATAAACCCGGCTTGTGTCCCGACAACGAGGGCTTTTGCACTTCGACACTCCGAAGCATAATACAGTACTCCGTAACCTAACAGTATCAAGGGCGAATATCCCGAGTGCCAAGTATAGGAAGCCGGCACGTGTTGTGGTTCCGATATCGCATCTTCATTGTTTTGGGTGGTGGACGCGCGATCGCCATCTGTCTCCGCATCCTTTCACCGCGCTCTTCTTTCTACCTAGACAGCAAATTAGAATAGCAAAGATCGACTGCCACGCCACGTATATTACAATATTAATAAAATAAAATCGTGACGCGCATTGCATAACCTCAAAGTCCAAAATTTCTTTTACGGAATGGGTCGTTGCACTCGTCATTTCTCTCACCATCTTTACTTTACTCGCTATTTTCCTAGTTGAGAGAATCGAGGACGTCGTAGAGTTTGGTATTTCTGATCAGTTACTTAACCTGATCATGTTACCTGAGGTCGAGAAAGCCGCCGAGCACCTTACACAGTTGGTTGAGGCTTGGGATGACCAGATCAATTTCTGGAAATTCCATTATTGGTTGTGCCCTGGGGAAAGATATGGACCGGGCTTTGAGGTCTTTAACTATAGTTGTATTGCTGGTTCTGTTTATTGTTGTCGTCGGCTACTTCCTACAGCATGGCTAGTCAAACTACTCCGTATCCTGGAGGGCTTTCTATTGGTGGTATTAAATGTCTTACCATCCTTCATAAAGCGACAGAAATCGCTTATGCTTAACTAGAGTGTGTAATATGATCGTCGCTGTTGCAGCCTGTTATTATCCTAATCCTGAGGTCGCGACGACTAATGGCATGGAGGGTTTCAACCCATTGAAATCTTAACTCTAAGCTCCAAAAGTGAATATGCAACTTCTAGAATGTCATTTGGTTATCATGTTAAGCGTTTGGATTACCATTGACTAGTACACAATCAGGTGCTTGCGACTTGGGCACACACATACATACCAGGGCCGAATTCAAGAACCATCAAGTGCTACTCGCATAGGCTAATCAGATGGGACAAATATTTCAAAGCCATTCAATTCATGGACGACATCGCGCATAAAGCATAGCTAATAGAATATATCTCTTGCGTCACGCCTATCAAGTAGCGGAAACTCACCAAGGATTCTTTGCACCTGCTTGACGCAGCAGCTTAGGGAAATCAGGAGTACCGAAACCAGTAACGGGATCCCAGCCCACCGTAACCGGGAAACCCTCGACGTTGCAACCATGACTGAATCCCTTCGTAATGTCTGTGAGCCCCTTGAAACCCTTCTTATATAGCCATGGGTTGAGGAAACCCAGCTTTGGTCTACCTGAAGCAATTAAAGCATCATTGACGAGGGCGAAGATTCCAGCAGTCAGAGGGGTGGAAGCGGATGTCCCGCTGATAGCTCCCACCGTATTGTTCCAGACGTAAGCAAAGTATAAGCCTTGGGCCGACAAATCAGGGTATCCACGACCGTTCTTGTTATAAAATCCTTCATACTTGTCGCCCAAAGCCTCAAGGTAGGCAGGGACAACCTTGGCCTGCCATGGCGGGCGTTCGAAGTAGTTGCTGAATCCACTTCCACTCGCGTACAGGTCTTGAAAGCCACCGGATGTGTTTCGTGATGGGCGGTATGCAGACTCTTGTGGTTCGAAATACATGGTTGCCCCAACGGTAGTGACGTAGGGGCAGGATGCTGGGAAGTCTGGCAGAAATTTATAGGTGTTCTTGCCATCATTGCTATAGCATTTGTTCGTGCTTCCAAGGCCGTTATCCCCGGACGAGAAGAACAAGGTAGTACCCCGCGCGCCGACCTGAGCGAATTGCCTGCATACACGCTCTGCATATGATCGTGGGACAGTCTGCTCACTATCTCCATATGAAGTGCTGATGATGTTGGGAATGTCCTTTTGCTTGAGAAGCCAGGTCACCCAAGCGAGGTAAGGCTCATTAGTGTTTGTGGGAGTTGAGAGATCTGGTTCAAAGGGAGGCGAGCCACCAGTAGAGAAGCTGGTAATAGGAGTCTTCCAGCTGATACCGGAGATGGCTTGAACATCCAGATTAGCTTCCCGTGAGATGCCAGTAATGGACTGATTGTACGTCAATGAACCGTTCTGAACTGGGCCATTATCGATGGAAATGGCTTTGAAGTCATAGGCCTGCGATACCGCTTCAGGCCTATATATCTCCAAGAACTTCTTCGTGTCAGGGCGGATTGGAATCTCGCCGAGGAAATTGTTAAAGCCAATACTGTTTTCATCGCTCGCTTGGGTTTTATACCCCTTTGTGGAGTAGAGCGTCTCGAAGCACTCAGGCGTAACGGACTCGATGTGACAAACGGCAGCAATCGATGAATTGGAAGGAGCTGTATAACTGTCGGGAACTTCGATCTCTTTGTCGACCCAGGTCGCCGCTCGCGCATTGGCGCGGAAGAAGGATGTCGTGGGCTGAATAGCATCAATATGCTGGTGCAGATGTCGCGGAAGCGACCATGTAGTTGTCCGAGCCACGACTGAACCGTCTTCGTGTTCGTAGTTGTGGTATTCCGTGTCTAGGAGACTTTCAACTTTTTGAATAGGCAAGTGAACGATGATCCAATCCTTGGCAGAGCTGTACCCAAAATTGGAGATATCGATGCCATTCTCTTGCAGCCACTCGTGCACCAGATTATGGGTTTCTGTGCTGGGTGCGACGAGCTCATCCACTTCTTCGCCCGTCAGGTATTGGCCATAGCGCTCGTGATCAGGGTCCGAGACTGCCAAAAGTGTTAACACTGGTTTAGTACTTGGTAGAGAAGGATGAAGCAGGGCTTCCTCAAAGACTTTGTACTCTTGTCATCTACATTTCATGTTGAATTTGGAAATTGACATTCGCCTTTGATGTCTTCAGCCCCCCAATCTTGGAATGGGCTAAAATACGTACCCTCATGAAGATGGCGGTCGAGCTCATTGAATCGACCCTGTTTCAGGCCAATGTGCAACTGAATGATCTTTCCACCATGCGAACGCTGCAACTTGGTCCACTCTCTAGGTACGTAGTGCGTCTCCTTCACGACATAAGGTGACCTGGCGATTGGCGTCGCGACTGACGGATGAGCGGCGATGATAGCAGCGAGCAATGCGGTTGTCAATTGCATCTTGACAGCGAGATGGTCAGCGAAGTGTCAAGCAGATTGAGGTGCTCGGCCAGCGGTATTTAACCTCGAGAATGTTGTATATGGACATCTCGAGCATGATTCCGCCACTACTGCACCTCAAAGGGAAGGTCTGTTAATCTAGTGGGCCGACAACACGACGATCAGTACGACATTAACTGCTCTCAGTTGGTCGTCCAGGTACACAACTGCAAAGCCGCATGCGAGCCTATGGTTGCATAAAACAGCTCGTAACGGCTTCTGTCTACTCACCGGGGCTTGTCATGATCAGGAAGTTCAGTATGGAACTATTTGGGTGGCTTGCGTCTCCGACGCGTTGGCTGCTAAGGACCAATTAGGCAGGTGCTAAAGCTTGACATCATTTTGCGTGATAACAAGCATGTCAAGATTGCAACTAACTAGAGCCCAAGCATTCCTCGAGAGAGCTTGAGATAATTACATAGCTCGAAAGATTCAGGTAATCAGTCCCTGGCAGTCTGCCACAAACCTAGTAGGTAGCACCAACCCTGCCGCGTCCTTGGGGCCTTCACTCGATACCTACTTACCTAGGTAGGTCAGTTATCAAACCTGGTCTAGGCAAGCGTCAATGTCATCAACCCAATATATTGTATACTTCTAGAACACACGTTGCCTACAGTAAGTCAGTTTCCATTTATCCTTCGAGGTTTTCGCCCGAAATTACGGAGTATACTTAAAACATTCGAATTACCGGAGTCCGGATTCCACATGTCAATAATCTACCTACTCTGTAACTAAAATCCGAAAACTTTGTCTAAACAACAGCCAAAAATATCAGTGTATATCCCTTGATTTATAATTTGATCGCACTTCACGTTATTACTTTGAGAGGCTTTGCTACTGATAGAGTTAGTTAACCTAAATAAAGAAGGGGAAAAAACGCTACTCTGTAGAATTTCCGCGTATTAGCCAAACTTTTACGTTTAGAAAGCGCCAAGATATTCGTATTCCAGCGGATGCTCAAACCATGGACGACAGGTCCACTTGTTTCTTCGCCCTAAATTTAAATGCATCTGGTTAGATTCCGGCGTACGCACCTAGTATTTTCTAGGATTACTTGCTCGAGTAACTGCTAGAAACCGTTAGTTATTGATACAACCAACCAATCCTTCTCCATGGCTTTGTAGCTTGGATGATGTAGGTGATGGTGTATTACGAAACCCAGACGTGTGTACTATCGACACCTCTTTGCGCAGGAAGGGTACCGAATGCCCTGGTACTAGATATATTAATATATCTAAGATTACCATTGTAATTGTGCAGCGCTCCTGGCAATATTGAACGATCCATGGATGAAAATAGGCAACTTCACAACGGTGACTACCACCTTGATCTTGGGTACACTGATACACCACGTGTGCCAACAGATTGTACGACCCCGCTTCTCTAATATTTGACCAGATGCGCACCTTTTTTGAGAGAGACGAATTGGTAGCCTGCACTGAGAGCGACAAAACTAGTTAAAATCTATTCAAGAAGAGGTCGCCTTTGCCCAATACGTGTAACTATAGTTCCATCAAACGAAGCTCAATGTATTTCAAGGCTTTCGTTCACATCCCTGAATTTGTTCAAATATTCCTCTCCTGAGTAACTCCAAACTTCCAATTCGTGAAGAGCTTTGTACCACTTATACGGATCCATCAAGCGGCCAGTCAAGGCTTCTTCTGTCGGCTTTGACCAGATGTAGCCAAACTCTACCACGACAGGGACCCATGTCGCCACCGCAAGTATCTTTCCGAACGGCCATTCATTATCCTTGCTGTCATCCCCGCCAAGCCCATCGGTCAAATATCGAAGATTTATAACCCAGCCGAGACACAGCCACATCAACAAGGAAGACAAATAATCTCCCAGAGTTTGCCAGCCGCCACCGTGGTTTTGCAAAGCGGCCCATTTTCATAGCCATGACGCCAATGAGATAGGCCTCAATTCCCACAGTCAAAAACCCGCCGAGAACCATTAAGAAATAGGATAGACGGCGCAATGGGTCGTGATTTATATAGTATCTCTCCCACGAGTCCTGTTCACTTATGTCGCTAAAGTCTGTGCCCCTTACAGCGTAGTAGAAAAAGATGCCCACCGTTTGTATGACCATAACGAGGAGACCGATGAGCACCCATATCATTAGTCTGTCTAGCCTACGACGGATAATTGTATGTGCGGCAAGCTGCAATAGATTTACTGGAAAGGCGGATGCGTAGGGCATCAGTATCGACAGTATCAATTCCGCAGCTGTACCAGGAGACTTTTCGAATCGTTGGATGATATAGATTAAGGGGGCAGACAGCATGGATATCGAGAGGATGACGGGGGCTTTCGTGAATTCTGTGGTTGACTGTTGTATGGCTGCACAAAACCTGTATGCTAGGGATCTGCGGCGTGATGGTGTGGTCAAATCTGGCTTCCAATGTAAGATTAATAGAGTGAAAACGTAGATGGTGGTTAGGGCAGCCTGAACCACATAATATGTGACGAGCGTCTAAAAATGTCAGTCAGCTAAACAGAACTCCACACGCTCCTGTTGTGATTGGATTGCGTACCCCGCGGCCAACAATATCCGAATTGCCCTCCCAGGCATAACTCAACCCGACAGCGATCAAACGCGAAGGACATCACTGATCCCCAGACATTCTTATCTCAAGTCACCCAGTCCGTGATATCTGCCACAGGTGATTGATGTATCCTTTTTACTTCAAACCAATTTTGAAGTCCTTCTTTTACGATCTGGGCGAGGCCACTTGCTTGTGCTAGCCTGGTAGCGATCATTATTGCTCGTAAAATTGCCAAAGACTTCAACATCAATCAAGTGGCGATAGGCTGCAATTACCGCTATCTGGTTGCATTATCACTGCAAAAATCGGAGCACTTCAAGATCAGGAGGGCCCCAAGTGAAGTTGAGGCTACTTCTCGACATTTTGGAATTGATTTGCGGATGTGGTAGATGAACGAGAACGGGGAAAATGCAAGGTAATATTCAAATATGCCATGGCAAAGCTGCACAATCCCATCAAATCAAAAACAAATAACTTGTTCGTCCCTCCAAGCCCGACATCGAATTCGCCCCCGCCTATTATGGAGGTTCAATCGTATACAGCTGATACATTCAGCGCAAGACTTGCCACGGCACGGCACGGCACGAGTTCATTGCTTCGGGTCAGCAGATTTACAACTTCCAAAGTTGCTTTGAACCCGATAATCCCGATAAACAAGTTGATTGGTTACTTGGACAATATATGTTAGCGAGCTCAAGCCTCATCGTTCATCTAACAGCATCCCGCGGAGGGCTTCTAAGCTGCAAACCATGATTAATCCCGAGTCAGATTGGCGATACTCATCAAAGACCTGTACATTCTCTTGACTTATACATCTCCCCGCACTTTAGCAAATTAAGCCGAAATGGTAGCACGCATAATTTTCAAGCCAAAAAAAACCTACATGCAAAGAGATGCATAATCCAAACCAAAGCAGTCTAAAAGGTGACTTCAAAGCCGAGGGATTTCTCATATACTAGGGTACCTACTCAGCTCACTCTTACACACTTAACCTCACACACATCACCCCACAAGCATGCACCAACTCAAAGAAGCCATGCTGAAAGTCGACTTTATATCTTCTACGAGGCTACTACACGTACAATGTCTTACACATCAATAACCATGCCACAATCCAGCTATTCACACATACATACACAAAAGGAAAAGAATCGTCCATGGAGCCAGAAAATCTCTTTTCCATTATCCCTCAACCTCAAGTCTAGCATTCCCTTGCATCGAGTTTCCTTGAGAGAAAAAGATGCTCTTGGGGGACAAAAGGGACAAACCTGCATGTCTAGTCAATCAGTAAGCTGTTCAGCCTTGCCTCTGTGGCAATGACATCCAACGCTTGTCTAACTTCCAGTACTCTTCTGCATTCGCTTAACCAGTCCTTGCTCAGGACCTTGGCCCATCCAGCCAAGCCGTTCATTTCTCGCGCTGCGGCATCGAGGTCTCCTTCTTCCAGGAGAACTTCAGTGCGAGCAAGGACAGACTCGACGTCTTGTCCGAGAGCGAGGCCTGATTTCTTGAAGAGGACCTTGGACATGGCAAGGGAGGCGATGTGAGATGCGACGCCAGCGTCTTCTGGAAGGAGAGCAGCCTTTCGGACTTCAGCAGCAACGCGGCGAAAACGGTCGATTAGCAGTGCTGAGCTGGGTATGCCGCGTTGATAGGCAGCAGGGTTTATACTAGCAATCGCGGCGCTGACGACTGGATCGTCCTCGGCGATTTCCTTGAGGGCAGCAAGCTCGGTGACAAAAGGCTTGGGGGTGGCCTGGGTCTCGAGAGCAGATTTTACGGCCTCGACAGCCACGACTAGATGTTGTGTCTTGAGGTTGGCATCGACAACAGAGTTCCACTCTGCAGTCAGCTTTTCAAGCTCGTGAACTGATGAAGAAAGCTCGTTGAGCCTGCCAAGGCGGCCATCACGCTCAGCCTCGACACGGTCACGGAGGTTGGATGTGAAGTATTCGGCCAACTTGACTTCTTGCTGGAGCAGTTCGTTCTTGACCTTTTGCTCATAGACCTTGCGCGCTGCTTCGAGTTCCGACTGTATCCGGTCCTTGTAGGATTGCGACAGGCGTTCGCGCTCGTTCTCGTACTCTTCTTTCCAGTGTGTCTCTTGAGCTTGCATCTGGTGGTCAAGTCGCTGAACAAGCTCCTTGGCAGCAGCCTCGAACTCCTCGTGGGCAGCCTTGACCTGGTCCTCGGCTTGTTTGGCCATTGTGTCCTTCAGCAGAGTGATGTCTGATGCAACTTTGCCGAGTGCTGACTTGGCCTGTTCGAACGCAGAGTTGTACTTTCCATCTTGCGCATGGTCTGCATTGATGGCTGTAATGAGGTCGTTGACGATTTTGACGACGTCCTGAACGACAGGCTCACCGGCGGCAGGTGCAGCCAGGTGTTCGAGTTGAGCAGCAAGCTTGGCAGGAGCGGCCTCTCCCTTGACCTCAGTCTTCTCTTTTGCTGCGGATGGCTTCTTATCGGGATTGGTGGTCTCGACCTTTGGCCGACCGCCTGCCTGAGCAGGTGTAGGCTTTTTGTTGTCGGCCAGAGCGCTGACGTGTGGCCCGCTCACTGCAAGATCACTTCCAGCATGCTCAGCTACTCGTGGACTCAGTCCGCTCTTGCCTGGAATCGTGACCTTGTTCTCGCCGGATACTTGGGGGTGTAACCTCGGCTGGCCGGCACGTCCTGGGAATCGTTTCCTGAATTCGCGCTCCTCGAAATAGGCCACTGCATCCTCGCCAAAGGGCACGTACTCGGTGAAGAAGTCGTGGAAGTTGTCTGATACCAGCGAGTACCACACCCCACCAGCGTATCCCAGAGCAGACAGAAGGGTCATCCAGTACAGCAGTCGTCCCAGTCGTCCCTTCCTTGGCTTCTTCTTGGGCTGCTGGGGGTCGGGGGCTACACTGGCGCTTCCCGTCCCCGTGGGGGGGGTTGTCTGGGGCTGCTCAACCGGTGCTGAACGAGATGCCGCAGTCGCTGTGGTGGTTTCTGGCGCAGGTGGGGGCTTGGGGACATCTGACGGGGGGATAGTCGCTGCCTGGACGGGGTTTGCACCAGCGGGCGATGCTGATGGCGTGACAGCGGGTGCTGGATTGGGCAGGACAGTGTCGCCGGGAGTCTTCTGGTCGGCGTAGAAGCGAGGAGCGAGGAGCCATTGCGGGCGGGCCTGGCGAGTCAATGGCCTGGCAGCTGGACGAGCCCGTAGGATGGAGGCACGCAGCATGGTGGGCTGCCTCCAGATGGCGGGGATGGGCGGGAGAGAGATGGACGCGGAGGTTTGTTGGTCGCTGCCAGCTCGTGAAGATTTCGGGAGAGCTCCAACGTCAACCGCACGGACCATGTCGGGGTCTCTCTACATCATATGTATGTATTACCTAAGCAACTACACCCTCCCGCCACCACACCACCACCACAACCTCTCCACCACCCACCACCACACCACCACCACCGCCACCACCGCCACTACCACTACCGTTCCCCGTCAGGCCCCTGGTAATTAATATGGACAGCCTTAATTATATCGCCTTCCAAGTAAATGCTCCTTGCTTTGGTCTACATAACTAACACTAGCTTCTCACGCTTCATTACAAATTGCAAACAGGTACATTCCACTTACAGTCAGCGTTTGCTGCAAACGGCAGTGCTTACCAACGAAACAACACCTATACGGCGTAACCGACCCCACACATTTTCCTTTCAGTCTTATTCTATTCTCAACCCCGTTTTTCTCCCTTATCACTCCCTTCGCAGTATTACATCTTCAAGCCATTTACCACGTAAGCACAGCCACCGTGTCAGAGTTGACTTCTATCTTTGCTACTTGCAACGTCATCGGGTGACTCGACCACGAGCCACCAGGCAGCCATCTACGACACCTTTGACGGCCCACCCGTCCGCAGACCCGCTGTGCATCTTTGAACAGACCCATTTTCCTGCACCTCCTAGCCGCAGCGTCCGCATGTGGCTTTTTTTTTAGTCTCGACTTGTATCCTGAGAAACAACTTGTTGACACCTAACTTTACCCCACCCGCAAGGCACACACACACATATCCTAATATACAAATATGGACGACGACGTTTGTTCCGATACCATCCGCTCGCGTGACTCTCTCTGCCAGACCTACGACCTGAGTGAAGCTGTTTACGGTAACCCCCCGTCACGCGCAGCATCGACTCCGCCGGTGCGCCGGTCCCACGCAACATCGCCAACGAGATGCCTCAAGTCCCATTCCGACTCGCCATCGCTCACCATCAAGCTGGCACGCAGCACAACAAACTTGCCCTGGCTCCCACATCCTCAGGCCAAATCTGCTGCTCGACGTCACCAAATAGAACTGCACCAAAGTACTTGTCTCAACCTCAACACTGCTTGTACCGACAACACCGAGTCTGATCTTTGGATCTTGCCAGACTTTGATGACTGGGAGGCCGAGCCTGAAAACCAAATCCAGCAAATAACCCAGGGAGAAAATGGCGAGTGGGCCCCACTTGTACGACGCGCCGCCAAGTCGAATCTCGAGCGGTTGAGAGCAAAACTAGAAGGTGATGGGTGGGACTTTGTGGGTGGCAAGTATGGAGAAGAGGAAAAGGCGTTGAAAGAAGAGGCAAGTCTTGCTGACGAGAGTGTGGATGAGGAGTTTGACGTGGTGGTCTTGCCTGTGCTGAGGGTAGGTTGCTAGAGCTAGACAATGGATGGAAGAATGTCTTCTTTCATGCCATGCCGTCCATTACCTCACGACTAATGATTACGTTTATGTTTCTTTTAGCTTTCCCTTTTTCTTTCTTTTTATTATGCTTTGCCCAATATCTGTATCATCCATTTCCGCCCCTCTTGTCTTGTCTTTCGCTACGATATACCCTGTACGACTCTTCCCATTACGAAACCACAATAGACACAAATCTCACACCATCATTTTTCACCACTACTTCCCAAAATACCTTGACAAGAGATTGCTATTATTATAATAAACTTCAAAACAGCTACAGTGTTCTACAACAATAAACAGAAGACCAGCTTAACTAATAATACCACACGCTACATGCTACAGTGTGTCCAACTAACAAAGTTAGAACTCCTTGATTTTAACCTACAATTCCATCTCAACTTGGCAGTTGGAACACACTAATTATATCAGCATGTGTGAATTGAATGGACTGTCAATATTGGCCGACTAAGCGAGTGTGGGGGGGAACCAGATGTAGCTAGCGCGGGTGTGACTAAGCACCCACGCTGGGGCTGCGCGTTATATCAACGCGCAGAACCTACAATAATAGTTCAACCAATCTTTCCCCAAAATATCGTTGCAACGTGACTATTTTGGACTGGTTCAACCCCATCCCTTTGTGGGACCAACATAGTAAATACACAAAAGAAAAAAAAAAAGGAAGAATCAGAAGGGAAGGGAAAGAAAAAAGATCAAAAATAAAAGACTGAATAACATAACATCTAAACCCGTACTTCTCAGATAGAACAAAAAAAAGATAGAAAAAGAAGAAGATTGAATAACCTAACATCTACTCTAGTATTTCTCAGATGGAGGCATAAAACAAAAAAACAAAAGAAACAAAACACATGCCCATTACTCAATCCTCTTCTTACCCTCTTCCAGGCCTAACAGTCTAGCATCGCTCTTGCCCCGCTCATGCCTTGTGCCTACCAACGGGCCTACAACCGGGTTTTGCGAAACCTTTTGCAGTTTTTCCTGGTATGCTTCAATTTGAGCTGGGAGGCGGTTGAGTTTGGGCCAGTTTACCTGGTGTACATGTCGTATTAGTTTTTGCCGGCTTTCTATAAAGTGATTTTGATACTAAAGGAAGAAAGAAAAAAAAGGGGGGAAGACTTACATAAAGAGTACCATTACTCCAGATAAAGTTGGAACACGCCACAGCAATCACCAAGCTGAGTACCATCAACAGGTAGAGTGGCCAAGTTGCTGCGTCGGGCGATCTGCGCGTCAAACAGCCCACAAGCAGGAAAAAGATGCTTCCAGCAAGAATATAGGGCACAGATTGAATGAAAATGGGTCGGCGATCGGCAAAGAGTAATTGGCTGCCAATGCTAGAGTCGCTGGGTAGATAGGTGCCCAGAAAAAGATCAAAGGCGTCTTGTCGGGGCCCATCGCTAAAGTTGTTCAGGCAGTAGCGCGTGATGGAGTTGTTTAGATCCTGGAGGGCGCCTTGTTTAGTTCGGACACCTAGTCGTGTAAAGTCTGTCTTGAGCGCGCCAGTGCCGGAGTAGGATATTGAGACAACATCGGCATTGTCGGCCCATACGTTGCGGAAGAGGAATTCGAATGCGTGGTCTTCTTCTGCCGACTCGCCCTCGTGCATCAATCCCAGATCGATAAGCATTCGAGATAGAATATAGCGCCCAATCATGCTCTGCACGACGTTGGTACGGTCGAGGCAGTCCATGCAATTCGTTCGCACAACGGCAGTCTGGTGACGTCTGACTTCAACACGACCAGCATCGCCTGGCATGTCTACTCCCCGGAAGTAGCCATGCTTAAGTACGTGTGGCTCCAACTGCTTCATCAATAATTGCGCACGATCCCATCGCAGGCCTTTAGTCTCGTGATGGAAGTCAAAGTAAACATAGTGTAGACGGTCAAAGGCAGTTTGCGCATTGCTCGACTTGATGATGTGGAACTTTTCATCCGTAATGCGATCGCCTTCCACGTTCTCGATGGGTGACTTGACCAAATAATCTACCATTTGCTCATATGCCTCCTTCACATGTTGTTCGCGACCCTTTTGATTGACAAGGTTGACCATCCAGTTGTCGCCGTAGAGCCGTATTTGCTCGGCGAAATGCTTCTTCGCAGCTGGCAGGGCGCTCTCAACTCCTCGGACCTGAAGCTTGGGCGTGTATTTGAGAGTGTTGATTTCAGCCCAGTACACAGGTGCGCTGCCTCTGGTCTGAACGTATGCGAGAACCTGAGTTTCTTTACCGGCACTTCCACCCACTGCGCCATTTTGTGTATTGCCAAATCCGCCAGCTCCCCCTGATGCATTATCGTTGAGTATGATCGTCTGTTCTGTCTCGTTGAAATTAGATACATTGCCGTTCTCGTCGATGCCGCGCGAAAAGTAGCGTGTGCCAGCCTTGAGCCGGGATCGCCGGGTGATGAGGATGAAGGTTAATGGGGTACCCTTGATTGACGTGTTGCTGATCTCCAGCATGCCGTACATGACGGGGAGGATATAGGGGTCGACGTCAGGTTGTTGGCCAGTCGAATGTCTGCCATAGCCGCTGCTCAAACCCCCTCTAAAGTCAATCAGATCGCTCGACACGAAGCGATTCCAGTAGAAGCGGTCGTCTGCACGCTTCCAGAGGGGTATGGAGGGATCGATATGCGCCTGGCGCTGGAAGCTGTTGGTAATATCGAACGAGTAGGAGAAGAACAAGGGGGATGCTTTGATCAGTGTCTTGAGTAAGCTGAGGTAGTTGTCCTCATCAGGGTCGTGCAGCGGTCGCTCGCGCAATGGTAGGAACTCGGTCGCAACCACCTTGTATATCATATGGCCCTTTATCCTTCCCATGGGCTGTGCCTTGGTGATGACGATGATGTATTTGTCTGGGTGTGGGTTAGTTTCGTCGTTGATGCCACTGTCAGTGTCCTCTTGGGAGATGTGTACCTAGCCGTAACTTGATAAGCCCAAGAATGCCGGCAACGCTCGACACCCTCCTTGAGCCGAGCAGCTTGCCATCATGCAGACGAAGGTCACCTGACGGGCGTTCTACAACCAGGGTGGGTGCTGAGGGCGACGAGGGCGACGAGAAGGCATAATGCGAGGGTGACGAATGTACGTTGATGTCGCGGTACGGCAGGATGGTGGCCATTGTGACGGGGAGTTGTGGCTGTACAAGTTCTATTACCTAGCTAAATACGTATAATTGTCGGGGCCTCACTTACAAAGTACGTTAATAGTCAACTACTATTAGAGGCAGTTGGTTGCCATCTGTTTTCTCTCCTACGCCAACAGCCCCGATGTTTCGTCATTGGAAAGGGTCCGTGAGCACAGACCACCTGCGCGGCTGCCCTCGTCACAGCAACCCAACTTTCCACCATCCAGCGACTCTTCACTCTGACACTTATCAACCCTGCACTCTGCTCCCTGTCTTCAACACCCACACAGCCCCCGCCAACCGCCCAGCCGCTGTCGACACTCCCACCAGAGCCCCCATCGCGACCCGAAAGCGCCGCGTCATTTCACCTAAACAACAAGCACCATGTCGGCCAGAGTACAGCAGGGTCAACGGCCAGGAGGCTCCAGGTTTGCACAGTTTAAGCTGGTGCTGCTCGGTAGGCCTATTTTGCTTCCATTCACTCTTTTGTTCCATATGACTAATCATGCGCAGGCGAATCGGCCGTGGGAAAGGTATGCAGGCACATCCCAGGCATCCTGACAAGGCAACTAACAGCTTGCAGTCTTCGCTAGTATTGCGCTTCGTCAAGGTACGTCGTAGCCAGAAGACATGTCGCTGGCCACACAGACTGATTTCATCAGGACCAATTCGATGACTACCGGGAATCTACCATTGGTGCTGCCTTCCTCACCCAAACCATCGCCCTCGATGAGAACACAACCGTCAAGTTTGAAATCTGGGATACCGCAGGCCAGGAGCGATACAAGTCACTTGCTCCCATGTACTACAGAAACGCCAACTGTGCTGTAGTTGTATACGATATTACTCAAGCGGTATGAATACCGGGTCTTGCCATGACGACTTGATACTGATAAGGTACAGGCATCATTAGATAAGGCAAAGGCATGGGTCAAGGAGCTCCAACGCCAGGCCAACGAGAACATCATCATTGCCCTCGCTGGCAATAAGCTCGATTTGGTCACTGAGTCGCCTGATAAGCGCGCTATTCAGACTGCAGACGCTGAGCAGTATGCTCGCGAGGCCGGTCTCCTGTTCTTTGAGACTTCGGCAAAGACAAGCGAGAACGTGCGAGAACTCTTCACCGCGATTGCGAAGAAGCTGCCGCTCGATCAGGCTGGCCCACGAAACCTGAGGCCAGGCCAGCAACGACAGGGCGTCAACCTAAGACCCGAGGCCAACCAGACACAAGGACCTGCAGGTTGCAACTGCTAGATATATTAAATGAGGCATTTGAAATGTAGGTATATTTGCTGGCAGCAAGCAACACTAGAGCGCGAGTTTGCGGAAATAGACTCTGCTGTATCCGTACCTCCGTCTGCGTTGTGAGTCTTGAGCTTCCCATGGGCATATTTAGGGCCTTGGAGTACGGTTTTAGTTATTTTTGCAATTCACCCAATGGAGCAAGAGAAGAGAATGCGGGGCTACCTGATAGTTTAATCATGGATATTGAATTTATGTCTAATTTGGTTATGGGATAGTCTCTTGTCTTTGTCACGTTTGTGAGACATGTCTTGTATGAAGTCTTTCATGGTCAATAACTATTCTATGGGCCTTGCATTTGATCACCATTTTAACCTTTGACAGAAATTTGTTTTAAAACAACAAAGATGAGGAACACTAAAAAGGAGTTCAGGTCGAAGGATTGCGCAGAAAAACTTCAGTTGCTCTTCTGGTTTCAAAGAAAAGGTAGCTTCTTATCTTTCGTGATGTCGTATACTCAGGACATGAATTGAAACGGAATACTATACAAACAAGGGTGCATGTCTTGGTGAAAATATCAGATGCTCGTATTCTCTCCAAGTCATTTGTGATACCATGGCTACAGAAGGGACGTACACTCTGCAAGGCAATAGTTATATAGAAAGGCAGCAAGTACAATTGATGATTCGTACTTACAATACAATGTAACCTAATAGTTCAGTCAAAGTCCAAACTCACCACTCCGAGCATAAAGGATATCCCAACGTAAATTCCCAATCATATAAATACCTGTGAAGTGCCAACCCACTCGTTCAGGTCCTTTTGAATAGCTTGCAAAAGTATGTTAGTTTGCGTCTCCTGTAGCTGATATCGTTGGGGCTCTCTGCTGTATAAACTACATATTTGCCTGCCCAAACTGATATATTACTTCTCTCACTAATCACAAGGTTCTATGAGAGCGGTCACGGTCGTATTGTGGCTGTTTAGCCTGTGCCTCTACAGAGCTGTGGAGTTACTCGAGGGAACATTATTTCTCACAAGGTGCAAGGGATAAGCAGCAGACAATGCAAAAGTCATGAAGACACAGAAATGATCCATTGCTTCAAGAGAGCATACTCAAATTAGTAAAGCTATACATCAAGAGAGAGAAGAGATGGACAGATATCAATGCTCTGGCTTTTGTGCATACGTCACGTGGTACTGAACGTAAGTGTGTACATTAGGATCCCTCACTTCGCGCCTCGCGAGCGCAAGAATGATTTGCAGATCCTCTGGTTTTCTTCCGAGCACCTGCGTGTACCCTCGCAGCATGTAGGCTTCGAATCCGCCTTCCAAAATCATAATCTGCTCTAGTCGACCAACCGTTCGTAGTCGCTTGGATCGTGGCCACGGTCCCATTGGTAGCTTGTATACGACATCTTGGACTTTGCTGAAACCAGCAGCACGCATTTGCTCTGCCCAACTTCGAGGAGCGTCAAGCGGTGCTCCCATGGCCATGGCTATCTCTTCGTATAGCCGTCCAGACTCGACGTATCCGCTATTTTCCGGAATAGTGTTGTCGTCTGTGCGAGCGCCTGGTATGGTGCTGGCTAGCTGTATCCAGCCACCAGGCTTCAGGTGATGATATGCCTGGCCTATCAGCCGTGGCCAATCGCGCACTGCAGTCATGAGATCGCGGCCATGGATGAAGTCGAAATGACTAGGACGATATGGCCAGTCTTCTTCGACATCGTCAATCTCGAATTGGCAATTAGGCGGGATGAAGTGAGGCTGTATGGCGGCAATGTCCACGCCCAACACCTCACAGTCTGGGAATCTGTCGGCCATGTCTATCGCCCATATGCCAGTGCCAGTGCCTAAATCTAGAATACGACTGCTCGCTAAACTCAGCTGCTCATTTGGGATAGGCGCAATGTACAACTGATTGTTAAGCAATAGGCTGTATTTGTGGTGCTGGAGGTCATTGCGATCCAGCTCTTTTTCATCAATCGGCATGCCATATTCATGTTTGCCGTAAGACGGATACAAGCGACCCTCAATCTCCACCCCTCTTCTTACTTCGGAGAGGATGGAAGATAGAAAAGACGATGCATCTGAATCTGCATAGCTGCCGTGGCAGTATTAGTAAGCGGATGCATCCAAGCCAAAGGTGTACTTGTGCATACCCTTCATCAGTGGAGACGTCATCCGACTCGTTATTATGAGCCTGCAGAAGGTTGTTTCCATGATTATCCTGGTCATAGCTGCCGTGTGACGAACCATCGTCGACGCCCGAATCTGTGGCCGCGCCGGCAACCACTGGCGACGTGGGAGAGTCTCCATGCCCGGTATTGGCTGGGTCACGGTGTGGTGGCTCTTCTCCTTGCTGCGTCATCTCGTGTCACATTCATTCAATAAGGCTCAATGATCATGTCCTGCGGGCCGGGGTGATGATTCTGATGCAAAAGAGGAAGATGGCAAGGTGGGAACCGGGCATTATGCTACTCTCGGCGTTGTTGGAGACAGCCACACACAGCTTCGGGAACTAGCTCCTTGTATTGGTGAGGGGCTCCAAAGTTTATTCCAACTCACGTCTTACTACGTATGGATTGTCCAGTTGTCTCCAATAACTGTCCCCTTCTTGCTGACATGGCTGTCGCTTCTGCTTCCCCCTCTGAAAGTGCCCTTGCACTCGTCGACAACATCGCTGAATTAGGCAATGGACTCAAGAATGGCCGTCAAGGCGCAAGAGAGGCCCTGCTGGGTGCATGTACCAAACTCGTGACCGAGCTCAGTCATCCTTCGGAGAATTTGATGCATTGGTTCTGGACCGAGACGTCGCATCACTCCATTATTCGCATCGCAGTAGACATCAAACTGTTCGAGGCATTGGCCACCGTCTCGGAGAGCGGCGGCAATGTCGAAGCCATTGCAGCCAAATGCGACAAGAAGCCGGACGCTGGCATGGTCGGACGCATGCTGCGACATCTGGCTGCCATGGGCACAGTGCGCGAAGTTGCGTCCAACACTTTTGCGCCCACTCCCACGTCCACGGCATTCGCGAGACCTGCCTACCAAGACTCCATCCTCTACCTGGTAGATAACTACCAGCCTGTGCACCAAGCGTTACCTGCCTACTTTGCGAAACGTGGCTTCACGTCTCCTGATGGCGGCGTCGATTTACCTTTCCAAGAAGCCTATCATTGTGAAGGCAGTCACTACTTTGAATACTTCCAAAAGTTCAATCCGGAAATGGGTCGCCGATTCGCGAGTATGATGCATGTTTGGAGCGAAGGCCGGCCTCGCTGGTTTTCCGAAGGCTACTATCCAGTCAGGGGGCGTCTTATCAATGGTGCTGAAGCAGATGGACCGTTCCTTGTCGACGTTGGAGGCGGATCTGGGCACGATATTGAAGGGTTCCGAATGGCATTATCAGATCAATTGCCCGGCAAGCTGGTGCTTCAGGACAGACCGGAGATTATCCAGATTGCGAAAGTTGGCCCTGGCGCCGAGGGTATGGCTCACGATTTCTTAACCGAACAGCCGGTAAAGGGTGCTCGAGCATACTATTTGCACTCGATTATTCAAGATTGGAATGATTGTGTCAACACGCAAATCTTGAAATCCATCGTCCCTGCTATGCGTAGAGGTTATTCAAAAGTCCTCATAAACGACTATGTGTTACCAAACCAAGGCGCGCATTCGGCTCAGAGTAAGTGGTGCTAACTCAGCCTTGAAGATGTTTGCTGACACACAAAAGCTGCTCTTGATTGGGAGCTGATGACCTGTCTTGGATCTCGTCATCGTATGGAAGAAGAACACCGGAAGCTGTACGAGGGTGCTGGCTTGAAAATAACCGGTATCTGGCAACATCCACAGAGCCTTGACTCTTTGATCGAGCTAGAGCTGGCTTGAGGTCTCGCGTTGTTCAACGTGAGCCGTTCTTGACTCTATTGTCAGATAAGAATATCTGGCCTGGTGCGCTCCACACCTGAAACCAAGACACCAAAATTCTATTATTAGAACGCACCATTTCTGATGAGCAAAGCCAATAGGTTAATTATCCCATATACACAGATATCCTGTGGGTGTCCTGAGGTACTTTTAGTCGAGTTATATCCTAGATACAAGCAACAAATAACACCAAACTAGCATACCCCAAACAACACATCGTCTTCCATGAATCACCACTTCCAAGCCTCACCGGCTTCATAAAGTAGTCCGTATTGCTACGAGTAATGAGTGGCGGTGGAGGCTTCAAGCCCCAAAAAAAACCTCCTTTGCCCGCATTACGGCTAACAGCGGGTCAGTCTAGCCTGCCGATGTCAGTCGACCCAACGTTCGAGTATCAGCGTCGTGTCATGCGATAAAGTTTGATTTCGTAACAAACATGTCCGAGCTAACTATTTGGCAAGTTTGACGGCGACTGAAATTGTACTTGTGGGCCCTTGGGAAGAGTCAGGCAGATGGTCCATGGAAATGTATAAGTAACCATTACAAGTACTGCGTTTGACCATACACGAAAAATATTATTTTCCCAAGAGTCTAGATTTCCATAAAGTCAAAATTTCAATTCAAAAAAAAAAAAAGTCAAAATTCCAAAAACTGTCCAGTTTCAACATTTCAAATATGCCTCTCTCCAAAGGTAAAATCTTCTAAACTCTGGATTCCCACCATCATTCTGCATATCGCTAAAAGCCATCAGACTCTAATAATTCATCCACCCCTGCAGATTCATCGTCTGCACTAACACCTTCAGTCACTGCCCCGGCACCAACGGATAAGACTCCACGTGGCCCCACGGCAGTTCTTCATTCTCAAGGCCTTGCCCTTTGTCCCCACTGCTTACGCGAGGCAAGGCACTGCCACGAGAGCTCCGATCTCGTCTAAGCGTAGCCACATGAAAAACAATCAAAACTAGAAAATAAAGACCAATTTCCATTTCGCTATGGAATGGCAAACGACGTGGGAAAAGGTGTCGCATCTTTGGGGATATGGATATACAGATGGCGCTGGCGCACATACTACACGACCTACAGTTTTCTTTTGCAAGTTTGATCATGATGCATTACTATAGTTTGAAAGACTTGGGATAAAATGCTACTATTGTTGAACAATTCATCGCAATAAGTTGTGTTAGTTATTGGAAATGTCAAAGGTGGTGTGATGTATGTTCGCACTACAAGTGGCTATTGTTGTAAAATGAACAAACCCCAAGAGATTTTGCATAACTAATATTATTTTCATAACTACATGGCCACGTTTTTGCAAAAAGGTATTATGATATTAACTACAACAAGGGCACTATACAGACTTGTACTAAACTACATGGAAACCAGCATTTGGTTTGAACCAGGATGTTCCTTCATTCACTGTAATACTTGTTTGATAAATCTACAGCTTTCAAAGTGCATAAACTAAGGAGTAAGTGTCAAGATGATGCATAACTAATCAAATAAGCATAACTAACCTTTTTTCCTTGATTGATATTTTGCATTAATACATCAACCAGGTTCTACACCTAATGGGTATATACAGATGCAGGCATGGCAGGTATAACCGTCAATCGTCTAGAGTGTTTCATAACTATTGCATCATGAGAAATTGAAAATCTGTAGGTAGTAGCAACTAACTATTATCATTACTCGGTTCCCTGTGAAAGAATTAGGTAGTTGATGATATAATACCATGTTAGCCGACGTTGGGTTTTGCACGAATGCATGAAACCATGTTTAAAATGACGCAAGGCCCAACAGCTCAGCCACATTTTCGTCGCTGGCCCCTTACGACAAAGTATGATTGCGCACAAGCAAGATCTTCAAGGCTTAATTCTTCAAACCAGTTACTTGGCGAGCGATGTGCAAAAGCTTTCATTGACGGTGAAGACACTGACAAGACCTCGGAAAGGGAACACAACCCCGCCATTTATCGACAGTTGGGCAAAAAGCTTGTCTACGCAATCGTTGGGTGGGATTGACACCAGACCCTGGATGCTAAGTTTGCAGAACAAGCGGACCAGAGTATACATAACTAGGGAAAGTGTCACATAATAATACCTACTATGTATCTTGCCGCAAGTCACAAGACGGCGGTGAGTGAGCTTGGTGGAATGAGTGGTGAGCTCTGAGAAGCGTAGACGTCACGTGATGGGTTGGACGACAACCAATGACGCGGCAGCCAAGGTTTGTCTCGCGCTTGCATGGTTCCGGCGCAGGGTAGGTTAGCTAGTCAAGGCGAGCATTACGTGGGCATGACAAACAACTTTTATAACAAAAAAAAGACGAACAAGTGGCGGGAGTGCAAGTAGGTAATAGAAGGGGGAGGGGAAAAGCGAAGAAACGTCAAGAGGGAAATTTTCTCTTGCTGATGTGCGTGGCAGTGCCAAGTCGTGCGACGCGGACGAGTACGCGTGCACCAATTGTTGAGTGAGTGGCGCCAAAACAAGTCCATGGTCAATTACATGGCTGCATAGATACCTACTCTGTACACACTGGGCAGGGCTATTCGTTCATTCATTCATTCATGGCATTGCCTGGTGTATCGAGTAGAGTTTGACCATAGCCAGTAGTGTGGGTGAAGGAATGGGGTCGTGGTTGTGGTTGTTCGTGCCTGGCCGCGTAAGAGAAGAAGCTGCGACGCGCGGCAGAGACGACACTTGGCCGTAACGGGAAAAGCCAACTTCTGGCCGTGGACCCTCATCATTCTTCCACCTCCTCGATTCGACGCATTCCACTACGAGAGAAAGAAAGCCCCGGCGACGACGACGTTGCTGTCGCCCTCATAGATGCTCTTTGCCAGCTGCTGTCTGCGCTGGGCTCCCACCATCACCACCACCACCACCACCTCCACCACCTCCACCTAACAATACCCGCCGGCTGCCTTTGCCGTGCACCGCCCAATCTCAGCATCATCGGCCGCGTGGGCTGTGCAAAGACCCACGCTTAAACACCTGCGACTCCCGACTTCCCGACTGCCTGCCACTCTTCCATCAACACCACGCTCTCGACACCACCACGTCCCCTTCCGTGGTTTCTGTCACGACGCTCCGCATCTGCCCCCGGCCATGGACCACTCGAGTGGCGTCGCGCGGCCGCCTGCCGGCTCCTTTGACCCAGACAGGCTGGCCACTGACCTCAGCGCCCGTTTTCGCCAGGTCCTCAGCACAAAGCGCATGAACGACATCACCACCCGCTCCCAGTCACGATCCGCATCGCCAGCCCCTCGAGATTACGGGTCACCACAGGTCCCAAACAATGCCCCGCCCACATACCAGTCCATCAAGAACATTCCCATAGTCCCAGAGGCTCCACGCGATGCACGGTCACTACGCTTCAGGAACATGCTGCACTCACTATCGCAGATGCCGTCTCGATGGGAGAACCCTGGTCTCCTCGATGAAGCCCTTCGAGTCGTGCCTCTTGAGCAAATCTACAACGAAGCAGAAGAAGAAAGCCAGATCTTGCAGGCAGAGGCTGAGAGTCTTGGGGCTGGCAAGAAGGCTGCATGGGGCTACCAGGACTGCGTCGTCCGCGCCCTGCTCAGATGGTTCAAGCGATCCTTCTTTACATGGGTCAACAACCCTCCCTGCAGTCGATGCTTCTCGCCCACGGTGGCTGTCGGTGTCACGGCGCCGCTTCCCGACGAGCAAGCACTAGGCGCTACACAGGTCGAGGCTTACCAATGCTCACATGAAGGCTGCAAGAACTACGAGCGCTTCCCGCGATACAACGATGCATTCGTCCTGCTGCAAACCCGCAGGGGACGATGTGGCGAGTGGGCCAATTGCTTCAGCATGCTCTGCCGCGCGGTCGGCTCAAGAGTGCGCTGGGTCTGGAATGCCGAGGACCATGTTTGGACTGAAGTCTACTCTGTACACCGCAAGCGATGGGTTCACGTAGACGCCTGTGAAGAGGCCTGGGATAGGCCCAGGCTATATACTGAAGGTATGTACTTTATGCCACGTCTAGCCTGACTATGGTCAAAGATGAGGGGCCTAACACCACATCAGGTTGGGGCAAGAAGCTGTCCTACTGCATTGCCTTTTCAGCCGATGGTGCCATGGACGTCACTCGACGCTATGTGCGCGACGCATCCAAGTATGCGGCTGAGCGCAACCGCGCACCTGAAGCCGTCGTCCTTCACATCATGGACGAGATTCGTGCTATGCGACGCAGCAACATGTCCAAGCAGGACAAGTTTCGTCTTCAGGGCGAGGATCTCCGGGAAGGCAAGGAGCTTCGCGGCTATGTCATTTCCTCCATTGCCCAGGAAGTGAGCAAGCTTCGTGCCGAGGACATCATCAACTGCCGCGCTCCCGTTCGCCGGCAGGATGCAGACGCTGACAAGGCCCTCGAAGGTCGTCTGAGCGGCAACTCGCAATGGATCCGAGCACGTGGCGAAGGAGGTCACAACGCCCCTAATCAACAAGACCCACGAAACCAGCAACGCTGAAGCCTCGTGCTGCTGCTTTGATGTCCTTTCCAATACTCACAGCCAACCACCCCACATCCCATCACGCCTGCCTCTGGCCTTACTTTGGCCTCGGTGCTCAGCGTCGCAGAGCCAAGGCATGCAGGCGTAGAAAGGAACCACGTTATACCAACCCAATATACCCGCCCGCGAAGACTCGCGCCTGTAACCATATACCTTTTGGATTGATCAAGTCACATCCCCCTTCCCCCTCCCCCCCTTCCCCCCCCCACATCTGCGACGGCGTTTTTGGCGTTACCACTCAAGGGGACAGTAACCTCTAATGTTTGGACCACCTCGGTGAAGAGGGTTTTCCTATCGTTTACGCAGCATTTTGGGCGGTTTTAAAGAGGGACATTTTCGACGATTTGCATCATTATTATTCCCTTTGCTTCAGTTCTGGTTACTGTGCGCAGCGGACTGCAGCACGGTTTATATCATTTGCTATGTTATTTATTTTTCAAAGAATTACGACGGCGATATCTATTTCATTTGTCTTTTTTTTTTATTATTATTGCGTGGGGGCATTTTTTGGTTATTTTAGGACGAAGCATGGAGAAGAAGCAGTTTTTGTACTACGAGGCAATGAACGCAGATGGAATTCCTGGTAGGGCAAGCTTTCGTAATGCTGAGCAGGTCAGCAGCAGCATCAGCATCAGCAAGAGAGAAGTGTGTGTTGTACAAAAGGCTGTGGTGGGGATGCGCGTTAAGCGGTTGGGGCACATGTTGGCAGAGAAAGGGAAGAGGGAGGGGCGACGCGCGGCCTTTTTGAGTGTGCACACTTGCAGAAAGACACGAGGGCAGGCAAGATGGCAAAGCATAGAAAGCAATTCAATTACGAAGAAAGAAAAGGCTCATGAAACATGGGGTTATTTTTTTCCCTTGACGTTTACTTTTAAGACCTGATGTGTTTTGATATGGTTGTTTCGCACTGGTTGATCTTGTAGGGACTCCGTAGTTATAGGTGATACCTACCTAATGTAGTAATTATTAATACCGTCATGTTCAAAGCGTGCCGGTGCGGGCCTAAGATGCCGCGCCGCGCGTTGAAGATTACGGCACACACAAACACGCACACACATGGCCTCCTTGGGCTTGAGCTAAAAGTTGAAAAGACACTGGATTGAAATATATACTTGATACAGAGTAATGGTTCAGCCCTAGCAGCGCTGCCACTTGTTCTTTGTTCCAACTTCTGGAATCTACGTGATGGGGTGGAGTTGTTGTCTTGGCATGATGACTAGTGGAACTGTGTCTATTTGGGCATAACTAGTTACTGATATGTACTAGTCAGTTGACGAATTACTAATTATTACTAAGAATAGAATGGAAGTTTTGGTGTCAGTCGGATAACTTGATTTGCTGTATTGAATTAGAAGCAGGGAGAGGAGGCGGGGGGCGATGCATGGGGAAGTACTTGGTAGGTAATGGATGTGTGTGTGTGTGTAAAGTGCAGCGGTAAAGAGTTTGTAGTTGAAAGGAAGTCAGGGTATGTGTGCAAAGTACCGAGTAATTATATTACAACGGAGTGCAGAATGAGATGGTTTATTAGCCTGTTTGATAATTTAGCAGGCAGATGCTGGCTTCTGGTTTGGGAAGAGTTTGGCCGAAGGTGGTAATGACAGCATCGTGTCGTCGTCATGGCGTTGCTTGGAGGTTTATACATGCTACAATTCCAGGATGGGTCAAGAGAGTCAATTGGTTAGATACTAGGTAGGTACTACATAGGTACTAGGTAGTGGTTACCAAGATGGTAATAACGGTATGGTAGTTATGCGATATTAACATGTACCATGGAGAAAGGCGCACCTCGACATGCCCACCACCTTTACTATTATTTCCTCAAACTTAGATAACTACAGCACAGCTTCAGGCAAGCCAAAGCAAAAAAACCATCATCATCATCATCATCACCACCACCACTTGTTAGTCGCACGCCTGGTGAGGCTTGACCCAGCCGCAGCACATTGTGACAAGTCCGTTGGCCAAGCGAGGAGGCGAAGCAGGCGAAGCACTGATGCAGGCACGCCGCACCCAGGCCAAGCTAAGCCAAATGTGGGTCTCTCTGACATTCAGCTCCCACCTGGGTCGTACATACAAAAAGCCTGCCTCTTGCCTAATTACCTACTTACTTGCCTACTCTTCCTATCTGTCAGCCTCTTACTTTTCACCACCACCAAGTTTCTTTTGACTTGTGTTTCCCAACAACAGGAAGAAAGAAGCAAGAAAAAAGGCGGGCTCCCGGTTTCATCGCCGTCACATGGGCGCATTTCCACAATCGCTTTATTTACCCAACTAATTACTACTATTACCAACAACTCGACGTCAGCCACACGTTTTGAGCCATCTCCTCCATCCTACCTCTCCTCCACCCCGACAGGCACTCTACACTCCCTACCGCAAACATGGGCAAGCTCGGGCGATTCGCGTGTATCTTCACGCCCATGGCCCTCACACTCGCTGGGCTGATCTGCATTGTTATTGTTATGCTTGGTCAGATGCCCACCAAGGATGGCGGCAAGCCCAGCACATCCCTGGGACGCGACTTGTACTTTTTCAAGGTGCGTCAAGATCACATGCCATCTGGAAAAAAAAAGAAGAAGAAAAAATAACAGCGCTCTAACAATACCATAGGCAGACACAAGTGGCTTTACCAGTGACCCCAAGAGCGTCCTCGATCACCTCCCCAAAAACTTCAAGCCCGATAACGATCTTATCAATGCGCTACAGGGCGCTGCAGCTGCTAAGCAACTCAAGAGTTTCTACCAAGTCGGCCTCTTCTCGTATTGCGAGGGCGACAAGGATAACAAGACTGGTGTTGAGACCATCACATACTGCTCGGGCGCAAAGTCCAACTTTTGGTTCGACCCCTTTACCGTCTGGGAGCTCAAGGATACCAGCGTTCAAAAGGCATTTGGCGATGACTTACAGAAAGGCCTCAACACCTACAAAAAGGTCAGCGGCTGGATGATTTGGGCTTTTGGCATTGCTCTTGTCCTGAGCGCTGCCGAGTTTATTATTGGCTTCTTTGCCCTCTTTTCTCGCTGGGGAAGTCTGGTTACTACCATTGTCTCCACCGTAAGTTTGCAGCCTTGTCTCTTCCCTCGTCGCACCATCTAACAGCATGACCAGGCCCAGACCATTTTTATCATCGCTGCTGCTGCAACCGCCACTTCAGTCTATGCCGTCCTGGTCGGTGTCTTTGAATCTGTGCTCAAGCCCTACAACATCAAGGCCTCTATGGGCAAGCAAATGCTGTCCGTCGTCTGGCTTGCTGTCGCTTTCGGCCTCGCATCCGGTCTCTTCTGGCTTCTCAGCACCTGCTGCTGCTCCGGCAAGTCGTCGACCAAGAAGGTCAGCGTCGAGAAGACGCCTTATACCTATGAGCGCGTTGCCAGCCCTGCTTTCCCTGCACACCACGGCCAACAGACTGGCTTCACTGCCGCCGGTACAGGCCATGGAAACAGCGGAACTGCATATGAGCCTTTTAGGCAAACGCGCGTCTAAGTTGGATCGGTAGTTGGAATTAGGGCTAGATAATAATGGGTAATCGCTCAAATTGCGATTGCGTTTCTGAGCAGTGAGTGGACAATATCATGACTTGAATGATGGATCGGTTCAACTTTTTGGGATTGCAGGGGGGTTTTTTTGGGGGGGTGAGAAATGTATACCTCGGCGTTTTGACATTACTATTTTGGTAGCTTTAGCCTCTATTATGGCCCAGTGCAAGATAAATAAGATATGAACGATTTTTGAGATAACTATAGAGCATGTTTTCGGATTGCATGTAATGTCACTAGGCTGAGCACAGGACCTGCGATAGCTCAGTGTATGTGTACTCTAGTCTTGAGCTGTTACTGTCCCACACAGTCGAACAGACCCGGGTCAATCAAAGTGGATTTCAGTATGTTAGCTCACAACGTTGTATTTAGGGTAGGGGGGGTTTGGGGGGGTGTTCATCAGACACGAGTCATTGCGCTTGCTGTTGGATAGAAAGTCCAACTACCTAGTATTCCTTGGTCGTCCTCACTGACGATAGATGCTCTTTCGCTCCTACTAACAACCACCATTTTTCTTCTCTCTCTCTCTCCTAATTCCCTAGATTCCCAAATCCGCTTCCTTTATTCTCAA
>SSBG01000082.1:11646-44548 GCA_028220655.1 Shiraia bambusicola | reverse complement strand
AAAAAAAAAAAAAAAAAAAAAAAAAAAAAAAAAAACCCTCAAACCTCCTCGCCCTCCCACCCCAAAAGCACAAGTCCCACCCTCCCCCACCTCACCAAATCCTCCCTCTCTTCGTCCCAAGACTGCACCCTAATCTCGCCACATTTCAAAAACATCTTCATCGCCCCTTCCAACCGCGCTTTCCTATCCGCAGCACTCAGCTCCACAAGCGTGGTGCGAATCGACGCTTCAGTGTCGTGCGCGAATTTTATTCCCTGTGCATGCTCGGCGCGCAAATGGGCGCCTTTTTGCTTGGGAATGATGTCGATGAGCTCGGCGACGAGGAGGCTGAGGGTGTCGAGGGCGGCGCGGCATGCTGCTTGGCGGGGGAATAAGGCGTGGCATGCGGCGAGGGCGGAGTAGAGGTTTGGGAGAATGGTGGCGGTGGTGGGGATGGTAGTTGTTGTAGTAGTAGTAGTAGTGGAGGAGGAGAGGGTTGTGTTGATGGCGGTTTGGAGGCTGGAGAGGGCGTAGACGTAGGCTATGTGGGATGCTGAGCAGTGGAGGGAGAGGCTTTCGAGCATGGAGGCGATGCTGGGTAAGGGGAGGGTATAGAGGGGGTCCCAGGTGCGAAGTGCGATTATGGTGTTTGTTTGCGTTGGGGGTCGGGGGAGGTTCATGGGGTTGAAAATTTCTGTCATGTTTAGCTTGGGGGAGGTGGTGGGCTTGTGGAGGGTTTATACCCGCGTGGTGTGTCTCGTGGGCCTGCTCGTCTGGGTGAGCATCTGGCATGGTGTCGTTTGTGTAGTTGTTATAGTTCATGATGTGCTTGAAGATGAGTGTATAAGATATGATTAGTTGTGGGTGTGAGAGGAAGAGTAGATGGAGAAGAGGTGGAGAAAATTTGCTGTTGGCCCATTGCCTTGTTGACTACAAATCTTGGCGCTGAAGTGAAGGTGAAGGTGAGAATGGAAGTGAGAGAGAATATGAAAGTGGGGGGTACAAACGCAGTCGCCACCTCTAGACCTTCCTTCTACATTTAACTCTAGTAAAGTTGTCTTGATGCAGTATTTGCTCACTGTTCTCATGACTAGGTAGTCTCCTTGAGCATGGTGTTGTAATGAGGTCATTTGGACAGATGTTTGTTTGCTACTTTTTCTCGTCTTATCGCCTTCTCTTGCTGTCTCGATTATTTACTACTTCAAGTAGATGGGTACTGTCTTGGTCAATCATCAAAGCTTCAACTCATTCAACAACCTCAACATGGCATCCAGCGACCGAGCCGATAGGGCGATTCTCTTCAAAGCCGCACATTTGAACATCCACAACGATCCTGCAAATCCAGCGCCTACAATAACAAAGAATTTCGCCCACATCCTCCACCAAGTAGAAGCTGCTTGGAAGAGATTCGAAGCAGCTGAAGGCCGTCTCGCGGGCCTAGACGACGCCGTGCAAACAAGACTGATCCAACACATTGGACAACGCCGACGACCTTCAACGGATGACATCATGTTGGAGCGGTCACGCATCGTGAAGCCTCTCTATGTACCACTCATCGAGGAAACAACACAGTGTTGCCAACATTTGGGCGAAGGAATCGAGCTATTGGAAAAGGCGGCGCTACGAGAGCCTGAGACAATAGAAGGGCAAGCGGCCCTAAAGATAGATCTTGAGGTAATGAGAAATTGTCTAGCCACAACATTGGAGATGGTGGAGGTGGCCAAAGTGCAGTTGGGGAAGGCGAGAGTGATTCTAAAAGATGCCTAAGGTTTGCCAAGTCTCGAAGGAGTGAATAGTTGAACATTACAAATTTCTTCCAAGGCTCCTGGCCTTTACTCCGTACTCGGCTGTATCTAACACAAATGTTTCTAAATGTAGTTGTATATGATAAATCCATTTTGCTTTGAGAGCGGCACGGAAGATATTTATCTATGGTTTCACGTCAGCACTACGCTCTCTCAGGCTTAATGGCAGGCCTTTTCCTAGAGTCAGTGCAAAGTAGCTTGATCTGTATGATACGTAAGTACCTCCGCTTACACATTCAGGCGTACCTTGATGTTAAATCTTTCAGTACTTAAGGAGGTAATACTCAGTAATACTCCCATCCACCAACATTGACAAAACCCATTCAAACACACGCCGTCATGACCGTCCAGAGCCTGGAAATCCCCGAGGAATACAAGTCGGCGCTTCGCTATGTTGAAGCCAAAGACAAACGCAGTGATGCTGAAATCATTGCATCACTCACGAAACATGCTCCAATAACAAGCGAAAAGAATATCTGGACTTACTGGCACAGTGGCGTCGAAGCCATGCCGTCCTGGTGCCAACATAATATCATCAACTGGATCCGCCTCCATGGATCCGACTGGACTGTCCGAGTCCTTGACATAGTACCCGACTCACCAAACCACGCACTGAAATGGATCGATCCTGAGGTATTGCCTGAAGCTTTTGTCAAAGGTACAATGACTGGGCCATATGTTGGGCCACACAGTGCAGATTTTCTACGCGGTGCAGCGCTGTACGCATATGGAGGCGTCTGGATGGATGTCGGTAATGTGCTCTTTAGGAAGCTGGATGATGTCTGCTGGAGGCAGTTGGCGGATGAAAATAGCCCGTACACCATTAGTGTGCCATGGTTCTTTGCGCAGCAAGTGGCCAATCACTTTGTGGCTTCGAGAAAGGGCGATGTTTTCATTCAGAAATGGTAAATATATCCTGCGCTTTTTGAAGTTTGACGAATGTGAGAATTGATGTGTACAGCAGGCATGAACTATTTGTTCACCTATGGAAAGGACGTACCGACTTTGCTGGTGTACTGGAGTCACCCTTAGTGGCCTTCGTTCAGAACCTCAGTTTTGCAGAAGCTGAAGAACGCGGCTTCAAGTGGGATTTCGAGATTGATCCGTCAACCTTGATGGGCTACATTGGGCAATGTATAGCTTGGAATCGAATTTGTTGGCTACAAGAGCCTAATGGAGGTTTTGATGGCGTCAATTATTGGGCCAAAAAGGTCTTACTCTTCGATTCTGCAGAGGAGAATTGGGCTGCCGAGCAGATGCTAGGGTACAATGGGGAAACCCTTTTCAAAGTGTTCACAGCGAGAAGAGATGACAATACAGACAGCGAGGAGCACGAAAAGGCCAAGAAGGTCGCTTGGAGGCTTCTGACAAGAAGTACGCTCCAGAAGATCACCCATGGGAAAGAACTCACAAAATCAATTCATTGTGGTGTATTGCTAGACTTGCCAGAAAACGAGGGCAAGGATCAAGGGCCGGGCACATTTGGCGAATTGCTGCACTACGGAAGCGTGCATTTGGAGCAGACGAGAGCAAACATCAAATATGTCAATACAGTTGTTGTGGATCCTAAATTCATCATTCATAAAGGCCTTCTCGAGCCTTGAGGTAGACTATATACACAAAAGGTTTTTGGGTGTAGGTAACACTGACGACTCTAATGTCTTAACAGGTCCTTATTGTTAGATGATAGGTAGTGTCAAAATATAAACACATCCAATTGCCAGTCTTCTTCCATACCGTGCAAGACTTGTCAATGATTTGTTACCAAATAAAAGTCTGCTCTGGCTGTTTCATAACAGTAAAGAAGATGGCACAATATGGGCACTACCTCCTGCAGACGTTCCCGTTTGCATTGCGACGTGTGAATCATCATTACGTTCTTATCAGCGGATGCTATCTACATCGAACTACCCAAGATCTTGTATGTGATGCTGGTCTGTGGCCGATAGTGACGCAGATTTTTGACATTTCGTAATGTAAAGGATTACAGAGAGATATCTAGCAAGATTTAATGTAGATGGCATTTTTATTCGTAGTTTCCTTTTTCTTTTTTTTGTATATCATCATAACCAATTCTATACAAGAGTATAGACTCATCCCGCCAAAAGCTTGACGCCGCATCAGACATACTCGGACCCCCTCAAAGACGTGTACTCTTTTCAGTCTCTGGAAGTCTCTGAAATCTCCCACCAAATCTGCTTGTAGTGCTAGACAAGCAGACCTAATCTGAGTTATGAGGACAGATGGTCAATTCGCTGCGGGTGTTACAGACGAGAGGTTGAGGATATGCGGGGCGAGTAGGAGAGGCACGCAAGTTGTAGCTGTAAATATTGTGCAGTAATCGTGGTTGTTGGTCTAGGGTCCTGGAAGATTCAAGATACTCATGCTCGACATCAGGCTCGTAGGGAAACATCACCCTCCATAAAATGCATCGAATATCTCATTGGACAAGCAGCTACATGGTGTTTGTGCATAAACAATACCAGTTGAATTAATTGTTGAAATACGTAGTGAAACTTTATACAAAAGTGATATGCTGTGTCCCCAAGCTGCTTGAGGGAATGGCAACAAATACCATCCGTATGATTGCGTTCTATCTTTATGTCGACTATACACTACTTGCCCAGTCTCTGAGAGCTGTTCTTAATACATCTTCTACGCCAGGTTCAACCCAAAAATGTCCCGCTCCAGCGACTTCAACGCCAGAAAAACGTGATGCATGACGAGCTTGAAGATGTTCAGCCCAGTCACGGTTCTTCTTGGCAGATGCAAATATGTCTTCATCTCCATACACTGCCAGAGCAGGATATTTCCCAATGACATTATCATCTGCTTCTGCTGCCCGATGCCAGAACCCTCCACCTAGGGCTGGCGCGGCGAGTATCGACAATGGACTAGTAAGAGGAGAGATGAGTAGATACCGAACTTCTGGTAGGGCGACTGGCGAATAATCTTGGCTCTCTGAAGCTGTGGCTAGGATATCCTGCCTAAGCCCGCGATGACTGAAGCTCCTTAATGTGTTGCCGAGACCTATGCTCATGTGGCCATCAGGGCTGCTGCGAATCTCCCTGCTCGACCTCCTGTTTTCTGGGCTGATTTCTTCTCCACCCATTGTCACGGACGCCTTTGGTCTATGTCCTCTATCCCTTGACCTTTGTGCCCGTTCCTGGCTTTGGGCCCGTTGAAGCCATTCCAAACTACTCTGCTCTGCTAGTTTTCGAGACCTTATCATTATTTCGTGCGCTGCAGAGCCAGTGATTGGGGTTGAGAAGGGTTGAATAATTGTAGGAATTGGCGGAAGGTGTCTCAGGATGAGGGAGCCATAGGAATAGCCACCGAGAGCTACAATCGGACAGGCTGCACTTGGTTGAGAAGACACTGGTGTACTACAGACTGGTGGCAATTCCGGAACGTGCTGCGACGCAGCCATTGCCTCGATTTCTCGACATGGTTCTATGTAAGACATATAGTGGATAAACAGTGCAGCGAAGGAGGTGTAATCGTCAAGCTCTGGTCGTCCCGACCAACTAGTGTGGCCTCTGGAGCCATGTGCACCCCTTGCAAAGTCAAAATTGCAATTACATGCAGATTCGAGAAGGCATACCGGAAGTTGAAAGTACCGACTATCCATCCAGCCTTGAGAAACTCGTCCACTACGATGCCAACAATGCGATCGTCATAACTGCCACCCATGGGCGCGTATGGATGCGCCATGACCATGCCTTTCTTCCTCCATGCTGCTTGTGGTTTCAGCAGTTTGGTCTGCTCCTCGGTAAGCATGGTTGGGTGGTAAATGCGGCAATCCAGCGTAGTGTCATCGTGGATAGAGGGAATGGTGAAGCTATAGTAGGGCTCCTCCAGACGAGGCATTGTTCGGGTCAGCTCAAGACCCACGCAAAATCAGGCATGGCATGCCCAGTGCGATGCCGGCACTGAATGGCAGCAGGCAGGCTAAGATGTCCTGGTAATCAGTCCTAGGAAGTGGTTTCCGTAGTCTGATGTATGAAGTGCGTGAGTGCGTGAGTGCTTAGGTCAGCGCGTCTTGGCACACACCAACTAATACCTAATTTAGTTAACTAACTAGCTGACCAAAGTGGTTAGCTTGCATTTCCATTCACCTTGCGGGCCTTGGCTTGCCATTCACTTCACTGGCCTCGACTTCTTCCAGAGGCCATGTGTTTGCGCCTTCCCACCAGTGCCATGTCAGACAGACCAAAACCTATAGCACCACCGCCGCCTGGCGCTGCATAATCCTTCTTGCTCGAGCCTAGAGCTATCACACTAATATCATGTCTGCCTCAATCCCCACCTCACTGTCCCGCTACCGTCCTGCTGTCCTTGTAATTGCTGGAGTGGCTGCAGCCCTCGCTGGCTATCACGTGTATAGCGTCTCGCAAACTTCTGCCGGCACTGGCTTACATCGAAGCAACGCTGTTCGACGCACCAACGCGCGTCAACGCCGCCAGGCATCTCAAGCTGCGCGGCTCCTTGCGCGTCTTGAAGGTGAACCACCCATTACGCTTGGCACATACGGTCTGTCTGGCACCCGCATATCGCTCAACCCCCAGGATATAGGCTCGCCCAATGAGCTTCGGGCCTCCATTCTTCAAGCGCTGCCTCAGTCCTCTGCAGAAGAGGTGGAAGAAATTATAGACCTCATATATAGCGTGTTTCTGGATCGCCTACTCCTCAGTGTGAGCCCAAATAGGCCATTGTCGCAAGCCGAAGCCGAAGTCGTCGCTACTTGGGTTGGCACTAGGTTTCCTGACAGCAACGCCATAATCGAAGCAATTGATAGGCACAGCTCCCGCCTGCCTACTGCACCCACGCATGCCCTCGATGGTGCTGAGAGTGTTGCCCTCACCGACGTGTCTTGGGGCAGCGACGATGACACAGAAGGCGATGGCCGAGATCATGATGGCCAGACGTTGCAGCGTACTCTGTACCATATTGCCGAAGAACGCGCTCGGCAAGAAGGCGTTGTCCATCGAGGCATAACTTGCAATGCCTGTGATGAAAAACCCATCCGTGGCATTAGGTGGCATTGCGCAAACTGCCCAGACTTCGACCTCTGTTCCAATTGCGAGTCTACCAATTCTCATATCAAAACTCACATTTTTTACAAGATACGTGTGCCGGCGCCGTACTTGAGTATGGCTAAACAAGAACCTTTGTACCCCGGTAAACCTCACTTGATAAATCCCTCGGTCAACTCCGCGCTTAAGAGACGTCTGATAGTAGAGACGAAGATGGAAGTAGAAGAGATCGAGGCCTTGTGGGACCAATTCACATGTCTAGCAGGGACTGAGTGGCTAGCTGATCCCAACAAGATCGGCTGGGCACTCGACCGACGTGCCTTCAATCATGCTTTCATTCCGCGATACAATAGCTTCGTTGCCGCTCCGAACCTAGTCTACGACCGCATATTTGCCTACTATGACACAGATGGAAACGGTTTGATTGGCTTCGAGGAATGGATCAAAGGGCTGGATGGCCTGCATACAGCTCGCGGGCATGCCAAGGCTCGCATTGTCTTCAACGGTTATGATGTTGATGGAGACGGTTATATATCACGCAAAGATGTATTGCGGATTTTCAGAGCCTACTATGAAATCGAGAAGGAAGCTACTCGGAACTATATTGCAGAAATCACAGAAGAGCTGTCAGTCCGACATGCTCTAGAAACCATACGATCTAGCCAGCCTCTGGGCTCAGCTTTCACACCCCACGGTTCTGTTGCGCACCATCTTAGCCGCAGTCGCTTGCAAGAAAAGGATTCAGATGAGTTAGAGAATGACTCGCCAGTGCTTCGGGATGATCAACCAGATAGTGGCTACGAAATACCGGAACCCGAACAAGACCTTGGGAAGGATGTCATGTACCAGATTACCCAACGAGGATTCAACGAGCTTCTCCACCCTCTATTTCATGACAGAGAAGCCAACGCCATGAACGCATACGAAACTCGCACCGAACGCCGCAAGCACGCAACTAGAATTGAAGACATCACCACTTGTTTCAAGACCCTGATTTATGATCACCTACGCATAATCTGTAAAATAGGTATGTTTCGGTACGCCAAATGTATCGTGGAAATGTTCCAGAAGGAAGTCAATGAAGGGGCCACGTACGGTAGCCTCAAAGGAATCTTCCATCACTCTGATGGCACTGAAGTACGGCCTATAGAGGCTCATGTCAGATTAAGAGGAATTTTATCGTCCATCCAAGAAAGATTCCTCCAAACTTTCGATGTACCGAAAAACTGGGCCGTCGACGATCTATCCTTGTGGAACATATGGCTCTGTAAAAATCATCTTGCGAATGAGATTGTGACTACCATGCTCTATCAAGCGTCACAAATAGACTGGGCATCTAATGCAATTTGGCCAACACCTGACAAGTGGGAAGCAGTGGCTCCACCTGCCTCGTCTTACCGAGATCCAACGATGCCCCAATTTCGACCTAATTCACTGGCAGATTTAGATGCCTGTGAAAACCCACCCGGTCAATCGTCAGGTGAAAGCGAGCTTGACATCTATGGATATCATGATGACCGGCCTGCCTTTTCTCAGATCGCTGGGACCGATTGGAAGGCTGTTGCTTACCCAACAGGTCCATTTTTTACGTGCACTTGGACGGAAAGGTTGGAAGAAAGCCTACTCGAAGATATGGCGGAATGGGATGGCAATGCATCAGCCAAGCTGCAACCATCGCTAGCTTCACCGCCCGATATTGTGAATGACCAGGATCAAGTTTCGGGAACGGGAAATGACTCTCCGCCTTCGCCATGTGTTGTAGCTTCGCCTTCTGCCCATGGCGAAGCCACTAATCCTCGCAAACACACCAACGATCCTGTTATACATCAGTTTATAATCGCCTTTTCCGAAGGAGGAATCACGCTGAGGGTAGTAACGCGACCTATAACTTACCTGAGAAACGCATTCTGCACCGAGTCGGATCAATGGACACTTCTCGTTCGCAACATTCGCGAGATGGCCATGGATCCTAATAGTTCTATGCACTACATTCTACTGGCTAGTCTAGAAACCGTACAGCAGGAAATAAACGAGAGGAGGGGCAATGGATTGATCAGTCTCTCGGAATTTGAAGAGCACATTAATCAAGGTAAACTACGCTTTTTGGAGGCATGGATGGAATGGGTGAGTATATGATGATAGAACGAGCAAATGGTATCCAAATTACTCACGTGAAGGGAATGGAGACCAGAGCCTAACTTGCGCTCAAATCGACCCTCTATACCAAAATTTCAAAATTGTGAGAAGTGAAAACGACTGTTAGACTTTTCGCATTCATGCGTCACAACCACATGCAATTTGATTATACACGAGCCATTTAGCCAAGCAGACGATATTGCAACAGTGCATACATTGACCAGTGCAAGTCGTCTTCACTTGGAACCGTTGTCGAGACGTCTTTGTGGGGGGCATTCAGTATACCCTCCGAGGATGAATTCGTACAGTCCCGCTACTTCTCCTATGGGTATATCTCCAACGCTAGCCCAAGCCTTGGGGGGAGGGGGGCAAAAAATATCTATAAATGCAAAATCATTCACCAACGCTTTTGATGCGACACCTCTAGCAGGCCCAAGATACCCAACCCAATGCGCCTCCTCATGCATCATTGCAATATGCAAATGAAACCAAATCATATCAACCCACGCTTGTAAAGTCAAAATTTCAGAAGCCTGTCCGTCATTTGGGCGTAGTAGCCTCTTTGAAACTCAAATCCACGCTTGCTCCCGTCTCCTCGCTCCATCTCCTCACGGGAGTTTGTGGCCTCGCTTTCCTAGCTTCTGCTTCCATCTGCTCGTAGTCTTCTGGCCGAGCGGGCTCACTGGTAACTTGCGTGGTAGTCACAAGCTTAATATCCCTATCGCTCATGACGCCACATAAATCGTCTGAGCTCTCGTTGCTCGATGGGAGGGTGACGCGACTGCGTCCAAAGTGCCTCCTAGATTGGGATTGCGAGGAGGTGGCTTCAATGGTGGTTTCGCCTCCAAAACGACTGGACTTTTCGGCCCAGAAAGTGGAAAAGGTGTCGAAGCCATCGTCGTCGGCGGGGGGCTCGTCGCTAAAAATCATAATGCGGCGGGTAAGTGAGTAGAGGAGGACGTCGAGCCAACCGTTGGATACAATCATTGCGCCGCAGAGGCAGAGGCGGGCAAGGGAAGGGGGAGAGCCGGACATGGCTGCCATGCGAGCGGAGGCGAGTGGGATGGTGCAGACGACGTAGACGAGAGGATAGACAACCATGAGATTGGATATTGATTTTGCTCGTTTCGCTTCTCGGGCTGTGTAGTAACCATCTCTAATACGGGTTAAGAGTATGGTATAGATTACTGCATAGATGATGACGTTGCCGAATTCACTGTTTCTATATTAGCCGGGCCTGCGAAGGGTAGGTATGATGAATCGTACAATATGAAGATCCACACGTAATGAGTCCACAGACGCAGGTCCTTGTAGTCATGATGTATCCAACACCAGACCCCCGATCGAACGTAGAGATTGTTTTGGTGGATTGCGATGCCAATGGACGATACACCTATGATGAAGACCCATAATGCTACCACAGTTGCGTAAAAGTATCTGGGCTTGAGACGGTAGTCCAGAATAACGGATACAAATGTATGTAGGCCGATGACAAAACACCATACGCCGCTACCAAGATCTCCGGTGGAGACCAACCATCCTTGAGCAAAGCAGATTGGATTCCTGACTTCCACACTGCCCAGTCGTAACCATTCGACATTGAGTAAAAAGGCAAGAGACTGGTGGATGTCTGCCCATAGGAGGTTAAAGATGAGAATAACAAATTGATTGCTCTTTTTGGACCTGAGCCACCATACAGCCAGCTTGTATGTGAGAATGCAGAGGAGAGAGGCTGAAGCGAAGAAGCTGATGAATCCAAGCGTGACTACGGCTTGTAGCCAAGGGTGTATGTGTGCCGGTAGTTTGAAAGACTCCGATTGAAGGTCCTGTGGGGGTGTCGCCATAGTCGGTTCAGGCCAGAAGCTATACACTCATGGGTATTCGTTTGGGGTCCAAGAGTGTTATCATCTCGAAGAAAACGCTGTTGGAATGGCAATGTCGTGAATTGAGTCTTGGAAACCGAATACCTACCCTAGGATGGCATCCAGAATCCACGCCGATAATGTAGGTATGTTAGGTATGTAGGATACGTGAATGATGATGACCTCTAGCTCGGGCCCAGTAATGAGGGGGCCTAGCACGCCTTAAACCAGGCCATGAGTACAGGTGAATGTGATGGTACTCCGTACTACGTAGTACATGCCTACACCATGGCTGCAACACGCAGTCTTCCGGCCAACTGCCTAGATATGTTAGGGATCGCCCAGCGAGAACTTTAGCCGGCCAGCCCACACCTCTAACTAGCGCCCGGCAACACGACACGAACCTTATGGTGAACGTGCGTGTCTTGGTTCTGGAGAGTCGAAAACACAGCGTTGGTTGGCGCTTACTGGCTGACTGGTGTAACGTGTTGCATCGCCTTTTTATGTACCAGGTTGTCAGATGACGCTCGTATTCAATATTATGTACCTAGCAACCTTGATGACAATGCATATTGGCCTCGAGCCAGTGCACTCGGTGACAAGAAGCATGGCCATGACCTCGGGACAGCTGGCAGGCTTGAGAGTTGAGGCACGTCGGATGTGGGCCATGGCTCAGAGAGTTTCTCCGCCGGTTAACTATGCGAAGTTTCGGATAGACTTCCATGACAAATGAAAGCTTCCAAGTTCCAGAATCCATGATCCAAGCTATACTCCTTCTCAGCGCACGGATCAAGCGTAGCACCCCGTATGTACTACTGCCATGAGCTATGTGGTACTACCTATTAATGGTCTGGGGTATTCCCTCGCTGTCGGTGATACAATGGCCGGGGTGAACGGGATATGTGGGCCGTCACTCACACCTGTGTAGTGTAGGCAATACCAGCAGGAGCAAAACAGTTGCGATAGCTCAACGTCGTGCTAGGTACGGAGTACCCATGTTTTCAACGTGGAGCCGTTGTTGTCACAAACCATTACCTAGGTGTATCTCGTGCTACGGCGGCGGTGTCTCAAAATCGAGGCTGACATTGATTGATGAAGAGAATGAAGGAACAAGGATTACGGAATACACATACTACGTACATAGTATAGATTGATGGTCAGATCTCCCGCTAACCAGCATCAGGGTGAGTCGCACGGTGCATCCACTCTTTGGGTTCTCCTTTTTTCTGGGGTGTAGAAGTTTCGAATCCTAGAAGGGACTACTCGCTACGGGACGCATACAGAGTACGGAGTACCCAGGTATTCTCGATGTCTATCATCTGAAATGTCTACCTAGGTATGTACAATGTACGGAGGTGCTTACCAGTTCAAATGACTTCTGGCCTGTGCGCTCGTATTCGGCCCAGTTTCGGTGCCATCAAACTTGATCCTTACAGTACAACTCATTCTGCATATACACTATATTTGTATGGGTTTTATATAGTCTCAGTGAAATGAAAAACCTGTGTACGCTTGTGTGATGTTTGATCAACTATATCTATCACTTTTTTCAGATTGAAGCATTTCAACATGGTGAACGCTCATGATATTTCACTGAGGGCTCATGTAGTAGGCCTACGCTTACATGGAGCCTCTGTGAAGGAGGTTGAGAGGGTTACTGGTATTAATCAACGCCAGCAATTAAGGTGGCTCAAACGGGCGGAGGAGCGTGGCTATGTGAAGGATACTCCTCTTGCTGACGAGTATCTTGCTGACGAGCCACCCAAACGACAGAAGCTTAAGAGGACTGCTTCTTTTGATCAATTGGTGGCAGAGAAGGTGCGTCGGGATCGATACGGGCGTGAAAAGAGTACTATGGAGATTGCAGCTGAGTTTAAAGCAGAGGGCAGAGATGTAGGTCACATGACTGTTTGGAGATCATTGAAGAGTCAGGGCTTTGTCAACGTTAAACCTACGAAAAAACCTGGCCTCACGCCAAAGATGAGGACTGAGAGGCTCAAATTTGCTCAACGATATGAGCATTGGACTCTTGAGGATTGGAAAAACGTTATATGGAGTGACGAAACCTCAATCGTTTTAGGCCAGCGACGAGGCAGTCTTCGTATTTGGCGGCAACCACATGAGAAATCCGTCAAAAGTTGTATCAGAAACAGGTGGAAGGGATTCAGCCAGTTCATGTTCTGGGGCTGCTTCTCATATGATGCTAAAGGACCCTGTTACATATACCCAAAAGAAACAAAAAAAATGAGAGACGCTGCTGTCAAAAAGGTGGAGAAACTTAATCAGTTCTATGAGGCTCAAAAAAGAGAGGAGTGGGAGCTTACTACTGGCATGAGGAGGGTAGCGTTGAGAACCAAGCCTGGCAGAAAGCCTCAGTGGAAATGGGATAAGGCCCATGGGAGACTCGAACGCGAGAGCAAAAGTAATGGAGGGATTGATTGGTTTCGCTATCAAACAGAGGTCCTTGAGCCCCTTATGATACCCTTCGCAAAGCAGTGTATGATACAACGCCCTCTCACAATTGTACAAGAGGATAAAGCTCCTGCCCATTCACATTGGATACAGAACCATCTGTATGAGAAGGAGCAGGTCCCACGGATTGTTTGGAACGGCAATTCACCGGACCTCAACATGATTGAGCCTGCATGGCCATGGCTCAAAAGAAAAACTACTGAAAAGGGAGCCCCTGAGAACGCTGCAGAAATGGAGCAACGATGGCGTGAGGCCTGGGATAACCTGGAGCAAACAAGGATCCAATTATGGATCCAACGTATCGTACGCCATATTCACATGGTTATCCTCCTGGAGGGCGGCAACGAGTATACAGAAGGGCGTTTTGATAAGCCTGGTCACCATACTCATGAGATGATCAACCCACCCAACCCCTCTAACCTACCTGATCCAGAGGGACACACAATTGATCTTGCAGATCTGCCACGTGATCTACTCCCTTCACTGTACTCTGACTCCTCAGCCTCATCTGACGCAGGTGATTGGACCTTCAACCGGCCAGTTTTTGGTGATTTTAGAGATGACATGACATGGAGTGAGTTGGAAGATTTTGAAGCTGAGAACAGTGGCATAGATGATGATGAGGGCACAGATGCTGATGCTGAAGGAGATACAGATGATTGTATAGATTACTAGCTTTAATTTGACCTCCCAAATGTTCACATAGGAGCTGTTTTGGTGGAGTTATGATATCTAATTCACCCTACTCAATATCCGAGCACAGGCCATCTGCCACACTCGGCACGAATACGAGCGCACAGGCCAGAAGTCATTTGAACTGGTAAGCACCTCCGTACTCACGCCCGTTTTCTCCCGTCCCACCATCACAGTCACAATGTTGAATAGATCAGCGTTCCGAAGAACACCTAGCAAACAACCTTTTTCCACTGACCACGATCGGACCGCTGTGCTTTAAGTTGATTTGCAGAGACTAATTACCGTGCACTGACTGCTTGCTGGCCAAAACCAAGCATCCTTGATCCCAGGGAAAAGGGGTTCGAATGTCGGCGCGGCCGATGATCGATTCATACATACTCAGAGAACGCTTGCACAGCTGGTTTGTGGAGAATCGGTGCTTAAAAAAAATAAAAATAAAAATAAAAAGAGAGAACCGCGACTCATGAATCATGAATCATGAATCCTGGATTTGGCATCATATCGTAAATTTGCAAGCCAGCCGTTGCCATCGTACATAGTATGTATATCAAGTTGAATTTGGCTAGGTATGTACCTATTTTTCTTAATCGTGTGGGTTTCAGTCTTGTTGCAGTAGCTGAGTGCCGTTCTTCATATGCCGGTCCTTGTGAAGGTTTGTCAAGTGAAAAGACCAACTCTCCAATACGAGAGGTCGCAAATCATCGATCAGGGTCAGAGTCAAAAAGTTAAAAACTGCCGGCTGGATTTGATCCACACAGGTCGTGTTTTTCAATCTCAAATCATGGGAAGGACACTTCCGCTCGCCTCATCTTAGTGACATTTACAGGTGCCGTCGTACATAATACTTGATACGAAGTAATAGATCTGGAAAGTATATTCCAGAACTGGACAGTGGGTACAAGGCTTTCCGCTGCAGATCATTTCGTCGCAGGAGCGCCCTGTGCTCTTGGTGGACTCTTTGAAGCATATTCACTTCTTCGGCTTCTCCCGAATCAACAGGTAGGGATCGTGTCCGTGAAGGCTTCTTTTTGCGTGATTATTAATTGTTAAAGACCTCACAGTCGCACATCGTCATGTCAATCCTCGCCAGCCAAGAATGTCCGACTGTCCGACTGTATACACGCTCGTATCTCCAGAATTACACTCTTTATGAGATCCACCGCTCTGGAATTGTATGTAAGATCAACGTACGCTAGCTTGCTTCACCCGGTTATCTAACTCTATAATATCCCTAGGTAGGTCTCTCCAGTTCTCAACCTGTCGATGTGTCCATGGTTCTGGAACTTGGCTACATCATTGGAAACACCATGCTCTCTCCGTGAATTTGGATCTGCAAGAGAGCACTGGGCATCATGTGTATACATCACGCAAGCCGCAAGCGATAACGCATGTGCTTAAAATAATCGTCACCCAAGTCGTAACGTGTGGGGGTGTTCAAATGATGCAGATCCAAACGCTTGCCAGCATTTGCCTCATTGATTCATTCGTCATAGGGATCCAACTTTGCGGTAAAAGTCATAACCCCCCAGGGATCGGCGTGCAGAAGACGGAACAACTAGAAGTCTGCAGACTCCGGAGTATATTGATAGATACCCAGGTATGATGATAGGTATTACAGTGTCACAGTCATGTCGCAGTATGAACAAGCTGATAATGCCAACTTTACACAAAACATGTATAAGTCTTGAGATGGGCATAACAAAAACTAGTAGCATGGATGATGCCGTTTTCTTTATTTTCGTGACATCAACTTTCTATTAAACTCACACACTGCATCAAAGCAAGAAAAGGCACTACAACTCAAGACACAGTTATACAGATATCCCTTGAATACAATGTGCTGTGCAGTCTAATTGGAAAGAGGCACGTGGTGGAATGGGCAGAGATCGCTGCATTAAACAAATATAAAATAATAGGCAAGCCATGCATTCTCTCCATGATTGATGCGATCAACGCCACCAATGCTGATGGTGCAGCGTTACAAAATCAACTCCTAGATTCTTCCAAGCAATATACCTGCTTGCTTGTCCAAACTGTGCTGTCCCTATTTTGTCCCTTCCCCACATGTTCAATGATTTTCCCATGTCCTGCGCTACAAACGCCATGAATAATATGCTATTAATGCGCTACAATTACGGCTCCATCAACGCATCAGCTGTGTGTGCGTATAATATCCCTCCTCGACAGCCGTTGAACCTTGAGCCATACCTGAAGGTCCGTATCTAGAGCGTGCTTGAGCACTGGTGTACTGCGTCTCCGGCTCTGGTGTATCTTGGCTTAGTCGCATAATCTGTTGCATGGACTGGATATCTGCAATGATTTCGTTGAAAGCGTCCCGGACCTTGTGTAAGACGACATTGCGATTGTAGTCGGCACGGTTTTGCCAGATGGCGTCCATCAGTGTTGCGTTGATTTGTTCCAATTGTTCGAGTGAGCAGCCAGAAGTGTTTGTGACGAGCATCTGGTGGAATGCGAGGAGTTGGCTTTCGTCAAGGAGGAGTTGGGGCTTGGGTTCCTCGTCGTTGAGAATGGCACCAAGGTTTGAAGTATGGCGAGGAGGTGGTGCAGGGGCTGCCATTGCATGCTGCTGCGATGATTGAGACGGGTCGGAAGGCTGGCTGCTAACATAGTGCACTTCTGTTTTTGCTTCATAATCAGTGTCGTGTTGTGCACGTTGCAAGTGAGGAGAGAAACTGCATCGGGATGGAAAGAAATGATGCGCACCTTGCGTGTCAGGAAGCTGCGACCCACACGGCTGGGGAAGCATCTCTGTAAAGTCAGGTATACCAGCCAGAGGCGGCCCATTGGTACTCTGTGTGTTCGATTTGAGATCGGAAGATTGGTGTGACGTCTTCTGGCCAGACGTGGTGGTGGACGCGCTATTGTGATAATCGTGCGCATGCGAATTGGGATCCAAGAATGTTCTTGCAGAAGCCTGAGACTTTTGTGTTTGTGTCTGAGTGCCGCCTTGAGGGTCAACCCGATTTGGCGTTTGGAACTGGAAATCATTCTGGGTATTGTTGGCGTTGAGATCCTGACTGTCTGTCATGTGGGTGTCATCATCGCGTCGTGATGGCACTGTTGACCCGTTTTGATGCTGCCTTGTCCGATCTTCTCCGCTTGTACCGTTTGATAGAACGCCAGAATGAAGAGGCCGCAAAGGTGTCACAGGCGGTAAAGCAGAGTGACCCGGGACTGGCTCACCCAGTCGAATGGGGCCTGATGTCTCGGTCGTACCAAGTGATTGCTCTGGCGCCAATTGCTGTTCTGAACCTGCTGCTTTGTCCGCAGCACGGGCTTTTTCGAGCTTCTCTTTGACCTTCTGCTCTCGTTGTAGCTCGCGACGATACATGGCTTCACACTCCAGCAGCAAACCTGAATTTTGCACACCAAAGAAGGTCTCTATGTCAACTTCAACATTAGCAACCATTTCGTTGCCTTTTAATGTTCGTTCCGTGTCCCCAATCGTCCTCGCATCCTTGGCCAAGGTTTTGATGTCGAACAAAAACTCTTGCGGTCGTTTATAGTAACCGTTTGACAAACGCTTTTCAATGGTACCCAGGTCAAGGTTGTAGTATTTGTTCCCGCTCTCAACATGAAGTAGCACGTCAACACCGTGCTTGTCTTTGGAGAGCTCCCAAGGCCGTGTTATGCCCTGCTCTTGTTGCTGTGCAGGTGCCAAATCCGTCGTGAAATGCTCGGGATCTTGCTCCTCGCGAAGATATGCGTACCAGCTCTCCTCCAAGACAGGTTTAAAAAACTTGCGGTAACCCCGCTTTAACTGATCCATAATTGGTTGAATAACAATCTTCAGCTTGTTCAAAGTCAACCGGTCTTGCTTCTTCTGCCACTTTTCCCGTGCTGCAAGCTCCTTGGGATCAACGGCTGGTTCTACAATAGGCGCAAACTCCAGCTGAGGCAGTACGCGCTTCTTCCTATTGTCCGGGTCAGGGAAGTCGGCAGGTGACATACGGATGTAGCGCGTGACGCTGTTGAAGAATTCATCTCGACCCTCCTGATCTGGGCGCAGGAGTTGGAACTCGTTGTTGCGAGAAAACGAGAACAAGTCCACCATCATGTGCCTGTCCGGTCGATCGTTTTCATCAAACAGCTCCATCACACCTAAAAGCATAATGGGCTCATTAGCGGCTATGCTGCGCAAAAGGAGCTTGAAGGTTTTGATCGCTGTTGGTGGTAGTGTGTTGTACCAAACATCAACCGATGGAATGTATATAACGCTAGGCTTGTGGCGTCTAACCTCGGTGAAAAGTTGGGTAATAGCAGCCTCTGGTGTGCGCGCAGGATCTTCGAGAATGGTTGGAAGATCAAAGGATTGGACGTGGAGACCCTCAATCTTGTTCAATAGAGCCGCTCCCAAATATTGTTGACCCATGCCTTGCAACCCACTGATTAGTAGACGAGGCCGAAAGATTCTGTTCTTCTCGAAATTACGCATCGTAGCCTCTCGCTCAAAACCCTTCTCATCCTCACGGTCATCGTACTCGGCTTCCTCGAGAGCAGTAAGTTTCTTGCGCCTAGGTAGCAGTTCATCGATACGCTTCAAGATTTGGGCCAATGGTTTGCGGAGCAAAGGTTCAATGTCCTTTGAAAGTGGTGCTGCATTTGCAGTGACTGTTCGCTGAGACGACGGAACCATTTTGTTCACAGAAATCATGAAGTCCTTGGCAAGGACCTTGATGTTTGCCGGGTCAATCAACAGCTTCCTTTCCGAAGTGTAAATCTGGGGAAATGTTCCTTGAACCGCATTCAAAGCAGCCTCTGTGCACAGGGCTCGAAGATCTGCACCACCATAACCTTTGGTCAACTCTGCCAACGAGTCTTTCATTTCGGATTTCAAAGGTGGATCCCAGTTCTTGGTATGAATATCCAGGATTGCGCGCCGGCCTGCTACGTTTGGTAGTGGGAAATAAAACTCCCGGTCGAAACGTCCAGGACGGCGTAGCGCAGGATCTACCGAGTCTGGACGATTCGTAGCTCCAATAACAATCACTTGACCACGACCATCCATGCCATCCATCAATGCTAAAAGCGTTGCAACAATCGAAGCGTGGATCTGCTCTTGCTTGCTTGATCTCACTGGCGCAAGACCATCGATTTCGTCAAAGAAAATGATGCTTGGCTGGGTCTTGCGGGCTTCTTCAAAGAGCAGGCGAAGCTGTCGTTCAGCCTCTCCCACCCATTTGCTCAAAGAGTCAGCGCCTTTACGCATGTAAAACGTGACCTTTTGCCCATGCGAGCTCACACTAGAAGCCAGAGCGCGAGCGAGAAGTGTTTTACCAGTACCGGGTGGACCATGAAACAACACTCCCCGGGGAGGTGTGATCTTGAAGCGCTGAAAAACTTCTGGATATAGCAGAGGGAGCATGACCATCTCTTTGAGCTTGTTGATATGGTCATCAAGACCTCCTACACCGTCAAAATTGACGTTGGGATCCACGCCCAGTGGGTCAGAATCGGCAAGAGCCTTCTTGTCTTTGACTTTTCCAAAGTTGGCGGGACCGCCACCTGAGGCTGCTGCTTGTTGTGCGTCGGCATTGTGTGTCTGAGGGAAACCAAAATTAGGGGCTGTGGCAGTGGTAGGCGTCATGCCAATCATACCACCACCACCACCCAATGGCTTTGGCATCTTTTGATTTTCATCGTCGCTGCTATCAGAGTCGTTTGCTGTAGCGCCAAAACCAGCTTCTGTGCCACCACCGAACGGGCCTTGATTACTGAAGAGGCTTCGATAGCCTGAACGACCAGCTCTTGGACGTGATCTTCCTGCATCAGGAGCCGCATCGTCGTCATCAAAGACTGCGTTTAGCTCGGGGCGGACGACACGGTAGTCAACGCCTGTAGCCCGAGCACGGCGCTTTGGTGCCGTGTCATACGACAGACCATTGTCAGGGACGCGACGGCTCAGACGGCGTCGTTTGTTGGTCTCGAGCTCCTGTAGCTCATCGGCGATTTCGTCGGGATCCAGACCAGAGTGCTCGTCTGATGAAGAGTTGCGTCGACTTCTTCGATTCCGCCCACGCAAGCGGCCAGACCTACGACCCGAGCCAGATGCGCTTTCGGACGGGGATCGTTTGGCTTTGCCCTTGTCTTGGTCTGATGCTGACATTTCTTCTTCCTTGTCATCTTCGGCCACGGGCTCAAAGTCACTGCTCTCATCTCCATTCCGCTTACGTTTAGCAGATCGCGCACGAGTAGCCTATCCTTTGTCAGTGTGATACTCAAGCGTGCGCCAAAGAATTGACATTAGTAAAAAAAAAAGAGCTTACCCTCATGCTACGGCCGCCACGTGTGACTGGACCATCTTCTTCGTCCGACTCCTCCGCTGCACCTTGAGACTCTTGTATGACACCCTCCATACCTCCATCGTCGTCATCAGCCTCTGCATCCTCGTTGGTTCCCTGGGCATCTTGCACCGGTGAGCTTTCTTTGCTGGCCTGCACCTGAGTCTCTGGCTGGTTGAGTAGCGCATCCAAAGGACCTGAAGGACTATCATCATCATGTCGCGTGGATGTTTCCTGGGAAGCCTCCATGATGGCACTGTGATGCTGGATCCTCGGGCCCTTACCGCCACGGGTTGCGCGCGCGATGACGGGCTCTGGGCTTCGTGTGCCTTGGCGGACAATGTTGACATGTTTTCCAGAATCGGACAGAGCCACAATGGGCGCCTCGACATCGTGGGAGAGGCGACTGCTGCGCCGTGTACCAGCTACTTCTGGCGTCTTGCCACGAGCGATCGACTTGCTCCCTGTGCGGGTGCGCAAGTTGCGTGACGAAGCGTGACCAGACATGTTGACCTTGAGCTTGACAATGAGCGACGGCTGCTCGACCTCCTCGATAGATGGCTTCGCCCTTGGATGTGAGCCAGAGGCGGGTTTTTCGTCGTGGTGGTGGTGGTCGTCGTCTTCGTCAGGCTCGGATGCAGTGTCTTGGATGGCGTCTTCTTCTTCTTCTTCTTCTTCTTCGTCTTCGCTTTCTTCGTACTTGATCTGCTTCTTGGTGGCGCGGCGTACGCTGCGGCCGGTGGCAGGGTTGATTTCGGGCTCCTCGGACTCTGAACGCTCGGTGAAAGAGTCGTCTGAAACGATTTCGTCGTCGTCGTCAACGTCAGAGCCGCTGTAGCCGCGTCGTTGGCGCTTGGGGGCCCTCTTCTTGTCGCCTGGAGTGGCACGGTGACGGTGACGGTGACGGCGACGCTGTGGAGGCGCGCGCTGTCCCGACTCGTCGTAGTCGTCGTCTTCTGGGTCGGAAGCGTTGGGGTCGAATTCGAGCTTGCGCTTTGTGCGGCTAGACATGAGGGAATGGATGCGGTGAAGCGACAGAGGCCTGTGAGCGAACGGGCGCGCCGTGTGTTTGGGGAAAGGATGGCGCACGTGAAGCCCGGGCAGGGTCAAAAAAGAAGCAGACGGCAGAGTAGCATTCGTGCACACGCGATGCTGATGCACAATGACAAGAGCAATGGAAATGGCAGGAGGAGTGAAGCAGCCAGACCAGGCAGACGTGGTCGAGGGGTGAAGACATGGCACGCAAAAACAACAGCACGGCGCCGGCCAATCAGCGCCAAGCCTACCACCACCTCGCCCACGCCTACGCCCACGCCCATGTCCAGCCAGGAACACAGACATGGCATCAATTCCACGCCGCAACCACATACGCCTTTTGCATCACCTTGCAAACACCAACCCAGGCCAAACGAGCCCTCGCCCCAGAATCCCCGCCTGCCCAAGTCTGCTGCCCACAGTCGGCCACTTTTCGCCAGTGTCGACGCCCTCGTGCGACTTTGTCTTATTGCACCTCTGCTCTTCTTTCTTGCCAGTCCTCGCCGCCGCCGATCTTCTGCAGGTACACAATGCGGCTCAAAAAATCAAAAAATCAAAAAAGGCCCAAGAGCTGTTCGACATGGCCTTGTCATGGTTGTGGGGTGGACGCCCACGAACCATGCACGTGCACTCTGCCTCCCTTGACTTGTAACTATATGGTTATGTACTAGGTAATGCCTGATAATACGTACCTAAGCACTGAGCTAAGTAATAATTGCCTACTACATACCTACATAGGTACCTAAGCTATAGGCAGCGGCAATCTGACTTGCGCAATTCTGCTTCCATTGGGCTTTTCAACACTTACTTACCTACATAGGCACTCTGCCATGTAATATCACTCGCCCAGAAATCATCATAAGATTTTTTGTCTTCTTTTTTTGTTCTGCTTTGTTTTGTTCTCTTGTGTTTTGTTTTGCTTTGTTTGATGTACATTGTTATTACTGGAAAAGGCGGGTTGGTGTTGATAGTTATGACTAAGCCCCTTCAACGCCTCACACCCTATTCTTGAATTACCTATAACTAATACCAGTTGCTTTTCCATTCGTATCTAGGCCAATTCCCATCATTCTTCCGGTATGATGCGATCGATAGCTGCACAACACTCCAAGTCAGTCGAGCTCCCACAGTGCGCCTATCGTGTCAAGACTCAACATACCTTTGCCATCCTCCAACAACCAACCAGAGCAGTCAATCTTCCACTTTTCGCCCTCCACCTCCACCATGGCAATGCCAAACCTCAGCACCGCGAATTTGAATTTGAGGAAGAAATTCGTCCACTTTTGATGCAACCATCTCGCCGAGCCCTCCCATATCCTTGTTATCATTGACATATGCCCCAGATCCTCAAACACCTTCTGCCGCCGAGCTCTCTCGGCCTCGATGAGCTCTTCCTTCATGGGAAACGTCTTCTCGCTTATAGTCGCTCCGCCAAGGTTGCAGTATACCATCTTTTCCTTGGTCCAAGGTGCTGCTCGCACTGTCATGCGCAACTGCATCGGACCGCCTTGCACACTAGGAACAACCTCGAGCATCCTCATTCGGTTCGTTGGTGCTGTGCAAATGTAGCAGCCAATGGCAACAAAGGCAAGTCCTACAAACACATACGTTGGACGTACAAAGAAGGCCAGATCCTTCAATTCCTTGATGTCGTCCTGGAACTTGATCGAGTATGCCCCTGTGCCTATCCACAGCCCTGCAGTCCCATATACCTTCAAGTAATACCATCTATTCCCGGGTGCTTCGTATAGGAGCACCGGCTGGCGGGTCTGCACCACTTGTCGCAAAACGGGGTCATGGTTCACAAAGACATTTGGCTTGAGCGCGCTTGTGTACTGATACTGATATCTACGCAGTATCGAGGATGCGAATGATCGTGAGCACCGTATAGTATTGGGCTGGAAGAACTGTCCTCGAGCGCCAAAGAGTGCCGCGCGCAAAGATGGGGGGAGCCGTAGCGAATCCTGGTGAAAGAATTTGGCGAAACCTCGCGAGACGGGAGGCATTCTAGATATCCCATTAATGATTACATGGTCAAATAGAATCGGACAGGGACAATTACATTAGCGAAAGAAAAAAAAAAGACGCTGAGCTGATCAAGCAATTGGGGTTGTGGGGATGATGTAATAGTGGTAATAATAATATCTGGAAAAATGTACAGGATTGAGGGTCCATGGGTCCATGCACGCACGCTGCGTACTAAGCTTCGTTGCTCAACATTTCAACAAGCTCTGTTATCCGCTCTCTTTTGCTCGCCTCACCTTGCGCGACCATTCCCTCTCGCCAGTTGGTCTTTGATGGCTTCCTTCGCCGCCGTATATCGGGCGTCGGCGCGCGCTGCGACCCAGCAAATTCGGCACAATGGCGCTCGCAGAGGTGAGCAGCAATGAAATCCAGGTCATGCTCAAGATGGCCACTGATAGTAGCGAGTAGCATTCCACTCTGGCCAGGCCACGCTCGCAGCCCAAAACTTCAACATGCCTGCGCTTTCTCCGACCATGACCGAGGGCAATATTGCGACCTGGAAAATCAAAGAAGGTACAGACCAACCCAAGCACCATCTCGACTACCTAGTCTGAGATACATACATGAAGAATGATACTTCTCTTGCAGAACACAACTTCACTCGGCTATCGAGATGCTGATCTAAGTAGGCGATTCGTTTTCCGCTGGCGACGTACTACTCGAAATCGAGACAGACAAGGCCCAGATGGATGTTGAGGCCCAGGACGATGGCATTTTGGCCAAGATCATAGTATGTGGGAGACACGGCAGAGTCAAGGACATGACTGACATACATCACAGCAAGGGGATGGGTCGAAGGCTGTGCAAGTTGGCACCAGAATAGCAGTCACCGCCGAGCCCGGTGATGATGTGAGCTCTCTGCAACTTCCCGCTGAGAATAAACCGACCACAAGCAAGGCAGAGGCCCCCAAGGAGCAGCCGAAAGAAGAGCGCACTACTACGCCGCCTCCCAAACCCGACGCCCCCAAGGCTACATCGGGCAGCAAGGCCCACAAGCAAACATACCCGCTCTACCCTTCTGTTCAGCATCTTCTGAAGGTCAACGGCCTGCCCCGGGAAGAAGCAGACAAGATTCCTGCTAGTGGACCTGGCGGCAGATTATTAAAGGGCGACGTACTGGCCTACATGGGTCACATCCAAGAGTCGTATCCAGCGGAACTAGCACGACGGTCCAAGTCGCTGGCCCATCTCGATCTATCCAACATCAAGGTCGCAGCGAAGAAGGATGCACCTGCACAGAAGCCTCCAGCCAGTGCTGAGACGGTAGTGCCCAAAGAAGAGGTTGAAGTCAAGGTTGCACTACCTATATCTCTCAAGGCGGTAGGGGAATGCCAGAGACGTGTACACGAGTCGATTGGCGTATTCCTGCCCCTGCCGACGTTTATTGATCGGGCTATAAAACTGGCCAATGAAGAAACGGCGAAGTCCAAGACAGCGAAGTCGTCTGCCGACGAGCTGTTCAACGCAGTGCTTGGACTCGACCAGGCCGCTGGTCGCTTTGTCCCTCAAGTGACGGCTGGGCCTCCTGCCACTGTGCAAAGCACACGAGCACAGGTATTCAGGAAGCCGGATGTACTCGATATCCTCACAGCAAACAAGTCAGTAGCCCGTGCAGGCAAGGCTCGCAGGATAGGTGGAGCGGAAGGTGCAGTTGCATCCTTGAACATTTTCAGCGTCAGCGTCAGCGTGCCCAAAGGCGATGAGAGGAGAGGTCGTGCGTTCCTTGAGCGTTTCAAGACTGTGCTTGAAGCTGAGCCTTGGAGGCTTGTTGTCTGAGGTGAATGTGTGTGTGTTGTTAACAATAGAGTGTTTGTACATTATGACCTATGCCTTCGCTAGACTACTGCCTAGCAAGAACGATGCCACATGGCACAGGAGAGGGGAGGATTCGAAATTCTGATTGCACACTGACACTCACACTAATAGTCGACTGGAGCTTGTACTTTTTGCTATTTGGAGCCATTCGTCCCGGTGGCCCACTAATTAATAGTAGTTAGCTAACATGTATACGGACTCCGGAGTTGTTAGTTGTGCTCCGGTCGTTCCCGGTGCCCAAGACTCAAGTACCTAGGTATGAATTACATATTAACAGGTCCCTAGTACATACCTACATAAGGAGTGCATGGACGAGCGGCGCGGCTAGATAGATACATACTACGTAGTATGTAGGGAGTCGGGACTGCGGAGCGCGGCTTGCCTTGTGCAGTAGGTAATAGTTAATCAACTAATTAGTCCAATGACTCCAGTCCATGCAGCCATCAATCGATCGCATGAGAGGCTCACAGCAGACCAATCAGTCGATGCGCAGGCGGTGAAGATTGAACAGAGAAAAAAAACAAGTGCCCTTGTTGTTGCAGCTCAGCAGCGCTTTTTATTGTCACTTTGTGCTCTTTGGCTTCCCCAGCTGCTTCCCCCCTCTCCACGCCACTAGCCAACTAACTAATCTGTATTAGGTATTCATTACCTACGCGGTAAGTAATTTTGTTTTTTACTTCTCCGAGCTCGCAGCCCGCCCAAGCTCCAATTATCTTGGCCGACGACTCACACACAGTAATACACCCCAAGCCCATCCCCCTCCTACAGACTACTTCACCCTACTCCTACATTATTCTACCTGCCTGTACGACTGCTCCCGCGGCCAATTGCCTCGCAGCCATCTCCGACTGCCCCACCATCCTCCCATTCCTGCACCATGGCGTCGGTCAAGGAGCAAGTGGGCGAGGTGCTCCTGGGAACCACCGACGAGCCCCAGTTGTCACAACTCACTCGCGCTGCATTTCTCAAGTATGCGCAAAAAGACGAGAATGGTGATTACTACCTGAGTGAGGATCAATTCATCGATGCCGTGGCGCCTGAGAGCGAAGATTTTGTAAGCAGTGTTGCCATGCAGACCGCTTCGTCCACGCTTACCATGATGCGCTTTTTTTCAGCACAAGATCAAACGCTTTCAGTACAGCATCCTATTTACCGTGGCCGACCGCGACAGGAAGGGCAAGGTCAGTCTGCAGGACTGGTCTGTCTTCCAGAACCTCCTCGCCAAACCAGACGCCGAGTACGAAGTCGTGTTCCGCTTCTTCGACGAGAACAGAACTGGTTACATCAACTTTGACCACTTCTACGAGACATGGAAGGCGCACAAGACGGAAGAGAGCCTGCCTTTCAACTGGGAAGGTGACTGGGCATCTCTGTACGTTGGCTCGAAAAAGCACAGACATGCCATGACCTATCCGCAGTTTGCTCAGATGCTCCGTGGTCTTCAGGGCGAGCGAGTGCGACAGGGCTTCACACACTTTGACAAGGACAAGAATGGCTTCATCGAGCCGGAAGACTTTCAGCGCATCATCCGCGAGACTGCGAGCCACAAGCTTTCGGATTACCTCCTCGAGAATCTCCCAACCCTCTGCAACATCTCTGTGGGAAGCAAGATTTCTTACGCCAATGTCCGCGCTTTCCAGAATGTGATCCAGCAAATGGACATGGTTGAGCTCATTGTGCGCAATGCCACGCAAAAGAGCACAGATGGCAAGATCACCCGCACAGACTTTTTGAATGAGGCCGCCCGGATAAGCCGCTTCAATCTCTACACCCCCATGGAGGCTGACATTCTCTTCCATTTTGCCGGTCTGGATGAGGCTTCTGGCAGACTAAGCCTGAGGGACTTTGCACGTGTCCTCGATCCCTCGTGGCACACGGTATCGACCATGGGCGCAACCGCGATAGGCGATGCAGGCCAGAAGGTTTTCGCGACCACCAAATCAATATGGCACGACGTGCTTGAGTCGATTCACCATTTCGCACTTGGATCTCTGGCTGGTGCATTTGGTGCGTTTATGGTGTATCCAATCGATTTGGTCAAGACACGCATGCAGAACCAGCGAAGTTCGGGTGTCGGACAGGTCCTGTACAAGAACTCGATTGACTGCGCCAAAAAGGTGATTAAGAACGAAGGCTTCCGAGGCTTGTACTCTGGAGTACTTCCCCAGCTTGTTGGTGTTGCTCCTGAGAAGGCCATCAAGCTGACGGTCAATGATCTGGTGCGCGGCAAACTTACCGATAAGAACACGGGGGCCATCAAGTGGCCTCATGAACTGCTTGCAGGTGGCTCGGCAGGAGCATGTCAAGTGGTGAGTTTCTGTTGGCCATATTCACCCAGAAACAATCATACTAAGACGAAGCTTTTAGATTTTTACCAACCCGCTTGAAATCGTCAAGATTCGTCTACAGGTGCAAGGCGAGCTGGCAAAGAATGTCGAGGGTGTTCCCAAGCGATCGGCCATGTGGATTGTGCGCAACTTGGGTCTGGTGGGATTGTACAAGGGCGTCACGGCATGTCTGCTCCGTGATGGTAAGTTGTGGTCTGCCGAGGAAACTTGGCTTTGAAGTCGACTAACAAGAAGCCAAGTGCCTTTTTCGGCCATCTACTTCCCCGCATACAGCCATTTGAAGAAGGACTTTTTTGGAGAAAGCCCGCAAAAGTCGCTGGGCGTGCTCCAGATGTTGACTGCCGGTGCGATTGCCGGTATGCCAGCGGCCTATTTGACAACGCCGTGCGACGTGATCAAGACGCGATTGCAGGTGGAGGCTCGAAAGGGCGAGGCGACGTACAATGGCCTCAGACATTGCGCAACCACTATTTGGCGAGAAGAAGGTTTCAAGGCATTCTTCAAGGGAGGACCTGCTCGTATCATGCGATCGTCGCCCCAGTTTGGCTTCACGCTGGCTGGATATGAAGTGCTTCAGCGAGGTAGGTTTTGGACAGCAAAGTTTGGCATTTGGTTGTTCTAGTAAACTAATAATGGTTGCCAGCGTTGCCCATGCCTGGCGTAGGACACTCGGATGCCAAGCTCGAGCCATCTGTGGGGCTGGAAGAAGCGACAGCACCACTACCGTACCTGCGAAGCCGGAATGCGCTCAAGGTGATTCTCGATTTGGATGAGAATTTTGGACGACCGAGATTGCCGGCGGACCACAAATGGATGGGCGTGGCAGGGTTTGGTGGTCAAGGGAGAGGGTAACTATGAAGCGCGCGAATGCGGCTGAAGCTGAAATGGGATTGGTTGAATTCAGTGTCTTCTTCTTCTTCTTCTTCTTTTTTTTTACTCTTTTTTTTTTACTCTTTTTTTTTCTCTTTTTTTTTCTCTTTTTTTTTCTCTTTTTTTTTCACCTTGTTATTAACGGGGAAGACAAAAGACGTTTACGAGGGGCGAGTATTGCTTCGTTAGTCCATGTTTGTTTGGCCTACTTTTGGGGGGAGGTTTGATGGCTCTTGTTCTACATGGATACAGGGGATTTTTACTCGTCCATTAGCCAGCCGCACCGGAGCATGAATAGATATGGGAGGGGAAACCAAGTGTGGGGGAGGGGGGGTCAGATACCTATGGTAGAGGCAGGTTACAGGGTTTTTGGAGCAAGTAAGCAAGCAAAAGCATAACATTAGACGGACGCAGAGTAGAGCAAAAAGACTGTAAGATAGGGAAAAAAAAGGGCTGGCTAGGCTGACAGTTAATATAAAATCCACATGGCCATGCAGCGCCCAGGCTGGCGTGCAGAGTGATGGCTTGTGGGTTACTCGGTAATTACATATAATATCATGTATGTAACGGCAGGGAGTGAATGAGTGATGATGGAGTGGGACTGGATGAGGTCAAGTGTGGGGAAAGAGAGGCCGGGCAGACAGAGCGGGGAAGGGACGCGCACGGGCCACGTCTACTAGAGCAGCCCGGTCGTAATTACTCGGTAATGAGATAATTACGGCATCTACTCGTGTGATGAATATTGATTACGTACACGGTGTTTTGTCGCCGGGCGTGTGGTTGCAGGTATTATTTGGGTATTGGAGGGTTTTTTCCGCCTCTTCTGCTCCCAATCAAGCATGGCGCAGGCCATACAGTACCGAGTACTATGTATGAGTAATGATACACAACAATAATAACGCCGTGCCTGCCGAGAGGAGCCTCATCGCTGGCTCGTGGTTGGAGCCGCGACTCGACGGCGGCGGCATGGAGAGCTGCCAGCTTCAATTGCACTCTCTCCTTCTCTCTCTCTCTCTCTCTCTTGCCTACCTACTAATACTTATACACACATGCCAGCCCCGAATCCTGAATCCTGATGCGCCGCCCCCAAGCACTGCCTCGCCCAAAACAGTCGCAGTCGACCAACCACCAGCTAATACCAGCCAGTCAAACCCTGTCCCCGCAATCATCAGCCTCCCTCCTGTCCACAGACGCACCGCCAGCACCCCCCCAGGCTGCTGCTGCTGCTGCTGTTGTCGCCTCCACTAATAATACGCCTCACGGCTCTCTCCCTTTCACCGGTGTCCAGCAGACAGTTCAACACTCAAGACTCAAGACTCTACACACACGCACTCTGACCCCCATTCCCTCCCCCATCTTGCCTGACCACACGATAGCCAGAAAGAGAGAGAGAAAGAAAGAGAGAGAGAAAGAAAGAGAAAGAGAAAGAGAAGGAGCGAGAGCGAGAGAGAGAGAGAGAGAGAGAGATAGTATTTGCGAGTCCGACCCCGCTTTGAGGCGATATTTTGGCTTGAGGCTGAAATTCAAGTAGGTCAGACGTCGTTGCACTTGTTCTCCACCCATCCACCCATCGCCCGCCTTTTTCGCAGAGCCGCAAGCACATCACTTCCCAAGACTCTCCTTCTGTTTTGCCACACAGCCTGGCCGGCATCACCACCATCTTCGTCGTCGTCGTCGTCGTCGTTTTCGTTGTCGTTTATGCGCTTTTTCTTTGCCACTCTGCCTAATACCTATTATCTTTTTCCTCGCCCCGTTTCTCTTCCAACCATTTCCTCCACATGGTTTTTTTTCTTTCTTTTTCTTGTCTTTTTTTTTTGGGCCTGCGCCTGCGCCTCCATGTCGCTTGCACTTTTGACAACTTGTACTACGTTTGAGCCATCGTTTTAGCAATTGTTTCTCCTGTCTGCAAATAAATTTAAAAAAAATCTCTTTGGCGGACCAGATGCACATGCTGTCGCACAATACTGACCAAGATCAAGACTGATGAGCTGACCTAACTCTAGATTGCTGCAGCCTGGAAACGTGCTGATCATCGCGCCTTGACTTGACAACTTTCACCTACATTGGCAGCCCATTAGCAGTGAAAACACCCGTCTGGCCTACCCTTTTTTTAAAAAAAAAAAAAAAAAAATTCTGCCTCGTACGCCTCGAGGTCGTGACTCGGCCTCATGAGATGAGCGGGGCATACTACTCAGAAGACGACTTTCAACCTCGTAGTCCCGGTCTTGAGCGCGTCTTTCCCAAAGCAGCTCCTTCTCCCTCCCCGCCCCCAGTTGTAACGCAAGTCTACCACCCTCCTGTTAGTTCTCCTTCGTCACGGAGGCGGAAGAAGGCTAATCGCCGCAAGACTCGACCCACCCAAGGCGATTGGGTGCTCATCCGTGAAATGGACCCAAACCGGCCCGATATTGCCCAGCAAGTCAGCCAAAACGCTCTCAACTCGGATTCTGACTCTGCCTCGGAAGACGAAGAAGACATGGAGGACCAAGTCGCCGACACGGCCGTCGTTGCCTCCTCTGTTCCCAATGGCATTCACCCCATCCGCTCTGGCGCCCAGCCCTTTAGCTTACAGCCTCGTGCACAAGATGCTCTGAACCTGTCTGGCCAACGCACAGCTACCTCGCAGCATAGAGACTCGGTAGTCGAGGCAGACTTCAAGTCCGGCACGGTTCCATTGAACAGACGGCCTTCTGAAGTGTCCAATCTATCAAATGGGACACACTCGACTGCCAAGGATGCTGGTCTAGTCACACCTGTCATGGCCGCTTCCTTGCCATTATCTACTTCGCCTGGTCAATCGTCGCAACGCAAAAGCTCAATTGCCAGCTCATATCCGCGTGACGAACCATCGACAAAGCCGGGTAGTGGGCTTCAGCAACTGCAAATTCCGCACTCGAGAGCAGTCGACACCCTCCCTGCCTTGCAACCACAGTCACCCCCACGTGATGCAGCCTCGCCAAACACACAACTGCCTTCCATCCTGCACATGGTTGGCGATGTTGGTCGATCTGCGTCGATGAGTGAAACGGGCGGTCGACAGAATGGGTTCGTCCACCGGCCCTCCATCTCGTCATCGATGGGACAGTCGCCAATTGCCAGTGTCCGACAACCACCCGTCAGCTCTCACGGGCTGTCTCCATCAGCGCCTTTCCCATCTTTTAGTGCTCCCTCTCCCAGTAGCGCCATCAATGCCACCCAAAGTCGTGATCTCTTTCTACAGTCCGGCAGTGGCCACATGTTTCGAGATGCCCGCCGGCCTTCACAAGTCTCTGAAAATGGAAAATATCCCACTACAATACACTCGGCATCCCAGAGCGAGGGTTACCAAAGCTCAGATGGACCAAGCCCAGGTGCGCAGCCAACTCCCATTGAAACACGGCCGCGAATGCAGAGCATGGATGGCACAATCAGTTCGTCAGCAATCATCCTTCCTCCTCCTCCCGGCTCTGGCATCCAGCATGTTGCCTCCCATGGCGCTGGAGCATTCAGGTGCGAATATCCAGGCTGTAATGCCCTTCCTTTCCAAACGCAATATCTTCTCAAGTAGGTCATCATCATCATCATCATCATCATCATCATGATATGAATAACATGAATAAGAGCAACAGCGAACTGACGTTCCCTTAGCTCCCACACAAACGTTCACTCACAAAATCGCCCCCATTACTGTCCTGTAGGCGGCTGCCCCCGCTCCGAAGGCGGCAAGGGCTTCAAGCGGAAAAACGAAATGATTCGACATGGCTTGGTACACCAATCGCCAGGCTACGTGTGTCCCTTTTGCCCAGATAGAGAGCACAAGTATCCGCGGCCAGATAACTTGCAGAGGTATGTAATATCAATATAATATGAACAAAAGAGTGAAGGTGACACACTTATCAAAAAAAAAAATGGAAGCTAATCTAAGACGAAAACAAACACGCAGACATGTCAGAGTGCACCACGTGGATAAAGACAAGGATGCTCCTGAACTCCGCGAGGTCCTGGCCCAACGGCCTGAGGGGGGAAGTCGAGGGAGGAGGAGGAGGGTTAGTGGTGTTTGATTATGAATACTATATACCCACCTCTCCTCTTTTCCCTTTTCCCTTTTCCCTTTTCCTTTTCCTTTTCCTCATTCCCTTCCCTTCCCCCCCCCTTTTACAACATCCCCTCCTCTTCTTTCTAGTACCGGAGTTAATTACTATTCTTCGGTTTCCATTTTTTTTTCTTTTTTTTTTGCGACTGTTTTATTTTTAACGAGCTGGGATGCTATGCTATGATGTCGATGATGTCTTTTGTTTCCGCTTTCTTTTCTCTCTTATTATTATTATTATTATTAACTACTATGATTATTAGTTACGAGTATTTCCCTTCCTTCTCTCCTTGTTCAATCAATCCAGGCAAACAAGCAAGATTTACTATCCGCGCTTAGACTGCCCCTTCTTCTCCCCATTTCTCACATTGGTTTTTTTTTATGCGAGGCGTTTTGGGGGGGGTGGGGTTTTTTTTTCAACATCTCTTTTATCTTTTCTTTCATGGCTTGAC